>JAAIXI010000253.1:286782-394420 GCA_013403645.1 Heliconius nattereri | reverse complement strand
ATTATCCATACCTATATTATAAATTCGAAAGTAACTCTCTCTGTCTGTCTGTCTGTCTTTTACGCAATCAGGCCCAAACCGCTAATTTAATTGTGATAAAATACTCATATAGAGATACTTGAGGGTACCGGGATGAACATAGGATACTTTTTTTTTCCTCATATTTGTAATATTTTCGATATATACCAATATATTATAATAATTAATTTGACATGCAATTTATTCCGCCATGTTAATAACAATGGTCGCTACGCGTTGCTAAGCAACGGCTTGCAAAGTTTGTTGTTTTAAGAAAACGTCACCCAAAGTGAGTTTGCTTAATGCAGACATGGCGCGCGCCGATATAGATTTGTATACATTAACAAAAATTAGATGATTTCTATAATTTGATATTCATCCTTATGAAAATAAATATAATAGTCACTTTTAGCATTTCATCTAGATGGAAATTATAGTTTACTGTATAACATTCTAATAAATAATTAAGGAGATGTCACTGATTCCAAATGACTTAGCCTACGAGTTGTGTAGTATGACCGACGCGAACGGGCAGATGACTTTGTTGATTTTGTAATTTTTTATATATTTTCGAATTAATATTATTTTTTATGTAATTACTTGCTGCTTATAATTAATTAATCTTAGTTCGGTTATCTATACCGATGTTATACACTTAAAATATCGTAATTTTAATCATTTGGGATTTTATTTAATATTGTTCGCAAAAATTAATAATTATTTAATATAGAAAAATGTTTAGTACGCGCGCACGGCAAACTTTAGGTACTTTTTCTAATGTTAAGAATTTCCTTTAGTTACTTTTACTTCTTTTGTTTGTTCATTTCGGTTACTCAGACATTTTTTCTAATAATAAATCTCCATTTATTATTATTTTTTAACTAATTTTAATTATTTAGGCTTATATTTTCGCGGGCGTAGCCGCGTCCGGGCCCACTAGTATTATATATAATGTTGTTGTATCAATTAAATTATGGGGATGCACAAAATAGAACCTTAAAAAATGTATTTGTATATTATAAACTTAGCGTAGAATATGTTGAATATTGATTACAATGTAATTTTAGCTGCACGCAGTGTATCCCGCATATAGGAACAGAGGCAGGCAGAGGGAATCTGGGAACCTAGTGTCATACCTCCAGAAGTGGGCAACGAAAGTTTCTTAATGGGAACGGAGCTTAAAACATTGGGTTCCCAGGCTCACTGTACTTGCATGTGTTGAGGGCGGAACTCAACGCCACGCTTTGCTTCGTTACCAGAGCGAAGAATTGAAAAATATTAAATATCTCCTGTCCCTGAGTGGAAATCGCGTACCTGTCGCTTTTTTAGTTGCATGCTTGCGACCCAGGCCCTGCACCACGACAGACCTTCTTTTAGATAATAATTTTATTTTTAAGCATAACTTAAAACTTGACATTAGTTGAGCGTTGCGTAAACGTAAACATGGTGGTTGTGAATTCGGCTCCCACACTACGTTTTTAACTTCCCGCTTTATCTCGCACATGTGTAGCAGGATAGGCAGAGGTAACCTAATGTTGGTACAATCTGGTCCTCACTTGTAGGAACTGAATCTACAACTAAGCCAACACTTCAGTGGCAGAGAAAGCCACTCATAGCTCCGATTTGTAGAAAACGTGTTTTTTAGTAACTGTATATTATTCATAATAGCGTGTTAAGCACGATTACGGTAATGCCACTTCATGAATTATAAAAATTTATATTTTGTTTTCTAGTTTCCTTGTTAGCTAGCTAGCTAGCTATAACTAGAAAACTAAAAGTAAATTATTCCATTTAGCATGTAAAACTCATTTCGTTTCGTTTCTCAGAAAATACGAAATATTTGTGTAAATGTATGGGTTTTATTTGAACCCGTCGCGGCGTGTGGTGTCCGCCTGTAAACGCACACCCTTCCAGGGAATGGGAAATTATTGTGCCGCTATATAAAAATATTTTTTGGTATATATTTTTTTAGGTTTCTTAATAGAGGGAACCCAGTAACATTCTGTTCCCCACGCACCGCCCAATTTTCGAGATATTTGCGTGTTGAGTGGCTGTACTGAGCGCTCCGCTTTGTCTTGTTAACAGAGCGGGAGAATAAAAATAATAATTCCCCCGAGTGGATACCTAATCCACAACTGTCATGTTCACAGTCAGACGCTGCGCTGCTAAGCCACGGCGACCTCTTCTATGTCCTTAAAGTGGAGAAACATAGCGAAGTGAAAACGTACTTGAAACTATTTTAACCGGATTAATCGCTTTTATTATGGATAATACATAATTTTGGAAAACCCGACGTTTCGAGCACTTTACCTCAGTCTCCACGTGACCGTGACCACTTATTATGAAAACGTATTAAATGTGTAGAGATAAAATATTTTAAAATCAGCTTCAAGCTGTATCCCGCACACAGCAGGTAGGCAGAGGCAACCTAGTTTTAAGACACTCCGTTCCGTTTTCCGCAAAATTCTGGAAACAATGCGAGTTAAGTGCTGCTGAATTCAACGCCGCTCTTTGCCTTGACACCGGAGAGAAGAAATGAAAATATAAATGTAAATAAATATTTCATTTCCTCGAGTGGGGATCGAATACACAACCGTCGAGTGACTGTCACACCCTTATGCCGTTGCGCCAAAACGGCCTCGCTATTTTATTTGTTTGCTTATATACTTACGTATTTTGAGTTTAAATTATTTAGACTAATATTATAACACATTAATAAAGGAAGTTCCTACCAATGACTACAATATCTCACAATACATAATATCTCAAAATAACGCGAAACACGGAAAACGAAATGTCTGGACATTAGATTCTCACTGCCTACTAAAAAAATAATGTAATACTTTGTTGTATGAGTGTTAAATTGAAATATGATAGATAACCTAGTGTTATGTCACTAGGTACGTCTCTTTGCTTATCCTAAAAGTAGTGAAAAACAAATGCCTTAATAAGGAAAGCCTAAAGTTGCCTCATTCAACTTACCATATAAACATAACATGAAGGTATATCAGAAAACATTTCATATATAATTACGTTAATAATCGTCCAAAATAACTGCTATTTTCTGTTATTAAGGTATAATATGTTGTATATAAATGAATGATGTCATAATAAACTTTGTTAATAAATAATAAATAGAGGAGGCCGTTGTAGCGTAGGAGCACAAGCGTGCGATTGTAAACGCGACGTTGGTTTGTTCGACTCCCAGTCAGGGCAATGAAATATGTAATATTTTAATTTCTTCCTTCCTCCTCCTCCTCCTTCCGCTCTGATAATGGCGTTGAGTTCCGTCACTCAATACTTTATTTATTAAAAGCTTTCATTTAACTTGCAATGTATGTATGTGGGTTCGGGTGAAATCTTTGAGCTCAATTTTGAAGTAGATATCTTCAGGCGATTGAGCTGAAATTTCGTATACACGTTTAGTTTGGGTGACAATGCACGATAAAATGTGACGTCATTCAAAATCTAATATGGCGGACCATACAAGATGGCAGAATAGTTATTTCCAATGTACTTCTACAATATGGGTATCAAATGAAAGGGCTCGTTGAGAGCAACTCGAAAAATAATGTGATGTCGTTCTAAATCCCATAAGGAGGATATCGAAGATAGCCGAGTATCTATTTGGTCTACTTCTACAATATAGATATTAAATGAAATGGGTCGTTGACCGTAACTCAAAAAATTATGTGACGTTATTCTAAATCTAATATGGCGGAACATCTAAGATGGCGGAATAGTTATTATTCATTCACTTCTGCAATATGGATATCAAATGAAAGATCTTGCCGAGAACAATTAGAAAAATAATGTGACATCACTTGAATTGATCCAATAGAATTGACACTATTCAAGTTTTTTGTGCTTTCATATTATGAAAGGTATGTTCGTACGATTGAGCTGAAATTTTGTATACACGTTTGATTTGGATGACAATGCACGATAAGGTTTGTGACTTCATTCTAAATACAATATGGCGGACCATCCAAGATGGCGGAATAGTTATATTTCATGAACATCTATAATATGGGTATCAAAAGAAAGGGCTTGTTGAGAGTAACTCGAAAAATAGTGTAACGTCATTCTAAATCCAAAATGGTGGACTATCCAAGATAGCTGAATAATTATTTTTAGCTTACTTCTACAATATAGATATCTATTAAAAGGGCTCGTTGAGAGTAATTTGAAAAATAATGTGACGATTTTCTAAACCCAATATGGAGGACCATCTTAGAATCAGAAGCTACCAGGACACCTTTCCTCACCTTCGCACGTAAAGCCATCTCAACAGCCGCGAAACGCAACAGCTCGCCAACAAACGCAAAACCCCTGCACCACTTATACAAAATTCCCAAACACCAGTACCCACACCACCAACAACACCTGCACCGCTTCCACAAGCTCCCTAGACACCAACTTCCGCACCACTTCCAATCCCCGTACCAATCCAACAAACACACCTGCTTCTCCCACACCAACAATATCAACAATGAATAAACTACTCACAGAAGAAAAACCGCCACAGCACAATTCACCAACACTGGCCACAACCAACGTAACGGCAATGCTAAATGAGAAGGCAGCGGACGGACGACCCGGAATAAGGGTCAGGAGCGTAGCCTTGTTCATGGCCGAGGAATTAGAAAGGGTGGGAATAGCTTTTAGTCGGTCGGAACCGCCGGATAGAGTCCAAATTTCACCAGGATTAGCAGCCCTACTCAAAGGAAGCACGAGTAAAACATCGGTAAGGTCAGGAAAAATAGACTCACTGACATGGCAAAGGCTGGCTGAACCCCCCTGCCGAATACTGCGGTCACAGAATAAAGCAATCGCATTGCTCGAATGTGGGGAGAAATCTCACTTTGCCTCACTTGACTCGATCCTCCGAAGAGTTCGGGAATGCACGCCGCAAGGACCCCTAAGACCATAAGCGTAGACGCAATGAGGGTAGAACCTTATAGAGGCAGCATAGCCAACTACTACGAATGCCTCAAGGTCGCCCATAAACACCAGCTAGTCATCTACGAAGACAGGGGGGAAAGCCTTGAGTTCCTAAAGGCAAACAAACATCTACCTTCCCCCTCAAAAGAGACTCCAACCGAAACGCCGAAGCAGAGCGGATCCGAGAGACTGCAAGAGAAGCTGTACCCCGAGCCATCCACAAGCAAGACCAACACATCCACCAGCAAACAACATCTCGAGGTCTTTGGCGAGGGCCATTCTGGGAGTCGTCGCTCCAAGGGAAAAAGAAACCCCAAAATGCTCTGCCTCTGAGGCTGCGCGCCAAGCTAGCACCGAAGAAAGATAGGACATTCCGGGAGTCGAAGAAACTCCAAAATGTTGAGATGAGCCTCTAAGGCTGCGTGCCAAACTAGCACGCAAGAGAGAGAAGTCAAAGCCTTTTTCGATACCCAAAATCAACGGTTTCGATCCTAACATCAGAGAGCGACCAAGTGGTAGTAGTGGCCGAATGCACGAGGGTGATGCTGGACGATAGGATACTCGGAATGGCAAACGCCATTTCAAGCGATCCTGAGCCGGGCGCAGCCTTCGTGAATTGGGAGCTACCAAAANGGATGCACGCTCCAGTTTTCCTTTCTTTGACTTTGGGATATTGAAGCTCTATTGTCTGACAAGTATGCCTTGTGAGCTGCTATTTGTGTATACAATAAAATAAATATTTGAACAAATGAATATTTTTATATGAATAAATGTAATATTGTAATGATCATTTATTATCATTTATTACTGTATAAATTCAAATTCAAATTCAAAATATTCTTTATTCAAATAGGCAATTATTACAAGCACTTTTGAATCGTCGAATGAACATATGAATAAAAAGCTACCACCGGTTCGGAAGGCAGTTCTGCTGAGAAGAGCCGGCAAGAAACTCAACAGTTGCTCTTTTCAACATCAATGGTACAATCCATTACATTAGCTGGCAGCTATCCTGCATGACATTCAATAGACATTAATTCCATACATGTTTATCCTCTAAATATTCTTGAACAGTGTAATACGCTTTACTATAGACAAGGAAAATCATAAAAAATATCTGGGCGAATTGAGGACCTTTTTTGAAACCGACTGAAAATGAGAACATCCACTACGACGAACATCCACGCAACTATGGGGAATCTCACTTCTGACATCAATTTTAATAGTGTTTTCCTAGTAACTATTACAGTATAATTAATTTATTACCAAAAAAAGAAAACAAAGTTTGTCAATTTCGACCAAATTCCATAAATGAAACCTAACCAAACTTACACTTAACTATCCTTAAAGTGTATCCTTTCAAATAAAAAAATATCATCGATATCGGTTGGCGTGTCATTGAGACATCTATTTGTTGCGCACATACCTAATACAAATTTAAGACTTATGTCATTTTCTCATAGATATCAGTCAGAAAGGGACCAAAAAAATAGGACCACACGGGAAGTACTACCAAATAAAAAAATCATCAAAATCGGTTCACCCAGTTAAAGGTAACAAACATAAAAAAACAGTCGAATTGGTAACCTCCTTTTCTTACAGAAGTCGGTTAGAAACGAGTTTCAACAGAAAATGTTGAAAATTTTCAAAAGTTTTTCCATTAAAATTTTCAAAAAGTCAAAGTTGAATACGTCGCTTATAAAATTATTTTTTAACAAAAAGAAAAACCGACTTCTAACAACAAACTAAAAAGTAAATAATAATTTTACAAAGATGTTATAATTTTGAAGTCGGTGTCAAGATGATACAACAACCTTACGACAATATCTAATTACTAAGCCTGATTGTTTTACTTCGTTGTAAACGCGACTGGTGGTGGGTTCGATCCCCGCTCAAGTAAATGAAATATTTATTTAAATTTATATTTTCTTTTCTTCGCTTTGGTGTCGAGACAAAGCGCCGCGTTGAGTTCCGCTACTCAACACGCAATGCCTCCAAAATTCGGCGGAAAGTAGTTAACGAAGTGTTAAGACTAAGATCCTTCTGTCTACCATGATGTGTGCGGGGGATATAATGTGATTTTTAATGTCTTTACTTTCTTTTTGTATAATTGCTTATTTAGCCGGACGCTGTACATAGCTTGGTAGGCAGAGGGAACATGGGAATCTAGTGTTATCACTCCATTCCTATTAAGACACTTCCGTTCCACACTTTCCCCTGAATTCTAGACAATATAAAATGTTTTTTTACACTTTTATCAATAGTTTAAGTCCATATAAAATCATTTTTAAGGATCCCAACTCGAGGAAATAAAATATTTCCTTATGCTGGTAATGAGGCAAAAGCGAGGCGTTAAGTTCCGCCATTCCAACACGCAAGGGCTTCCGAATTAGGCGGAAAGTGTAAAACAGAAATGTCTTAAAAGAAATGGAGTGTCTTAACAATAGGGTCCCTCTTCCTACCCTGCTATGTACGGGATACAGAGTGGAGCTAAAATATATGTATTTAAAGCTGCCTTCTAGGTGCTAAGTATTTTAATGTCTTACTAGAGACACTTAATTAATTTAAACATCGCTTCAAAGCAGTGAAATCTGATATATTTAATAAGTTTCGTATTCAACTATCAGCTTTTACACTAAGATGAGGAAGGAAGGAAGATATTTATAAATAAATTAAAAGCAAAACATCTTTTTTATAAAAAGCTTTTATTTAAACGATTTAAAAAGGAGATTTTTTTTTCTTTTTTTAAAATTTTAACTATCAACACATAACCTCATTATACACAATTTATATGAACAAAAAAGCTTGTCGCGCGATTTACTTTTGTTAATAAACCAGTACTAATTTAATTATGTAAAATCTGTGAAAAGTTTAAAATGTTTTAGTTTATGTTAATCATTTAAAAAGTTTCAATTAGGGGATCGAACCCATAACCGTCGCTTTTCAAGCCACACTTTTAGTTATCAATTGAACGAGCGGATGAAGCCGCAAGTTAAAGCTAGTTTTTAATTCTATATAATTGAATTGCTTTGGGAATAACCCTAACAAACCACAGGGCAGATGAAAGTGAACTGTGTATTGCGAAGGGTTAGGGTGCTAAAGTACAGTTAATTATAGGTTCTAACGTCTATTATACGGGTGTTAGGATACTTTTTTAGCTTCTCGGTATATCCTGCATATATCAAGGTAGGCTTAGGGAAGTCGAACGCTAAGAAACTCCGTTCCCCTTATTTAGTGGCAGAACTCAACGTCGCGTATTACCAATTTACCAGAACGACGAAATGAAAACAGTTCTTTCATCCAAATGGTAATGGAACCCACGACCGTCGCGCTTTCATTCACACCCTTGAGTTTCTATATCTTAGTAGGTACATATTTAAACACCTCCGAGCGACAGCGTTTGACTGGTAACTGGTGATGATTATAACTTCCATCAACAGTGATGATTTGTTTTGGTCTTGCCATTCTGGCGGCGTTAAAAAAAAAATTCGTTCTCCGTAGTGGATATTGTGTCGCTTATCCACAATGGCTTCAATAATAAAAAGATAAAAGATAACTATAATTTTCTATAATAAAAGTTTCAAACTCAATGTTAATGTATATGTAGATACTCGTAGATATACATAATATGTCTCTAACAACAGCTGCAATTTATATTCAAATCATAATGCAACGATCAGTCTGCGGTTAATCTATCTAAAAGCATGCCTGCCAGTATTAATTATATTGGTAAATATCCATATAAAATATTCAGGCATAGTATGGCAGCGACGGTAGCGAGTTCGATTATAATTCGTGGCAATAGCATATTTTCATTTGTTCACTCTGGCAACACGAAGCGTGGCGTTGAGTTACGCAATTACGATTTCGTGCAAAACAGACTGTTGAAATAATTATCCCCTGGGTGGGAATCGAACCAATCTTACCGCCCAATTTCCGTGACATTCCGTATTAAGCGGTATAAATTTGTATTGTAAAGTAGTTCCTTCCCCCGAAACGATAATCGAACCCACACCGCGCAGCTCATGTAGCCGACCTATAAGAATACTATATGTGCGACATAATATTTATATATACATATTTAAAATTTATATTGATTTTTGTTCTCATATAGCATAATAGGTAGGTAGTAGCGCTGCAAGTATATCTTAGGTAAAGACACCTCATTATATCTTGACAGTGACAAGGAACGTGTATTACGAGCTTTATTAGCATACCTAATGTCAGAGAATACCTCGTGGCGCGGCGGCCCAGGATCTGACTGCAATCACGACGGTTGTAGGTTTGATTCCCACTCGAAGAATTTCATTATTTTCATTGTCTCACTCTTAATACCAGAGTATCAAAACAACGCGCAGCATTGAGTTCCGCCACTTAGGAACGTAACGTCTCGAAAATTGAAAATCAAGTGTCTTAGCACTAAGTTCCCTCTGCCTACCCTGATATCGGCAAAAATACGTACAACTGTTTGTATTCAGAAGAAGATATTTTACTTCAAATAAAATTAAATGAGTCCAGTCTGCAACTGTAAACTATATTCGTGGATTAGAAAGTGTAACAGCAGAGAGCAATGTAAATGATAATTCTAAGTAAAATTGTTTCTCCATATATATGTATTCATTCAATTAAACACCCTTTAATTACTTGACACGAGTGAATCATGTTATTGCGGCAACAAATGAAAATAACGTAGAAATTGAGTAATACCTAGATAGTCACTAGTACAAGTTTCCCCACTTTCTGTCAAATTTTTGAGGCATTGTGTGTTGTTGCGAAACTTAACGCCGCGCTTTGCTTAGTTACTAGAGTGATGAAAAACAAATATATAAGTATATGAAATATTTAATATTTTCAACTATATATTTTCAATTTGATTGATTTCAAAATTGAGCTTAAAGATTTTACCAGAACATACATTGCAAGTTGAATAAAAGCTTTTAAAATAAATCGTTTATTCAAGTGTACAGTAAGATGCTGTGTGACTTCACCACGATGGACTCTATAATCCTGCATGAATTATTTTATATGCATTATAATTAAACGAAAGTAATTCATACAGCGTGGTGGGTTTGGGTAACAGACTTGTTTAATATTGACGACCAGGGCAGGCACAGTATCTACAAAATTGTACTGAAAATGTGCATATTCATATTTATTGTAAATTAAGACCATTGTTTCCAACAGCGCTACCCTAATATTTCAGATTGTATAGTCACATTTATTTCAATTTTCATGACAAGGATAAGTTGCAGACTAATGCTTAGCAGGATAAAAACAAATTTAATTTTATAAAGCAAGGTGGACAGAGGGTAATGTCAAGAGAAAAACACTCCGCGCACATAATTATTCTGTCCGATTTCGATACTTTGTGTGGAGAGTGGTGGCACTTAGTGCCGCGCTTTGTTTTGTTAACAGAAAAGGAAATGAAAACAATTCACTCATCTGAGTGGACATTGCACCTAAAACCTTCACGTTTAGTTTCACACGCTGTACCACTGCGCTTCAACCTGAGGAAAGAAAAATGATATTAATGAAAACGTATTAAATGTAAAATGAAACAACAATGGACAATCTTCATACCAACAAGAGATGTTAACAACAAAATAAGTCAAAATAAGAATTTTAACATAACTTGATAAAAACTTTGACATATTTGACAAGAGTTCCGCTACTCAACGAGCAATGTCTCGAAAATTTAATTGCGCCTGAGGAACGGAGTGTCTTAACACTAGAAGTGCCGAAGATTGAGACCCCCCTTGAACCGCCGTCGTGACAAATTTGTCCCATTCTACTTATTATGTTGATTGTTGGTATAATACAAGGAAAATATTACTAAAATAATTCGTAAAATATGTAGACCATCTTTAATAATACATTTTTATTCTTTAACAAACATAAAAATGCCAAAAAACAAAAACACCAAGAAAAAAATATTAAATATTTAATATTTCAAATACGTTCTAAGGTCGTGACAACTAACTGAATAACTCTTACAAAAGTATAAGTTATTGAAATTAGTTAATATTATTATTAGGCCAAGTAATGCATTAATATATTCTTCATCAGTGATACATCACAGATGATTAATAATATTGCGTGGTAATGCCTCCCGAATTCGGCGGAAAATGCCAGCGGAGTGCATAGCACTAGGTTCCCAGGTTCCCTCTACCTAAACTACAATTGCCCACATTTAATATCGAGTGTTTTTTCTGAAATTCAAGCCTAGCTTAGTCATCCTTTCATCTGATACCACTCTTTAACTAGCGGCAAAATTTAGTATTGACACCAATTTTACCCCACTTTTCAGGCTATTATTTTTAAGATTTATACATAAATGTATAGTTTTCAGATTTTTTTCCTGTACTAGTACTACATATAGATGCTAGCAGCCAAATCTCATAATTCTAAGTAAAGTGAAAGTACCTTATTAATTTGATTCCCGTTTTTACGTTACCGCCCGATACACGTTTTTTACTATATAAATGGTCATATCTTTTTTTAAGGGCGCTTTTTAAGGAAATCAAGGGACTGTAGATCGTCATATAGTTGATATTCATATACTCATATGAATATCATCTAGATTTCTCCAAGCATTCCTGAGTTAAAGACACAGACAGACGGATGGACAAAAAAATGATCTTATAAGGGTTTTTGTTTCCTTAAAAGCTACAGAACCCTAAAAACTTAGACATTGACTGCTAAACCTACTATTCAATTTTTTTCCGCCCCCGCATCGCCCTTACACCTCCACCTCGTCCCCGAGGCATGAAAATATGTTAAATTATACCCTTAAATAATATAATAATAATGGCGGAACAAAAATGACCCAGCGGCAGTTCTAGGTAAATCAATTTTTTTTTCAAAAAGTATGACTGCTATAAAATTATTTATATTATTAATTATATAAAGGTGTAAAATTGGTAATAGTCAAAAAGTTTCATCTACATATATTAACAAATAAAAAAGTTATATACAATCAAAGCGTTTGGGACAAAAATGGGACGGCGGCGTTTCTAGTGTTAACACTAGATTCCCTCTACCTACCCTGCTATGTGGGAGACAGCGTGAAGCTATTTAAAATAATTTACACTAAGAATAGCTATGAAGAGGCTGTCAGCAGCGGCAGCTGCACAATGGTGTGACTGTAACGCGACGGTTGTGGGCTCGATCCCCACTCGAGGAAGTGAAGTATTTATTTACGTTTATATTTCCATTTCTTCGCTCTGGTGTCGAGGCAAAGCGCGGCATTTATGGGTCTGAGTATACGTGTATATAATAAAATTCCGCAGTGTATTCTTAGTTTGCCACTACAAAAATTTAAAATATCTGTAAAAAAAATTCTAACAAGTAAAGCGTATTACACTGTTCAAGAATATTTAGAGGATAAACATGTATGGAATTAATGTCTATTGAATGTCATGCAGGATAGCTGCCAGCTAATGTAATAGATTGTACCATTGATTTTGAAAAGAGCAACTGTTGAGTTTCTTGCCGGCTCTTCTCAGCAGAACTGCCTTCCGAACCGGTGGTAGCTTTTTATTCATATGTTCATTCGACGATTCAAAAGTGCTTGTAATAATTGCCTATTTGAATAAAGAATATTTTGAATTTGAATTTTTTGAATTTGAATTGAGTTCTGCCACTGATCTCGCAATGCCTCGAGAATTCGGCAAAAAGTGGGGAACGGAGTGTCTTAACACTAGGTTCCCTCTGCCTACCCTGCTGTGTGCGGGATACAGCGTGAAGCATAAATAGCTAAGAATTAGCGACCAAGTCAATAATCATATTGTATTGATATCAATAACCATTCAACATTTCAAAATAATGTAGAAATAGTTCTAAATTGAACTTTAATAAATATATAGTTCCAGTGGAATTATATAAAAACGTATATTTATATTTTTTTTAATACAAAAGAATAGAACGGAATTTATTTTTCAATCAACATTAGTATTTGAAAGCTAAAAAATGTGTTTGGTTGGACGCGCTAATCTCAGGAATTACTGGGTCGAACTAAAAAAAAAATGTTTTTGTTTATATATATAATACGGGCTATAAGCTATGTTAGATGGCCGACTGTATCTGCGGTCTAAGTTACTTCTTGGCCTAACACTGTGAGTATATATCTAATTCTTAGCTAAGTCCCACGTGGGCGATGCCGCAGGTAACAGTTAGTATGTTATAAAATCAGCAATAAATATTATAGAGGATCACTAGTGGTTTGTGGAATATCATATGAGGTAGTTCTCATATGTAGTGTATTAATGATTCTCTGCTAAGCTCAATTCAATTCAAAATGAGGTCAATTTCGCTATCAAACACGATTATTCCGCATAGCAGGTTAGGTGGAGAGAACGTAGTCTTAAGACACTAAGTTCCTTAATTCCAACGTGAATGTGATAATAAGTATTTTGTGACAGAACTCAACGCCACGCTTCGTCTACGAGATTGGGGAAATAAAAAACATTTTATTACAATTATTTCTAGGAGTAGAGATCGAACTCACAATCTTTGCGTATATAGACTAAATAATATTAGGTCCATTAAAATTTGGAAAACTCATGCTTTTCATAAATTATGTATGAAGGCGTCACAAAGCCTTGATTGTACTTGACTCACGTTTTACCAGTTACTTAGTAAATGGTAAAAATGAAACCCTTATTAATTTGGTGGTGCACATTGCCTGACTATAGACGCGGCAGAAAGCGGCGTTGAGTTATGCAACTCTGTATTTCGTAGAAAAGTCAGTAACCAAGACACTAAATTCCCTCTCACTATATTCAAGCTTTGCGTGAAAAAGCGTGAAGCTGCTTTATTGTCATCGGTACAAGCTACAATACAAACGTCCTATCAAATATTGCTTATCACTGGGTAATGCTATTATGCTTGTTACTACGGAACCCCTTGTAGGCGGGACCGGTACGCACTTGGCCACTTCTTCATTATTCATAAAGAAATAAAGTTATTTCCAACGTTTAAAAGCATATCTCTTTATATTATGGAGGAAAGCATATTCTAAGTAGTTATTACAGTAATTTGATTTGGTACATTTTGTTTATGAACTAGATAAATTGGTACATTAAATAAAGCTACCTTTTTCTTTGAATTTTTGTTATTTGCCGTTAAGGTAAAAAAAATTTAATAGCTTCAGCCCTAGTCTAAGACTTTGAGTTGAGTGCGAGCGTGAGTGAGTATGAGAGCGGAGAAAGTCCCCCGAGTTCATTATTAAAGGCTCTCTACTTCTAATAGCACTCTATGGCTTCATAGAGAGACACCGGCCAGTTGAGTAGCGTAACTCAACGCTGAAGTAGGCAGCCTCATGTTCCATGAGCCATCTTCCAAGTCCATCATCAGCCAGCTCAAAGGTACCATAATAGTGAATTGTGATTCAGTATTAATTTTATTACATAGTTTCTTATTTACATCTCGACCTAATAAAAGCATGTTAAAAGATGTACCAACCGAGTTAAGTTAGTATCAGAAATTTTAATGAGATTCCTTCATCGTCACAAATCTTTGACAGCAAAAATAACATTTTAAAATTATTAACTCAGTTCATGAAAAGAAAAGAGGTTGGAATGAAAGATCGTTATATAGAGACTTTAAGTCATTATACAAGATGAAATGTTGACATTTTTAAAACACTATGAAATTTGTCTTTTAATTTTTGTTCTTCTTTTCTGTGAAAGAAAGAAACGGTAGCGACTTATTTTTATACTTAGTGGTGGAACTCATAGGTCAAAGCAATGTCTCGAAGTTCTCAGTCACGTAGTGCTCGCAAACTTTGATGCTAAAGCGATAAGAGGAGTTTTTTAATACTGGGTTCCCTCCTTCTACACTGTTATTCCGCATATTCCGCATAACAGCAGTAATAAGCGTGAAGCCGGTTTTTATTATTAAATTGTGATTGAAAAAATATCTTCGAAATTGCATTTCGCGTCTCGTAAATAGGGAGAATAGTGGGAGACAGAGTGTATTAACACTAGGTTCCTTTCTGCCTCCCGTTACAATTAGGATACATCGTAAAGCTGCAAATATAAAATATTTTTAATAGTATTTCTAACATTATCCCATTTAATTATGTTGTTTTTTTAAAGAAAAGCGAATGTGTACGATATGTAAAATAATTCAACGATACGGGATATAATAATATAAGTTTAAGGCCACAGCAGTCATGGCAGCCACACAGCGTCTGACTGTAAGCGCGACGGTTGTGAGTTCGATTCCCACTCGACTAAATGAAATATTTAGTATATTTAATAGTAACAAGATAGAGAGAGAGCGTGGTGCTGAAAACACAAAAAGAATTCGGCAGTGCGTGCCATACGATATATATATGGCACACACACACATATATATATATATATATATATATATATTACACAATATATATATACTATATATATATATATATATATATACTAAACTACGAAAATGCGGGTTGCATTAGGATTTAATTAAATTTTAAATTATCCTAAGTGCTTTGCATACATTATAAGAATAATTCAGTAGTTACAGCGGGCGAAGCCGCGAGCGTTCGATAGTATGATATAAATTTAACTGATTATTTGTTACAGACATCATCAAATACTCCTCGATCGTTTGCGGGGGTCATCATGAGATAATCAACTTTAATCAGGTAAGAAAATTTTATATTTAAACAAGCGGATGCGTGCAGCTTCGCCTGCTAAATTGCACCCTTAGGGGTGAATTCTAATAAACCAACCACGTGTTTCAACACGTGTTCAATGAAATATTTTTAAGTGTTTCAATTTAAAATTTTGTAAATTCGGAGGCGATTTAAAGATTCCATACAAACTTTCAATCCCTCTTTCACCCCTTTATGGTTAAAATTTTTCAAATTCCGTTCTTAGAGGATGTCCAGATTACGAAAGTAAACATCTGTCCAAAGTTCACGTTTCTACGCACAGCGGTTACGACTGTGCGTGCGTCTTACCTCAGTCAGTGAGGACAAGTCCTTTTATAATAGACTAGCGAACGCGCGCAGCTTCGCTTGCTTATTGAGGGGTGAATTCTTATAAACCACAAAACATGTGTTCAATGAAATATTTTTGAGAGTCTGAATTTCAATTTTTATAAAAATCAGTGGCGATTTGAAGATTTTTCCATACAAACTTTTAACCTCTTATTTGCACCCTTAGAGGAAGAATTCTAGAAAAACATGAAACATGTGTTCAATTAAATACTTTTAATAGCCTGAATTTCAAATTTTATAAAAATTGGTGCCGATTTAAAAAAAAATCTATACAAACTTTCAACCCCTTATTTGCACCCTTAGGAGGAGTATTCTAGAAAACGATGAAACATGTGTTCAATTAAATACTTTTAAAAATCTAAATTTCAAATTTTATAACAATCGGTGCCGATTTAATTTTTTTTTCCATACAAACTTTCAACCCCTATTTCACCCCTTTAGGGTTAAAATTTTTCAAAATCCCTTCTTAGTGGATGTCCAAATTAAGAAAGTAAACATTTGTCTAAATTTCACGTTTCTACCATTAGCTGTTACGGCTGTGCGCGCGTCTTACCTCAGTCAGTGAGGACAAGTCCTTTTATATATATAGATAACTATGTGGCGTTGTTCTGCCACTCAACACGCAATGCCTCGATAATTCGCAATCCGAACGAAGCCAAATGGAAGTGTCTTTATGGAGTGTTTGGAGTGTCTTAATAATAGGTTTACAGGCTCTCTCTAAAAGAGCGCGATAAAGTGTGTTTCTAAAAAAGTGCGCGATAAA
The DNA here is from genome assembly GCA_013403645.1 of Heliconius nattereri. Classification (NCBI taxonomy): domain Eukaryota; kingdom Metazoa; phylum Arthropoda; class Insecta; order Lepidoptera; family Nymphalidae; genus Heliconius; species Heliconius nattereri. Next base: position 377,699 of record JAAIXI010000253.1, on the reverse strand, counting down.
GTGTATCTAAAAAAAAATTAAAAAATAATAATTTCCTTCCTTCAATAACAAGATAAAGCGCGGCGTTGTGTTCCGACAATCAATATCGAAAGTGGGGAACGATTTGAATGGTGGAATAAAACGCACTTTTATTTTTTCATTGTAAGAGTAATAAAAATGATTAATTCTCCCGAATAGACATTGTGGGCTCCAACCACGAACTTTCGTAGGTACTGTCTTACTGCGCCTCAATGCGGTTATATCTCTTCTCTTCTCTGTCTCTATATATTATAAAAGGTTTTGGGTTCAATTCCCACTCGGTATTGAATGAATTATTGAATATTTTTATTTTGTAGTTCTAAAAACAAGACGGAGCAAAGAAATAAAACACTTCAGAAACAAATAGTATTAACAATACTATGAAAAGAGAATTAAAATACTTTGTAGAACATTAGAAATAGTTTTACAAAATATTATTTCAAGTTTGTTTCTCAATGAACCGCCATCCAGTGAGGCCTTTAATTTAAACATAAATAAATTAATTAATGCTGACGGCAGCTAAATTTTATGATTCTATTATAATAAGCTTACAATTTTGCTTGTTCTTGTGTAAATATTCGGTAATAACGAGTGAGACGTCGTGACGATAGATGTGAGTTCGATACCCATTTTGGCGAATGATTGAGTACTTACAATTTCAAGCTTGCAAGGCAATGTACAGAGTTTAGCTCTGTCACACGACAAGTTATGTGTCGCATTTTAGCGGAGAGCGGAGGATTACTCTCCTCTCTTCTTCACATATGGTCTTCAGGGAGTCGTCGTGGCTTCCAATTCAGATCAGGCCTCCACCTGCGTCCCTTACCTCTTACACGTTATAAAATGCAGTCGTGAAAATTGGCTAACAAAATAACATCACATTTGCAAATATCATTTTTTTAGCTTCACATCCCGCATAAAGCATAAAGGGTAGGCTTAGGGGAACCTACTGTTAATCGTTTCCGCTGAAGTTTTTAATTTCCCCTAAATACAAAATACATTGCGTTCCACGAATACATTTTCATTTGGCCGACATTTCGGTCTCACCTGTCATGATCACGAATTGGCATTTTCATTTTCGGCCTCATACAGCTTTTCGTGTAATTAAAGTTTGATACTGTACCTAACGGAGGTCACCGTGGCGCAGCGGCACGGCGTCCGACTGACATGTAAAAGCGATGATTTTGGATTCGATTCCCACACGAGGGAATAAATAATTTTATTTCCCTCGCCTTGGTAAGAAGACAATGTGCGGCGTTGCCGCTGGCCACTCATTACGCAATGTTTCGAAAAGTGAGGATAGTAGTGTGTCTTACGCTAGGTTCCCTGTGAAACAGAGTGTCACTGCCAACGGAGTATTTCATCACTAAACATTCTCCTCATATAATTTACAAAAACATAAAAGACATTGATATTAATAATTTTAAACTACTCTAAACTAATAAGTATAACATTCAATAAAGAAAGTTAAAAAAGTAAAACAGTATAACAACCGCGACTATCGTGCTAAGTTCTAAAGCTATAATGCACTACATGCGAAGACACACTTAAGAAAATTCATTGTAACTTTTATATTATGCACATAATATATGGGGAAATTATGAACATTTGGTGTACGTTTCACGCTTATTGAAAATATTATAACTGGATCCGAATACGTATTTCTTAAATGACTTCATCAAAATTATTAACGTAAGCACATATACAGCTTTAAGGGAACTAAATGAATGAGCTTAAAATATTTATGGGGCATCTGATGCAATAGTTGTGGGTTACTGCAATTAGTGTTACTCCTCTTCCTCTACTCATCTTGTATACCAGATTAGTCTCTGGTGGTTCTCATAATAATCTTCTGCTTTTAAAAAAAAGGGATCATCGTTGGGATGTCGTTGCGCCGGGGCACAAGCACGCGACCGTCACTGCGACAATTGTGGGTTCGATTCCCATTCGGAGGAATGAAATATTTATGTTTTCGTATCGTTGCTCTGATAACGACGACAAATCTCGTCGTTTAAGTCCACCAATCGATGCGCAGTGCATCTAGAATGCTACAGAAGTGAGTAACCGGGAGTAATGTTTTAATGGGAACGGGGTTTCTTAACAATAGGTTTCCAGATTTCCTACGCTTACCCGGCTGTATGCGGGATACTGCGTGAAAATAAATAAATAAAAGGAAACCGACAGAAAACGGAAAGCGGGTCGCTCATTCCAACTGATGTTAAAAATAGGTCAATGGTCTATACAGGCTCATAACTGAAATATTTATAAAATTTTCTTAATCGAAACGTTGTTATCCGAGTTTTTTACCTTTCTATTTAAAATTTAATAGAAATTATAGGTGGTAATATATTTGAGAAGTTAATTTGTAACAATTTTAAATTGAATATCTGAATTATAGTTGTGAGTTCAATTCCCACTCCAAATATTGATTACTTGATTTTATTTTTTGGCGGAAAATAAAGAAAGAAGTGACTTGATACTATATTACCTTTTATCTTTGTTTTGAAGTATATAAAATATTATTTGCTTGTGCTTAGTTTTTGTTTTAGTTGGTGCATATAAGTATAACTATGAAGTGACTTTTTGTGTTTTCCTTTAAAACCGATAAAAATATTATTTTTGTCCACAGGAATTTGTTTTTGCCGTATACTATCCGATCAAAAACGGGGAAGTCCTAAGCGTAAGGCTTCTAAGGAGGACTAGGTGGGGAACGCCCCGGTCTATGGGAGTTTACCTACTGGGCCTGGATATAGTTGTTAAAGATTTTGAACTTGCTGTAACTGATTCTCTCGTCGACGACCGGAATAAACCAGTACCAGTAAGTATTATTTTTTTAAATAGGATAAAAGGAATTCACTTGAAATATAATTTGACTTGTTCTAGAGATTATATGTTTTGTGTTTTTTTTGAGTGGCGAAACTCTACACCGCTTTATCACCAGACTGAGGAAACCAATATATTTTTGGGAATTGCAACCCTCAACTGTAGAACCTGGTTTTTACATCTGCGTTCTGGTCTGGCTGCGTCTGGTTTTTACAATATGGAGTAATGTAATTTTATATAACTTTATATAAAAGTAACTTTTAAAATTTCAGATATTAACTATGATACCCAAAAATATTTAGGGTTTATTCGACATTGAATTTTACAATGGTACAAATGTTGATTTCTGTAACAACTTAATATCAGTTACATAGTAATTGACATCTCTAGTGTGCAGTTAATTACGTTTCTTTTAAATAGAATGTGACTTACTTCTGATCTTTTAAATAGAATTAAAATAAATTAAACTTTATTTCCAACTTACCGACTAGCTAGATTATAATTATAATAGATAAAAAAAAATAAAAAAATACGCATTGTGGAGTGTCTTAACCACTAACCTGCCTCTTCCTATTCTGCCTAGACGAGGAAATAGATAGAGGGAGCCTAGTGTTAAGACAATCCGTTCCCACTATCCGCCCAAAAAAGGTTAGTGGAAACGTTACTAGAGCGCTTAAATGAAATAATTTCCGTCATCGAACCCTCAACTATCGCCATTATTGTCTGACTATAGATAATTCAACTTTCAACACACATAGTACACACATAGTTTGTTAGTATAGAGCATATAAAGGACTTTATGAATTATGAAAATCCAACAAGTGTATAATATAGCTTATTTAAATAATGCTGGGTATAAATATTTCAGGTCTATTTGTTTGTCTGTCCGTTTGTGTCGTTATTTTCTAAATTTATTCTTTCAATTGTTTTTCTATTTCAAATGTTTAGGAGGCCACTCGTGGTGCAGGGGCATAGTGGTGGTGGGTTCGAATGTCAATTGAGAATAGGAAATCTATACTTATAATAAAATCGTAAGTGGTCGGTCGTAAGGGTCTGTACTTGGAAGATATTTAAAAAAAATGTTATTGGGAACCTTTATTAACCTAATAGAATCCAAAATAATGATTTTTTTAAATTTTGACTGTTTGTCCGTTTGTCTGTGTGTTTGTTATCGCTAATCTCAGAATAGACTTAACCGGTTTAGATGCCGTTTTCACTATTGGAGTCTGGCAAGCTTCCGAAAACTTATTACAATCGGTTCATAAATAAAAAAGTAATGTCAATTTAGTTCGAGACATTTGCTAATTGCTGTAACAGTTATTTTATACAACTGTTTTACTGAATTGACTGAACTTTTAGTTTTCAATTTCTTTATTAGTATTTCTATTCCGAGCGGGCGAAGCCCCTCACGGGCCCACTAGTTTTTAATATTTTCATTTGTTCGCCCTGGTATCGTAAGCGTGCGTACCAAAAAGCGCGGCGTTGAGTTCTGCAACTGAATGCCACTCATAAGTGGAAAGTAGAGAACGGATTGTGTTACCACTAGGTTCCCTCTGCTTACACTGCTTTATGTGGGATACAGCGTGAAGCTGAAAAATAAAATCTTTTATGTCACTTTATATCAACTTTAATCTATATAAGATATATCGGCACCGATTTTTATAAAATTTGAAATTAAAATTTTTAAAAGTATTTAATTGAACACGCATTTCATCGTTTTCTATAATTCTCCCCCTAAGGGTGCAAATAAGGGGTTGAACGTTTGATTAGATTACCAATTTTTATAAAAGCTGAAATTCAGACTCTTAAAAGTATTTAATTAAATACATACTTCATGGTTTTATAGAATTCTTCCCCTAAGGATACATATAAAGGGTTGACAGTTTGTATGGAAAAATCTTTAAATCGCCATCGATTTTTATAAAATTTGAAATTTAGGCTTAAAAATATTTCATTGAACACGTTTTAAGGTTTATTATAATCCCACCCCTAAGGAAACAAATAAGCAGGCGAAGCTGCGCGCGTCCGCTTGTAATGTACATAAATGAAATGGGAAGGAAGAGAAATTGAAGCTACATTAGGTAGCTTCACTTCGCTCTATATGTTCGATAGTAGTGTCTTGCAAATATTGTGGGTAAACGCTTATAATACAACGTACGAACTGGAAATATAGAGCCGTATCGCTTAAAGCGATCTGAACCTTTGGATGTCTCGCATATTAGAAATGTTTACGTCGACAACTAAGCCATAGTTTAAGTTTAAGTAGAAGCGTTGCGTATTCAGATGGAAAATGGTATTGAGTGTCTTAACACTAAGACTGAAAAGAAAAAAAAAAGTCAGCTTGATATTGAACCTACACTAAAAGAAACTCCAAGTATGTCATAATCACCTAAAACATTTACAAAAGAAATACGTATGATAAGTCAATTTCAAAGGCACACATTACATACACGGTTTCAGCATACGTAACAATCGATTGTTTTCGTATTTTCACAGTCATACCACGTCGAAACAATGAATAATAGGGAAAAAATATTTCCAGTTTATAAAAATATTTCGTACGATATACGTAGCTACGTACAAAAAATGAAAGAGAATCGCTGCAATTGTACGTTCCAGAATTTCGTATTCTAATTCAGTTCACAATATTGGTATTGGTGGTTTGAGGTATTTAATTTGAAGCCGTCTAACTGTAAATACGTCCATTATAAGTTCGATTCCCATTTGAGAACCTAGACCACTTGAGCTCTGGTAGTTAGATAAAACACGGCGTTAAGTTCCGTTCAACACATAATGTCTCGAAAATTTTACGAAAATTAGGAAACGGATTGCATTATAACGTAAGGTCCATCTATCTGCCTATCCTGCCTTATACAAGAGACATTATAACCCCATGTAATTTCTAAATTGATTGATAAAAGTAAGTTAAATTTTCAGTAACTCGGCTTCTTAGTAAAGCTGGATAGTTGGACAAAGTTGGCTATGGCGTGAAAGAATCTTTCGAAAAAAATAAGTATTGTGCCTTAAGCTCTATATACAGATATTAAGTGTCTATATTGAGATTGCTTGCTTTTTGAAAGTACCCAAATATGGGACTTGGGTCGATCCGAGGAATACCGCAGTCAGAGTCAGTTAGGGAGCTCAAGAAATCAGTATTTATTATTCATTAATAGTTATTATCGACAGTTAAAAGTAAAAACCACCTTTATTTAAAGGACAAAGCTCATGAGATTTAATTCAAGCTTAGAACTAAATGTTTTTATCAATTTTCACTTCATGCGTAATGTTAAGCAGTCAGAATTTGTAATTTCCCAAGTGAAATATAAAGGCATACTTCTATTATATATATATATATATATATATATATATATTTCACTGAAATATTACTTTAGTTGCTGAATTTCCACGATTTTTTAAGACAAGGCGCGGTATTGAAATCCGCTTCTAAGCTGGCAATAACTAGAATTCAGGAGGAAGCGAGAAACAGAGTGTCCTGACAGTAAGTTCACTTAAAGTGATTTGGGCATAAAGCATGAAATTGTGTTTTTATAACAACTGTATTTTTTCTGAATTTATAGGCAGAGGGAGGCTAGTCTTAAGACACTATGCTCAACACTTTCCGCCGAATACTGGAGGCATTGTGTGTTGAGTGGCGAAATTTACCGCCCCGTTTTGCGTCGACAACAGAGCGAAGAAATTAAAATAGAAAATATTTCATTACCTACATACAACAATTAAGAAAAAATCTACTTATAACAAGATGTACTAATGTTTCTCTATAAAATAACTTTTATATAGACACCTTTTTAATTTTTATTTTCATATTTTAGTTTCGTATTTACTTAAATTTATATTTCTCTTTCGTCGCTCTGGTATCGAGGCAAAAGCGCGGCGTTGAGTTCCACCACTCAACACGCAATGCCTCCAGTATTCGGCGGGAAATGGGAAACGGAGTGCGTTAACCCTATGTTCCCTCTTTCTGTGTGTCTGTCTATCTGTGCGGAATACAGCGTAAAGCTGAAGAAGAAGAAACTAATGAGCCGTTGTGGCGTGTGGTTCGATTCCATCTCAGAGGTATAAAATATTTTTATTTCCTCACTTTACAAGGTCACAGCGCATTTTTTGAAAATTGGATGGTGTTACTAACTAATACTAGGTTCCCTCTGCATTGTAATTATCATTGGATTCGATTCCCATTCGAAAAATGATATTTTCATTACCCTGCTCTAGCAAATCAAAGCACGGTAACTTTGAACAGGTTAGACAGAGGAAACTTGAGAACCAACTGTTAAGTTACCAGAGGAAGGAAAATGAGAATATTAAATATTTTATATCTTCGAGTGGAATATAGAACCCACAACCTGTCTCGTTTACAGTCACACGCCTGTGCCCCTGACCCACGACTCGCCTCAACTTTATTCAAATTTTATTTCATACTACCGGCCCACCCGCGGCTTCACCCGCTTGAATTACATGATTATTCATTTAATCAGTTTCAGCACATTAGGCCTTAGCGTTTCGAGCTTCTGCCAGTATCGCGATCATTTGGAAAGCAAGACAAAGTTGGTCTCAAAGAAACGGGGGGTCATCAGCAGAGCGAGATAGTAATTCACACGAAACAGTTTGAACTGAGCACCCCTGTACAGGGGCCAGGTTCGGCCTTATGTGGAATACTGTCTTCTGGAATGTCTGGGCTGGTGCACCCCAGTATCAGCTTGACTCATTTGATTACATACAACGAAGAGAGATTCGAATCGTTGGGGACCCAATGATCTGTGTAAGGGCTTGACACTGGCTTTGCATTTTGCTTGCTATTATTCTTTTCTATTCTCCCTCTATCCATTTCAGTCAAAAATACTAAATATACAGACTAAATATTTTTACGGTTTTATTATATATAGAGATAATTACTTTATATGGGATTTGAATCGACTATATATACCACTAAGCCACAAGTACTTTCCATACAACGTTTAGTTTAAGTGCTTATGTATTTGTAACGGCAAAATGCTTACCGTTATTTCATTGCTACAAACATTCTTGAAATTGTCTACCGAATATTTTTCTGTTTTACTGAAATGTATTTGCATATAAATATATTATATGGCTAGTTCTCGCCCACTATTTTGCTTAAGTGGATTTAAAGACTGAAAATTTCGTTGTTTTCCGCTCTCATAAGAATTTTAGGAAGTCCTCTCTTAGTTCATTCCTCTCTTCATTTTCTGAAACTCAAACTCAACTTTCAAACAAACGCCGCGTTTTGCCTCTTTGCCAGAGCGAATGAAGATGTGAAGATGTGTGTAAATATTGTATTCCCTCAAATGGGAATCGAACTCACGACTCACTCAGTCGTGTTTAAAGTAGTCGAACGCTTGTGATAGATAACGGGAAAGGAACCCAATGTATAATAATGTAATATTCCACTATCCCACAGAAAAGTAATCTCATAAATTATATAACATAATGAAAATTTAGCGTTACTTTGAATAAAATTATGGGTATTAAACAAAACTATTTCTATAACAGAATTAACGTTAAGGCCTCAGGCGGTTCCTATTATACAATACAAGCAAATGAAAATCCTTATAATAATTTAGTAAATTAAATAAATGTTTTCACGAAGTCTCCGTGGCTTAGTGGCTGTCCCACTGTTGCTCTAAATTAATGTTTGTGGATTGAATCCTTTTCCGGCAACATAGCAGCATAGCACGGTGTTAAGTTCCGTTTCTCAACACGCAGTATCTTTGATTCAGACGAAGCTGATAAGCTGTCTCATAAGCTCAATGTACTGGAATAACATTATATCCAAGTCATATTTCACTATTATGTGGTTCTAACAAACCGTTTCATTTGAAGCATTGAGTAAATAAACATTCGCTTTGTAAATATCGACCAGGATTCACTTTGCTTTGCGAGATTCGAGCTTTGACCAGTTATTGAAGAAAAAACTCGAAAGATTTTGTTTTAAATGTATTTTTTTAGATACCTTTTTTTTCAAAGCGTTGTTGTGTTTATAAAAAAATATTACTTTAAAGAGTTTTTATTATGTCTTTACAATAATTTGTAGTTACAAGGATGTTAGTGACTAAGCGACGTGGATGTGGATTCGATTCTCATTCAGACAAATAGGAAATAAAACTACTTTACGCTTTTTCCCAATTAGCAGGGTGGGCAGAGGTAAATTTATATTCAGATACTCCGTTCTGTACTCTCCGGCCAAATTTGCAATACATTGCCTGATGACTGGCGGACTGAAGGCCGCGTTTTGTCTAAAAGAACGTGGGATTGAATATAAATAGATAAAATAAAAAGCCTTTTATTTCTTGCTAAATTACAGTTTGAAAATTAAAAAGGAACTTATAATGTACTAGTGACCCCTCGCGGCTTCGCCCGCTTTAACTACTAAATTATTCATATAATATATGTTTGCAAAGCACTTAAGATAATGTGAAAATTAATTAAACCCTAATGCAACCCGCATTTCCGTAGTTCCAATAAGGATTTTCCAATTGTTTTAAAATAAACACAAATAAATAACACAAAAAACAGAAAACTTAAACGAAATAAATTATAAACAACAAACTACCTACTATTCTCTTACCCAAAAATACTTAAAAGAAAGATGTAACCAATTATGTCGCGTGGAAATACATTATAATTATTGTATAACTCCAAAGTACGTGCAACCACTTACTAAATTTACTTTGCCAGTAGTAGCTCTGAACGACATCAGGGCCTTGGTTCTCTGACGGCTAATGCTGTTAGCCCTATTGGCTGTTACAGCGACACCGGTTGGGTAGGGAAGAGGGTAGTCCCTGATGAAAAGCAAGCTCTACGGGGCTGCCTGTGAGGAAAATTAAATAGAATGCATCGGCCGGGAATCGAGTCCGGGCCAGCCGCGTGGCTGCCGAGCATTTTACCACTGAACCACCGATGCGTGTAAGGTAGGCGGGCGCGGCGGACGCAAAACGTCGCGGGGGGCGGAGGGACGAATGGCGAGTGGCGAGCCGTTTCGCAGCAAGGATTTTTTGATATTGTAACAACTTCTAAAGTACTTATTAAAATGAAAAACAGTAAAAGACAGTTTTGATCTACATTAAATGGCCAACGTAACTAATATACTTATTTATATGCTGAGAGCAAGGGATAAGTGAAACATAGCTGATGTGTCAACGGCGTGATGTGTCAACAATTAATTGCGTTTTTCTCTAAAACTATTCGCAGCTTCGAAATAGTGTAAAAAGCAAATTGTATCTTCGTTTAACGTTAAAAAATAATAAAGTATTTTAAAGGATAAAGATTAATACCATTATGGAAAAATATCCCTCACATTAAAAAATATATTGAAATTATTATTTTTTAGACAGAAATATGATCACTACACGTTATCCTTAAAAGATACGAATATGCTGTCGCGGACTTTTTTGTAGATCTTATTAAGAGAAATAATACTCCAGTACATTATTTTCATGTAGTACTTACCATTAAAGCAGCGCATGCGCGAAAGTGTATCAACGGGTAGGACTTTATACACATTTATCTTATTTATGTTAACTTACATAAGAATGTACAAATAATAAACTATATATAAACCTTCCCTGAGAAATACTCGACCTAATGGTGAAAACCGCATCAAAATCCGTTGGGTGGTTTAGAAGAAGAAGAGTTAGAAAGTTCAGACAGACACGAAAAGCGACTTTGTTTTATAAGATATAGAATACAAAAGATGTAATATATATCCTGCTTAAATATTTACGATTTCATATACTATAGATATTATTAAATCTTCATTGTATTTATTTTCTTTATTGTTATTTTTTTTTTTTTTTACTTCATTTAAAATTCACTTGTTTTCTTTTTAATGTATTTGTAGATGTAGATGCCCCCTGGAAGGTAAAGGACAGACCATTGTTCTCTGTCTTTTGCTAGTCGCACCCAGTGGGTGCCTGTTATTTTTGTAAGGTCATCTGCCCAGCGCGCATATGGTCTGCCCCTTTCTCTTTGGCCCGAGTTACTCTATGTTTTCTCTGCCTAAACTATTACTTTTATAATGTTTTCATTTTATTTATAAAAAAAGTATTATAAAAATATAAGCTTAGTATTTGAAATATTTCGTCAACTATAATATTATACGCTTTGGGGCTTCCCAAACTTTAAATTTTCGACGAAACATTATATTCAGAGTAAATATTATTTTGAAACTCAAAGTTGAAGTTAAAATACAACTAGCTTTATACTTCATTATTAACACTCCCTATTCACAACTTCATTTTCACTTAAATAAATAGATTTGATAAATAAACACTTTGAATGGATGGATGGATGTTGAAGCCTTCGTGGTGCAGTGGCACAGCAGACTATAAACGCGACGGTTTTGGATTCGATTCCCACCCGAGTGGTGAATCTTCTATTTTCATTAGCTCACTCTAGAAACAAGACACGCGTCGTTGAGTTCAACCTCTCAACAGGTAATGTCTCGGAATTTGGAGTAGGGCGGGGTTTCAATCCGGGCCCAGGGCATATATTTACGAGATTAATGCTAAATCTTTGTTTTTAAATCATAAGTTTATTTCGCTTCTCGACCCCAATACAATTTATAAGCAATTTTTTTACGGAATAAAATTAAGAAAAAAATCACGTAAAGTATTAAGAAGTGAACGTCCCGAAGCACACCGTTGCATTTTTAAAGCGACAGTGACAAAGTGAATAACTTAAATGTGTCGCTTTTACTTTATTTTGTTTTACATTCTTAGTAACGACATTCTATTATACTTTTAAGGATTTAAAAAAAACAGGTCAAGTGCGACTCGCACTCGCCCACTGAGGGTTCCGTGCCAATTACAGAATTGCAGGCCGCTAAAGCAAATATGAGCATTATTTTACATTTAAATCACTTAATGTCGGGTTATCCTGTGCGTGCGAGCTGTCTCCAATAAGTTAATATAAACATAGGAATTAACTTTCAAAAGTACCTTAAATGGACGTTATTCAGAAAAAAACCTTATAGTACGAGCGACGAAGAGGGGACTTTCGGGATTTACTCGAGCAAACACCTGAGTGCAAATTATTAACATTAAGTGACCTGTTTAAACCAGGCAACCCTGGACTTGCGGCAGACTGAGAGCTGTCAACCCTTATTTTCTAATAATGATTTTATTTTTATTTTCAGCTTAATTATTTTTCCACATAGCGTGGTAGACGAATGTGATGTAATGTCATAATTGCGTGTTGAATGGCGTAACTCAACGCACTATGAAAACGTAAGGCCGTCGTGGCGCAGAGGTACAACCATGGGACTATGAATGCTATGGTTGTAGGTTGGATTCCCACTTGGGGAAATGAAATATTTTCAACTCTCCGTCTGGTAATGAGGCAAAGCATGGTGTTGAGTTCCGCGACTCTACACGTATTGCCTCAAGAAATGCCCGGAAAGTGTGGAACGGAAGTGTTTTAATGGGGAGCGGAATGTCTTAACACTAGGTTTCCTGTTTGCCTCTACCCCTTTATGGGAGATACAACATGAAGCAAAAAAAATTAGCTTAATTACCAAAAACATTAATTAAGGTGTATCCAAAAATTTCTAATTCAAATATTGCTGCATTATTACTTTTAAGCCTTTCTTTTGTTAATTTCTTTAAGCTTCAGCTAAACACTAAGTTTACCACTCTCCGTTCAATTTTGAGACTCGTGTTGAGTGGTGGAACTCAATAATAAATATGTCTTGTTATCATGGCTTGTTGAATCCACAATCGTCGTGCTCACAGTAGAATGTAATAAGTAGTTATAGTGTATAAATAGTTTAGACTTTGCAGAGTCCCACTAGCCAGGTCCTGACTCCATCATAAGACTAACTCGATTGTCACCAAAGCTACTTACAACTGCCAGTCCAGTGCCAGTTTCCTATATTTTATTACATAGTAACATAGTTACTGTCCCTGGGTCACATGGCCTCGATAGAAGTCGATTCCTACTTGGGAGCATGAAATATCTAGAATTTTTATTTTCTCGCTCTGGTACTCAACACACAATGACTCAAGAATTCGGCAGAAAGTGGGGAACGATAATATTAATGTGAAACGGAGTGTCTTAACACTAGGTTTCCTCTGCCAACCCTGCAATGTGCAGGATACAACGTGAAGCCAAGTGATCTAAAAAGCGTGTTAAAAATGAATGTAGTGAAACTTCGTTTTTCGTGAAGTTAACAATAGGTCTCTTTTCAAGTAGCTTGTTGCTCTTCTACCTGGTATTGGCATGATTCCAACGGATAATCTTTCGTAGAGAAGCTTTAGATTTCATACTCTATTAAACTTTTATATTGAGAAGTCTGTATTATCAAAGAATGGTGTTGTTAGTACAACTGCCTCGGTGACCGCGTAGGCTATAAGTTCGATCCCCCTCGGGGAAATTATCATTATATTTTTAGCTTCACGTCTCATCCCGCACAGGGAGCCTGGGAATCTAGAGTAAGATACTCAGTTCCCGATTAAGTCGCTTCCATTTCCCACGTTAAGTGGCGGAATTCAACGCAAGAGCGAGGCAATGAAATGAATTTCTTAAATATTTCATATCCTCGAGTAAGAACCCACAACCATCGTGTTTGCCACTGCTCAACGAGTAACGGCGGACTCTGACGATGAATATTCTTCACTCTGGTAATGGAAATCACAGTGAGTTCTGCCACTTAGCAAGTAATGTCTCAAATTTGGGCGGGATGTGTTAGTGTCTTAACATTAGGCTTTCTATGCCTACCATTTACATTTAGATATGTTTCAATCTTAATCTGTAATTTACAGAAGGGTTAGTCATGAGTACATTACAGAAAAAAAATGAAGAAAGAGTAATATTCGTAGTCTTAGGACTTGAAAAATCATAACAGGGTGTCAGTTTTATCGATATTTTTTTAAATCAATATAATATGAAAAATACATGACAAAGATTTTTTCATATTTTTTTCATAACTGTCACGACTTGGTCTATCACCTGTTTTCGTCTTATCGTTGACTTCTGGGACACCTGTATATGGCAAAAAAGACTTATGACGGAAAAGTGAGTGATAGGAAAGGTAGGAGGAGACCTCGGTTGACCTTTGAAAACACAGTATCAAAGATACTGGAAGGTCACGTATAAAGCATGAAGACCCCCCGGAGGGCATGTATGAAGAGGTTATGAAGAGGTATGTACAGACCGTAGCGTTTTCTTCTTTCTCTCTGACTACCCCGCTAGGGACAAAGCGTGAAGCTATGATTGATGAATATTTTCATTTCTTCGCTCTGGTGTGAAAGCTAAACGCGGCGTTGAGTTCCGCCGCTTAACACGCAATGCCTAGGAATTCGGCGGAAAGTGGAGAACGGAGTATTTTAACACTAGTTTCAATCTGCCTATCCTGCTGTGTACGGGATACAGCGTGAAGCTGATTTTATTTTATATCGTAATACTATTGAAAATTATTAAATAGGCGTGTAACTATCGATTTTCAACATAGAAACGGGAAGGATGTTAAGTAACCTCACTAAAACCGTATTTACTCCACCCGCTTAGATAATCTTTGCGAAAGAAACCCTAAATCTGACAAGGAAATTATGCTGTTACTTTATTAATACTGTATATTATAATTAGTATATGATAGTAAATATTACTAGTGGCGTGGAACAATGGTTGTCTCTGAGGGAAATGGTTGTGGGTTCGATCCTCTCTCGAGGGGATAAATTGGTCGGTTCTCGGTCTGGTGGTACAAAGTACGGCGTTGAGCTTTGCCACTCAACATCCAATGTCTCGAATTCAGGCGAACGGCAAAGAACAAAACTAGACATTACGTATTCCCTACCTGCTTTGCTGTATATAGACATCCTGGTTTCTACTGCTGAAGATAAATGAGCGTGTAATCGGCGCATATCGTCTTATTATAGGAGTAAGGAATTTAAAAATAGTCTAGTGTCTCACGAAAACATACATGTGAAATGAGAGCCAACTTTAATAATACTTGGTATATATAACTTCAATAGTACATACGAAAATTATGGAACGTAGTGTCTTAGTGTCTTAATATTAGGTCCCTGTGCTGTGTGAGAGACAGCGTGAAGCTGTATGAAAATAAGAGGAAATAATCCTAACTAGATTTAAATTTCAGGCAATTCAAAATATTCAATTAACGAATCATATTATACATGTGTATAGTTTACACGATTCTAACGAGTTTCCAGGAGGGCCGCGCGTGACGAAGGATCTCTCTGGAGGACCCGCGTAGTGCTTAGTTATTTACTTGTATTATTGTAGGCTTGGTAGTTTTCGTTTTGTTTTTCTAGTAACTACTTGTTTTTATAATAGTTTTGCTTGAAAAAAATTATAAGTTTATAATAACGTATATGATAGCTATGGGTTCAAATCAAATTAATATTTGTTTTTACTTTTGGGAAATATTTTATTTATTAAAGATAACTAATCTGCTCTCATACTATGTTAATTCACTATTTTTTTTAATATACGAAGTAACCAATGAGACTGAAAAATCCCCTCTTTTCCCAATCTCGTGAGGGCAGTCAACCGCTGCCGCCGCCCTTGCTCATGGGAATGAGCACCCACCAGCCGCCGTGAGCCTGGAGGAGCCGCCGTGCCGTGCTCCTTTTCAAGATTCTCCATACGCAGATTCCTCGCCAGGTGGTGAGAGCACCGAGCATTCTCTGTAAGAGCAGAGAATGCACTATCATATATTAACGAATACCCCATCACCGCAGGAGTCCCCCCAAAGAAGCTGCCTTTCGCCATCTTTACATGCTATCTACACCGACGATATCCCGGTGCATCCCCAAGCACATCTGCCCCTTTCCGCCGACGACGTATTGATTTATATACATACTTCGTCTCTGAGGCCCTGGCATGCTGCAATCAAGATGCAGCATGCCCTTTATGCTCTACCGGAATGGTTTGCCAAGTGGAGACTGACCTTTAACGTCCAGAAGCAGGCAGTCAAGCAGTCTCCGTTGGTCCACACAGGGCTACCGAGACGCGGGCGCGGGCGAGCTCCCGTCGCCGCTACAGTTCCAAAGGGAGGCGATAGCTTGGTCGCCCACAGCTGTACCTTGCAGCAGTAGTGGTACTTTGGGGTTTGCCGTGGACCGGACTCTCAGGATGGAGCCCCACGCTAAAATCAAGACTGCCACTGCACACGAGTGGCTCCCTACAGAGGATACACAGGTCTTCAGGAGACCTCCCAGTGACTCGCCCATAGTAGTGGGCGACGGCTGCAACCACGGGCAGGGGGCAATGCCCCAAAACCGTTTCTTTCTTCTCCTTGCGGGGGAGTGAAGACCTCGACGAAGCACTTAACTCAGTTAGTGAAAACTTATTAAAAACTAATATACAGGTTTTCAAGAGGAGGATGTATATAATACCAATATGATATTATATTACAAGGCCGTTTTATGGCCGTGGCGCACGGGCACAAGTGTTGGGAGTTTGATTCCCACTTCAGGGAATTAAATAATTAGTATTTTCATTTCCTTGCTCTGGTAACCAGGAATTGAATTTCGCTACTCAAACGCAAAGCGAAACGAGAATTCAGCGGAAAATGAGAAATGGAAATGAGAACGGAGTGTCTTAGGTGCACACGTTCGTCGCGGTTACAGTTTCAACTGATAACTAAAACAATCACTTAATTTAAAGCTTTATTTTAATATATTAAATATGCAATTTGCCATTTTGGCTGTAACCCAGATGTATCATTTGAATATTTTAAGCACCGAATTATAGCTGGCGGCCTGACCGCTGGAGGTGGGACTATTACCGTCTACAGAGGTAGTTTCAGTTAATAATTTATATACAAAGGCACATATAAATGTACATTTTAGAAGCTGCCATGGGACTGGCTACACAAAATAGTCGTGAGTTCGAGTCTCATTTAGGGGATAACTTCTTGACATGAAAATTCGATGGTTATATGTTAGATCATAAATTGGATGATTATCTGTGTATTAGTGATTATCTACTAGTTTTATGCCGTATCCCAAACATAGCAGGATAGACAGACGGAAACTGGTAAGCCTAGTGTTAAGACGGTAAGGTCATTTAAATAAATAGAGGCCACGAAAACAACGTTAAGACCGTTTTAGTGCAGAAAGATAATGAAACTGACTAGAAACGCGCGTGGACGTAGTGAGTCCAATCCTCGCTCAAAAATGTAAATATTAATTTATTTTCGTCACCCCAGCCTTCATTTAACACAGAATTTCTCGAAAATTGGGCGGCAAATGAAAAACTGGATAGGTATCTTAACTTTAATTTCCCTTTGACTCCAATGTTAAACGGGAAAGAGCGTGAAGCTGTAAAAGCATTGTAGAATTTAGAGTAGTCACAAGCCTACCAATGCCTAGCTGACCCATTTCCTAGGTCAGTACAATGCAAGAATATTTAATGGTCCTCTCCCATCTAGGCCATATATAGAAGACAAACAACTAACATACAAAGATTTATATCATCATCATCATCAACAGCCTATCGCCGTCCACTACTGAACGCAGGCCTCCTTCATCAAGCGCCAACCATCCCGTATAAATATATATATATATTTATAAATAACTTCACGGACATTTTCTAATTTGAATTTAGGGTAATAAATGAAAGTGGTCAGACGTTTTGGGCTATATAAACTTTTAGTTATTTCAGAGCTCTGTTTACTAGTCTGTATATTTGCCAATTATAAAATATAAATGAAAATGCCGTCGCGGCGTACCACTACAAGCATGCCACTGTAAACGCAACGGTTATGGGTTCGATGTCCATTCAGTGGAATGAAATATTTACATATATCTTGAAATATGAGTACAAGCTAATTGGTCCCTAATTGTAAACAAATAAACAACCATCGTAAACACACGCAGGCCGAGAGAACCCATTGCTTAAACACTCCGTTCTCTAGTTATTGCCGCCCAATTTTTGAAACATTGTCCGTAGAGTCGCGAGGCTCAACGCCGTGCTCTGTCTACTAAAGCGAGAAAATGAAATGAATAAAGAAAATGAACCCACAAGCCAACGCGCTTACATTCAGATGCTGTCTCACATATTTACATACATTTCTTACAGCAGAGTTAGTTGTATTATTTTGAAGCACTGTTGCATAAATTAATTGTAAACATAATTAGCCATATAACCAAAGGGGTAATGTAAGCCGCTCTTCATATATTATTCCAGGATCGATTCTAAGTATAAATTGCTTTAATATAGAATACTTCATACACACGACCAATTTCAACTGCTTAATAGAGAATCGAGAATTTAGTCGTTATACCAGATTAAAAAGAGCTTCGCATTGTGCGTCCACCCTCACGTTTTCAGTCGACGGCCTTTATAAAAGTTAAAGGTGTGCTCATAACGTTCTACGTTTTAAACTTAATAATTAATAACCGGACCGAATGAAAACAAAGGAAACACTCCATCCAACTCATTTCTGCCTTATACAGATGATTGTTTGATTAGTTTCTAATGTCACGGGAGTTACAAAAATAACTTTAAATTTACTTTTTCAGATTATCTTTTAAACACGCTTTTATTAGTCGAGGTGTAACAAATTGTATAATAAAATGTTAGTATCTCAATTTCAACCATTTGTAATTGTATCCTCATGAAACTCGACAGTTGTATGTAGCTGGTGTGATGATGGAGCCAGATCCTGAATGTTGGAATTCTTCAGAGGCTACTAGTAAACCTTTCGAGTTTAGGCTCAAATAATTTATAGCTTCGAGCTTCGAGCACATCCATAATGCTACTCGGTGTAGTGTTTTTTGGATTTTTTAAACTATATATTATTTACAAGCGTGTACAGGATTATTCATACATACATTCATTATAAACAGAATTGACTGATACTGACAGTCAAATGTGTTGATGTCAATGAATAATTTGATTTACTCGTTCAGAATTCGTTCGAATCGAAAATATTTAATTGAGAACCTCCTCCTCCTTGTTTTGAAAGCCGGTTAAAAATACAGATTTATGACAAACGTAACAAATTTATTATACATGTAAGTATAGATATCGATATATTTGCAGGCAAACTCATGCCTTGAGTTCATTCAAATGCCGATAACTTTTTTTTAATGAACCGACTTTGATGAAACAAATTTTTAGATGTTAAGTTAAAACAAAGTGTTGGTGAAAGTTTTACCTAAGTAAATCGGTTCAGTAATTTCGAAGATTAGCGTGAACGTACATACAGACAGACAGACAGACAAGAAATTAAAAAAATATATTTTTGCTTTCTATTATTGTTTTTAAGTGTACCTCTATCCATTTCAGTCAAAAATACTAAATGTATAGGCAACATATTTATACTGTTTTATTATATATAGAAATTATTTCGATTTGTAACGATGTAATGAAGTCTAAAAACTATAATAGTGGGCCTATTATCTCTATCTCTCCTCTATATTCAAATACAATTGTAAATGATCATCGCAAATTGTAAAGCTATACGTAGTTTACTTGACAATAGAATGATTTGACATCCGTGACACGACAATCCGTTTCTTCCAACAGGTTTTCGTAGACATGGATATCTTTTACAAGCCACCAGTCATGCCCAACCCTCCAGATGACGCTACAAATCGCGTAAACGTAACACCATCTAAAAACAGAGACGTGATGCCTTCAACCCACGTTGTTCCACATGCGGGCAGCAGACAAGACTCTTCAAGGGGAGGAGGAGGAGGTTCAATAGGAGGAGCAGGTGGGACCGGTGGAGCGGGAGGGGTGACTGCATCAAGTGCAGTCTCCTCTTCCCAAAGTTCTGGCCAACAGTCGGACAACGATGATGATACAGCTCTTGAAGATTTGCAAAGGAATATAGAGACCCTTGAACGCACCTTGAAAAAGAACAAAAAAGATACCGTTATCGACATGGAACCGGAATCATCGCGTTCTCATAAACTGAAGAGTGCTGGAAAGCATTTTTTACGGTAACTATTTTATTAATATTCTATTTACTAAGAAGTTTACATGTTCAAAGAAATCGGTTTTGTAAACCATTTGCAGAACTCTTACAGAAGTTATTTGACATATTACAGGTATCTGCTGAGATTTCCAACATATTAATCATTATTTTAATTTTATTTCGAATTTTTTTTTTTTATTTTAGCCGCGGTCTTTCGATTGCCACCGAGAAATCTGTAACTATAGTAGGTGAAGGGGGAGACCGCGAACGAGAGCGCAAACGCTTGTCCCCATTGAAGAGTGTTCGCAATTTGATGCGTCTGGGAAGACGTCATAAGGAGCCTCTCAGTAGTGGTGATGAGGAACAGGGCCTTCTTGATGATGACCGAGCTGGGCCGTCTTCAGACAATGACGGGCCTACCAGCCAAGCCTCTATAAGTCCAGAAGAAGCCCTCGTCGATGCTCATTGCCCTTCAGAGGTCTCAAAGATGATGAAAGTGTAAGTATTTTCGTCAAATTACTATAAGTTTTGCATGTATGACAAAAAAATATCTATTTTAAATTTATTTAGCTTGATTATTGAAGAATATCATTTTAGAATTTTCATATCCCCGCTCTGACAGGCAAACTGTGGCGTTGTATTTTGGCCACGCATAACGCAATGTCTCGAAAATTGAGCGGAGAGTGGGCAACGGAGTGTTTTAACATCATGTTAACTCTGCCTTGCTATGCCGTGGAAAACGGTGAAGCTAAAAAAGACTTATATTTTAGAAACTAGCTTGTTGACGTAATATGTACCTACTTAAATCAAAATCAAAACTTCAAATCGGCTTCACGCTGTATCCCGCACAGACCAGGGTAGGCAGAGGGAACCTAATGTTAAGATACTGCGTTCACCACTTTCCGCCGAATTCTGGAGATATTGCGTGTTGAGTGGCGGAACTCAACGTTACTCTTTGCCTCGACACCAGAGTAAAGAAAATAAGTAATGAAGATTACTAATTTTCTTTACTCGTTACAGTCACACCCTCATTCCGCTGCGCCACGACGACCTCAAATAATATATGCTTAAGTTCAAATTTAGAACATCTCTTATGACTAAGAAAGAAATATTTTTACATTTTATTAATAAAGATTTTCTTATAGAAAACGCATGATGGACTCAACTGGCCCTGCAGCCCTAAAAAGCGCGGATTTTCAGGTCTGCATCACGATAATTGAGGCAAGGCAACTCGCGGGACTTAACATGGACCCCGTAGTCTGTGTGCAGATAGGAGAGGCTCGCAAGTACACCAGCGTGAAGGAAAGCACGAATTGCCCATATTATAACGAAGTAAGCACCCGAAAAAGTATCCCAAAATTTACTTGGATTTACTATGTTCTACAATTATCTTTATACAAATCCAGCAAGCATGTTGGTATATCATGTTTATGTATAGCTTTTACTTACCGCTTCAGTTGCTTTGTCATAAGGTCTTAGTTATTTGTTAAATTGAACATCGATAAAATTGTCAAAGTTAGTCTTTTTACAAATAATAAATTGAAGTCTTAGTTTCATAAATGAACATTTTGCTGAATTGGCATCTATTTATTTGAACTAATAATAGACTGTTCTAAATAACTCGCTTAGAATAATTCGTTCCTTCTCCATTGTGTTGCTCTTATTGTTATATTATACAAAAGAATTGTAGTAAGTAGCTCCGCAAATGCGTATTTATTACGATTTTGCAAATAAAAACTCCTTAAACTAAACAAATATTATAAAACTGAAATGTTTGTTAGGTTTATCTTGCTAATCTTAGGAACTACTAGTTGTAATTCAAAAATATTTTGTGTTGGATAGTCTGGTTATCAAGGTGACGTCGATCACTTCGTTTTCCACTGCACCTGCGAGCTGCGGTCAGAGTTACTTTACTTAATTCCATTTGAACACGAGGGCGGTGCTACAATTAAAAGCTGGTGAAATTATAGAATGTAGATAGTATTTATTCTGTTTGGCTTATATTGGTATATTGGCCCGATATTACCGTTTTTGTACGCAGTACTGGTATTAGTAATATGCTGTATAGATAGGAACTTAAGAGAAAGACGATAAATAAATCTGAATGAATCCGCCAAGGAGGGTATCATACCATACGAGTGCGAATGAAACTCTTACTCGAAGGGAACCAAACATATTACAATAAAACGTAGTACCTATACTACTACTACTAAATACAGTGAAAGCTCTCTAGGTAATTTGTACCAGCTTCAATGAACTTCATTTGAACTTTCGCGTTTTGAACTTTGAGAGTCATCTCAAACTTAACCGACTGTACAACAATATTATTGAATTTATGCATAAATTGTAAGTAGCTGTACTTTAAAATAATTACAAATATTGTTTTTTTATCTATGTATTCCCTTATATTACTTTTTCTATCTTTGGATTATAGATATGTGCGGAATATAGTAATCAGCAAAGTTTCTTGTTACCAAAATGAGAGGAAATGATT
This sequence comes from Heliconius nattereri, assembly GCA_013403645.1. Taxonomy (NCBI): domain Eukaryota; kingdom Metazoa; phylum Arthropoda; class Insecta; order Lepidoptera; family Nymphalidae; genus Heliconius; species Heliconius nattereri. The sequence continues at coordinate 355,446 of JAAIXI010000253.1, read as the reverse complement.
GATAATTCGTAGGCATCAGAGTAGGCAAAGGGTATAGACAATCCGCTCCCCACCTAACTTTGGAGTCATTGCGTGTTGAGTGACGGAACTCACTCTTATCTTGTTACCCTAGTGGGAATTGAACCCACAACCGCCGCTTGTTCAGTCAGCTGCGACTATTTACCATATTATTGTTTTAACGTATCTTCTTTGTCCACAGTACTTCGTGTTCGATTTCCACATGCCATTGATAATGCTGTTTGACAAGATCATCACGCTATCGGTAATACTTTATTATGTGAATATTTAGAGGTGATAGTGTCTAAGCTGTTGCTTGAAGCCGGTGCCATTTTTGTCGGATTCGGTTAAAAGAGAAAAAGGGAGTGTTTCGACACTATCTTCATACTATGTTTTGCAGGATAAAGTTGAAAAAAAAATTATAATTTTTTTTTTAAACTTTAAGCTTTAGTGGGGAACGGAGTGTCTCATAAGGTTCCCTCTGTCTTCTCTACTATATGAGTGACACAGCTTGAATATATAAAAACAATACTAATTTATATATGGAGTAATTTTATTCGAAGTAAAGCAATTGAATAAGTAAGAAAATGTTCTTACGGTTTCTTTTCATACTACTTTTGAACTCTATAATTTAATTTAAAGAACGTTATATAAACTTTCTATACTCAACTAGGTACTATATACTTATTAAGGAAGCTTTTCAACGTGCTCCCAAGAAAACATATATTTTATATTTGGCCATACCACTTATTCTATTTTTAACCGACTTCTGTAAGAAAAAGAGGTTATCAATTTGATTGCATTTTTTTAATGTTTGTTATCTCATAACTTTTGACTGGGTGAATCGATTTTGATATTTTTTTTTATTTGAACGGTAGTGCTTCCCGTGTGGTCTCATTTTATTTGGTCCATGTCTATCCATGGTATCTATGATAGATAGAGATAGATAGCAGATACCCTAGCTATGATAGATAGATAAATAGCAGATACCCTAATTAGATAGCAGCTGTTTCAGACAAAATTCAATGTTTTCTATAATCTATATATGTATAGAAAAGGGCATGTTCCCACTGACTGAGGTAGGTAAGACGCACGCACAGTCGTAATTGCTGATTATAGAAATGTGAAATTTGGACAGATGTTTATTTTCGTAATCTGGACGTCCACTAAGAAGGGATTTTGAAAAATTATAACTCTAAAAGGATGAAATAGGGGTTCAAAGTTTGTATGGTTTTTTTTTAAATCGATTTTTATAAAAATATTTCATTGAACACGTTATTCATGGTTTTTGGTTTCATGGTTTTTCATGGCGTTTCATGGTTTTTTAGAATACGCCCCCTAAGGGTGCAAATAAGGGGTTGAAAGGTTTTTTGAAAAAAATTTTAAATCGCCACCGATTTTTATAAAAAATTAAATTCAGACTCTTTCAGATTCCATTGAACATGATTTCGTGGTTTTTTAGAATTCACGCCTAAGAGCGCAAAGCTGCGCGAGTGCAAGAGGCGAAGCTGCGCGCGCCCACTAGTACAAAATAAAAATAAATTCTGCATCGATATTATAATTAGCCGGATGAACAATTAGCGAAAACAAAACATGGTTAAAGCGTATTTTCCTCGCGTCAATACGCGTACGGGATCAAGCTTTACTTAATTAATTTTGATTGTTAATTGGCCGTTATTGGGTGTTTCATTTTATGAATACATTTTTTGATTTCATAATTCTCTGTGGCTTGGTCCACGTCGATATATAGAAATAGAATGCTTGGAGGTTCGATTTCTTCCTAAAATATTCGTTAAAATTATTCCATTACTATTCAGTAACGGAAATTAAAATTATTCATTCTTCACATTGGTCATTCGACCACAGTCAGCACACAGATGAAACTGATGGACACATAATACATATTAGAATAAAACCACAGTTCATTGTATTAGAGACACTGCAAGGTCGTTTCTTAATAAGACCATAATATGTCACGAAATTTTAAAATTATCCGCTACTTTAAACTATTAGAATTAAAAAGTTGAACTAAAAATAACAGCTGAAACTCGCCTAGATTAGGATTAGGTAGTATTCAGTAGCATTAAGAATGGAAAAGTCAAAGTTCTTACGAAAATGAAATAAAATTTTTCCATAATTTTACGTCTTAAAGTCCATGTGAGCAAACGCAGGCAGAGCATAGTAATACATAGTATATAAAATGTATACAGATTTATTTACCAGTAACTCGAGTAAGATTAAAACAGGCGTCTAGATTAAGTTTTTATGTAAATCTCATTCAGTATCAGAAAACAAGTTTCCTTGATGTTGTCAATAAATAAAGAAAATAAGAAATGACAGTAAATAAGAAATGTTTTAAATATTAACTTGGAAAATATATTTCTTTGAGAAATAAACTTCAATATTATAAGAAAACGTAGTTTTGGTGAAGAAAATAACTTAATCTAGTTTTATAAGCATGATATTGTTTATAGAGGCCGTCGTTGGGTTCGATTCCAACCCCTGCTTGTGGGATATGGTGAGAAGCTAAAATGGAAAACATAGTACAAAAATATACGAGTTAAATATTTTTTTTAGCTTCACATTGTATACTGCCCACAGCAAGGTAGGCAAAAAGAACCTGGGAACCTAGTGTTAAGATACTCCATTCCCATTAAGACACTTCCGTTTCCCAGAATTCCTTAGGCATTGCGTGTTGAGTGGCAGTACTAAGCGCCGCGCTTGTTTTCGACATCAGAGTGATTGAAATGAAAATATAAAATAAATGAACTCAACGACAACAATAATAACATAGCTTCACGCTTTATCCCTTGGTAGCTTGGTAGTCAGAGAGAACGGAGCGCCAAACGTTAAAAAAACTCTTTAAAATTGAGTTATTTTAAACTATGCTAAATACTAAGTTAAAACTTTTCAAGCACTTCGATGAGGACACGGAAGTAGTAGTGACAACCACAGTAGAGGCCGCGAAATATCTAAGAGAGAAGCTGGCGCGCCGCCTTGGCACGAAAGCGACAAAGAGAGTGCGAACAATGGCCTCGATCTTAGTCAACGGTTTTCATGAGGGAATAGTTATAAACCGGCTAACGGTGGACGAAGCCCTCATGAACCACTTCGGGGCCATTGTTATGGCGGCCAGACTGTCAGGAGCAAACGAGGTCACACTCATGTGAGATATCAATCAGCTGCCTTACATCGACAAACAAAATCTATTCGAATTATGGTACTGCAGGCCTAGCTTGACAACCAACATCACATGCGAGTTGCCTTGCACACATCGCGCAGTGACGAGACACACCAACACTTGTGTCTATTACTCTGACGATGGCGGTGACGCAATAGGCAACTTCATCAGCCGAGCGGTGGGAGGTGGTGGAGGCGAACCTAAAAGGGGCAATGTCACAAAGAGACGATGGGGTGATAGAGGCACTGATCCAAAAACTTAAGCAAGGCGTTCTGCATAAGCCAGGCCAAATCTAAAATTCCACACCTATATACATGTATAAAATAATTATATAAAAGACAATTATATATGTAATGTTCTATAATAATATATGTTTAAAAAAAAAAAAAAACAAACGAAAAAAAAAAAACTGTCGGTAGGGGTCTCTCCCAACCCAACCCCTCTAGTATAAGCTCTAGATATAAGTACAATTTAAATTGTCCCAAAATTAAGTACGTTATATCAAAAGAACTTTCTTAAAATAAAAAAAAACACGGGCAACTTTGCGCCCGTGGATGTAGCTTTCAAAATAAAAAAAAGTTAAAACTTTTTAAATTTAGAAATAATATTTTTTTAGTCACAAAGTTTTAATTTTATAGATGGGGAGGAAGATGCTATTTCGGGATTTGCTTAGGAATTAGCTTAGATGATAACAAGAAAAAAATGTCATATAATACATATCGTTTGACCGGTGGGGTGAGGAGCTATAGATTTTCAAAAATGTAAAAAGAACTGTTGCATGGACATACTCGAGCGCGTCCGATATTGATATCATCAATTTCCAACGTCTTCTTAAACATGTAAATATGTTAATCTGACATTTTCCATGGTGAAGGTGGTCGTACGTAAGAGTTAAAAATTACAAAATAAAAAATAATCGAGCGCGTCAGATTTTCTATGGGTATTAAGTGAACCTGAAAAAACACTCTTTTATAATAATCTGACGATTTGGATGTGATGCAAGCTTCATGCTCTAGACGTGTTATCTCATAATCAGACGATTATCTGAAGGGACTTGCTTAATCTGACAATTATTAATATTTTTTTAAACAAATAAAATAAGCAAGTTAGCTTTACGTTGTATTCCGCACACAGCAGGGTAGGCTGAGGGAACCTAGTGTTAAGACACTCTGTTCCCCACTTTCTGTCAAATTTTGAAGGCATCGAGTGTTGTGTGGCAGCACTTAACTTAAGAAAAGCTTAAGATGAAAAGGTGTGTTTGAAATAGAATACTTGTATGTATAAGAAAAAAACTATTTTTTTTTTATTCTAATATTTTTTTAAAATTATCATCTTCATTGATAAGTTAGGGAGTAATAAATAGAGAAAGAGTGAGAGAGGAATAGAAACACGGAGAGAGGAATATAGGCAACCCTTAGCTACATTAAACTTAATCGATCAATTTTTATTACGTCGGCTTGTGGAATTCGTCAAATAATATATTTTTCGTAATCTTTGAATTTTTCTCTTCATAATAAAAGAAAAATTAGCCATGCTCGAGAATGTCGACATAACGTTTTTTTTACAACTTTGTAGCCCTCCCCCTTCTTTACTTCACTCTCAAATTGTCAAATTAATGGAATATACACGATTTAGCATGTAACTAACTTACTCTACCTTTATCTGACGCGCTCGAGCATTTCTGATGATCAATTTTTTTTTTACAAATCTGATCCTTTATCCTAAACGACCGACCATATACATGGGTCTTATATATGGTGGAAGTACGTATCCGAGTACAAGGAATCCCCAGTATTTTAATCTGCCGCGCTCGAGTAAATCCCGCAAGTGCCCTCTTTGCCGCCCGTACTATTATTATAATTTAAAATTTACTGAATTTTCAGCAAATAAAAAGTACCGTTTCGCTTATTTTGATCGATGCATTTAATTTAGTCGGCCTTTACATTCGTTTTAAATATATATATTTTATAAAAAGCAGGGCAGGCAGAACGAATCTAGTGCTAGAACACTCTGTTCCCACTTTCCGCTGACTTTTCAGGACATTATCTGTTGATTGACGGAACTCAGCGCCGTGCTTTACAGAGCAGCAAAGTAAAAAAAAAATTACATAATTTTCATTTATAATACCTAGTAGAGCAGGTATATCAACAGGAACTAATATAGTAACTACTTTCTAGGTGCTCCAGTCGCGGCACATCTTGCGAGCTAACAAACTTTTAGGCAACTTCAAACTTGATATCGCCACCGTTTGGAATCAGCCAGGTAAGTACTCGAACTTTGAAATTTGTACGCAGTGCCGGTTTTAGCGACACCAGCCTTTCTTTAACCGCGCACTTGCATTGCAATTTAATTCAAATAATCTCTATATATAATAAAACAATAAAAATATCTTGTCTGTACATTTAGTATTTTTGACTGTAATGGATAGAGGGGCACTTAATAAGAATAATAGAAAGCCAAAATATTTTTTTAAAATTTCTTGTCTGTCTGTCTATCTGTATGTATGGTCACGCTAACCTCCGAAAGTACTGAAACGATTATTCTATTCGATTTGGGTGTTTCTTGTAATATGCAATTATTACAGTTATTTTACAAAGAATATTATAAATCCTTACCCAAATCAATAATTTAACGTTTAAGGCTGTTTCATCAACACATTTGACTGTCCATTCTGTTTATTAAATGAATAATCATGTTGTTCAAGCGGGCGAAGCCGCGGGGGGGCCACTAGTTGATAATAAATGAAATAAGTGCGGTTTCAAACATCGCTACGATTCAATTCTCTATTCGCATTCTTAAAAAAATGTATTTATTTCTATTTCAATGAAATCATTTATTCATGCCACATATGGCAGGGTAAGCAGAGGGGACGTAGTGTTAAGATACTCTGATATGTTGCTCTCTGATATGTTGGTATCTGAGCGAGGAACTAAAAACAATCGTGAACCACATTTAGAGTTAGATAAATTTAGTTGAAGACTGCGTGCTGATCGGTGAATCAGTTTTGCCTTACATTTAATTCTCAAATTTAAAAACTTCTGTACGCCCACAATAATTAATTCCCCAGAGTGGGACTCAAGCCCACAACTGACGCGTTATAGTTAAAATGCTGTCGTAAAGAACAATATTTTGTGCACCTACCCGCCAAACCAAGCGGTAAACGCCGACGAAGCTACTAGCGACCAATAAAGTTTACCTGCCATATGAATCAAAAATAAAAGCAGCTCACTTCACGCTCTGTAGACATTGCTTGTTGAGCAGCGGAACTCAACACCACACCTTGCTGGAGGGTGTTCGAATCCACAACCATTTTTATTTATATAATATAATCGGATAAAAAAAATCAAATGAAAATTATTGATTTAATAGGATAGATGTATGTGTAAACCAAGATATACGAGTACGACGTAGCTTTCGGGACTTAAGAGAGTGAAGCTAACTTTCGTACGTGTGTATCCAATGATTTACTGTGCTTTCTTACTAGAATAATGGGAACATAGTAAAAAATCTATTACAATATAATCAATTTGTAGTCATAGCGGGTTCTATTCCTACTCGAAGGAATGATTATGATTTTTTCTTTTCATTTTTCCGCTTTACATAAAACACGGCCTTCAATTTCACCTCCTAGCAATAGGTTGTTACCTATTTTCGTTATTAGAGAACGCAGTATTTAAAATAACTACAGTATCTTTTATTATTCTAAGTTGTCATACATTAATATGTAGAATATCTATTGAAGTGAGAAATCTTTTACATGTAGGTAAGCAAGCAACTTCTACAACTTCAAAGTTCTACAGATGTCGACCAGAAACGAACTCCGTACTAACTTGTACGTTTGTTTAAATTTGTTTAGATTCATCTTGGAAAGTTTTGTTATTATCTTTTTTAATGTGATAAAGCTGAAACAATAATTTAACATATACCGTATAATATAGAATACGGCACTTTTTTAGGCTCCACCGTATCTCGCATACAGAAGGACAGGCCAAAATAATGTAATGTTAAGACAACCGTTCTTCATGCGTCGCCCAATTTTCGAGACATTTCGTGTTGTACTGCAGAGGTCAACACCGAGTAATCCAAGTAGAAGTGAAATAAAATAACTAACTATACTATTGTGATTTTGTAGACATTTACTTAAGATAATAATAAAATACAGAATGGTCCAATTAATATTAACCTACTTACGGTATCCTTACTTGGAACTAATCATGATTAAAGATTAAGTGAACTAAAACGTGACTATTAACTTTATTGATATATTTTTTACATTACAAGTTTTAACCGACTGCTATAAGAAGGAGGTTTTCAATTCGACTGTATTTTTTTTATGTTTGTTACTTCATAACTTTTGAATGGGTGAACCGTTGGCTATATACCGGTAACTATAACATATTGTATTTTTTAGTTTAGAAGATTAGACACTATATTTCCTCTGCCTAGCCTGCTATTCGGGAAATATGTGTATTTCAGATCGTCAATTCTATCACAAATGGGCGCTCTTGACGGATCCGGACGACGTCACCGGTGGAGCTAAAGGCTACCTTAAATGCGATATCAGTGTCATTGGCAAAGGCGACACTGTCAAAATACCGCAGAAAAGCGAAAAAGATGAAGATGACATCGAAGCGTAAGTTTATATAGATTTTATATAAATTTTTAATTCATTACATTTATTAAATCATGTTTTTAGGTTGAAATTTTATCAGAATTACTATTTCGGTATATTTACAATTATATGCTCCATATTTCATATTTTTTATAATTGCTTAAGATGGATGAAGATCAAGCTTTACCTTATCTGACCTAACTTACCTTTGCCTATATATTTTGAGGTTCAACCTTGGGATTAAAATCTATATTCTTACAGCTGTCGATGGTAAATATATTGTTTGCTGTATCCAATCACTTATTTATTATAACTTTTTTTAAATTCTAGACTCTTCCCTTTAACGTATAGACTATATATTGAAAGTAGCCCTAAGCCTGAAACAGACGAAAGTCCTACAACAACAAAGAAAAAAATACAAAAAAGATTGTTTTTTTTAAGTAAATTGTAATATGTATACATACAAACTACAGATATTATTGTTAATCAAAATGTTAATAATAACACTAAATTGAAGTACACTTAACAAATTAGAGCAGAAACCCTTGAAAGCGGAGTAGTTTGAAGTTAGCGAAAATAAATACACAAAATCGGCGTGCCTGTATATTTGGACGAAAATTACTCAAGGTATACATACTACTTAAATATTCCATAAGGCAAGGTCGAGAGTCGAGACCCTTGCTTTTAAAACATTTTTGATATGATATGTGAGTTCCTAACAATTTGGGCTAATTACAATCTACATAAATAACGCAAAGCTTTAAATATATAATTATCTTAAATTATTATGTTCAATTAAGTCCATAATAATGCAAGTGAGAATTGCGAGCGCGGTTATCATCACTCTCATCGGTAACAACGCGGCGTTGAATTCTCCGTTATTAGCCAGTACACAGGGAACGGAACGTCTTAACACTATGCCTACCGTATTCGTGAAACTAAAATTAAAAATAGTCAAATTCCACACAAAATCTTTCAGGAATTTGCTTCTACCGGACGGAGTTAATATTGAACGACAACGCGCCCGCTTCGTGGTCAGGATTTACAAGGCAGATGGTTTGCCCAAAATGAACTACAACATTGTGGCGCAAATGAAAAGGGCCCTCGGAGGTGATTTGCGCGATCTGGTGGACCCTTTTGTCCAAGTGTCCTATGCTGGCATGTCTGTAAGCAATTTATAAACTTGTTTAAATAATTATACTATGGTAGTGTAGTCCTCGCACGCACTAGCCTCCACTAGGAGTGAAGAAAGAATTACGTAAGCCTTCGTAGAATTTATTTTTTGATACCCGAAAAAGGTGACCAAGACAAGGTTATAGCTCTTCTAGCTTATAAGCCCGGTGACGCTGTAGAGCCCATCAGGGCCAACAGCATTCTATACAGCAAAAAAAGTCACATTTAAATTAAAATGTACACAACCCTATCAAAATGTATAAAATACTATCATATTTTGGGGATATTTTCGTTTCTATCCAATTCTTCACTGAATGTATCCCTTTCGTTTATAAGATGAATGCAGGGATCATAAAAGTTTACTACAATTTTCTTGTGAACAATTTATACAATATATTTCTTCATCTTCTAAGTGACTTGGTGGTACATTCTATTCTAATGTTATAGCCTACGATCACAGGGCTGCCAGACCTACGTCCCTTTAGCAAAACTGAAATATTGAGGACTATTAGTCTAATATGTAGTTAAAACAGTATGCATACTCACTAACTTGAAAGTTGGGAACTTTCAGAGGTAGCGCCAAATAACGGTATATCTCTGTATGGGAAGATGATTGACCCATCGGATTGCTTTGGGCGCTTATAAGGGGTCTTGAAAAAGTCCGTAAATAATATATTTAAAATTAAAACTTGATAGCTTAACTTCATTTGCCTCAATTTTAAACAACCTTTATACGAACGTTAAAGTAGAAATGCTCGCTATTTTAACGTAGCTGGATGTGTACCTTAAGCTGTTGCTATCTCTGAAAGGTTTCCACTTTGAGGATAGAGAGTATAGATACAGTCTTAACTACTTATTAGACTATAAATCCTCAAAATATCAGCTTTGCTAAAATGACGTAGGTCCGGGGGCCCTGGAATCTCAGTGTATTATGATCATATACAAAAATTACCAAATATGTGTACATATTGTGTATTATCATCAAGTTACTTTCTATCTAGCAGGTAAAAAAGCGTATCTAAATATATAAATTTATCCAATCAATGTATCCAAAAAAATAAATTTATCCAAAAAATGCTTGAATAGAGGGAAACTAGTGTTAAAACACTCCGTTACCCACTTTCTGCCACATTTTTGAGGCGCTGCGTGTTGAGTGGCGGAACTCAACGCCGGGCTTTTGCCTTCGTATTAGAGCCAAGAAATGAAATTATTGACAAATAATAATTCATTCCCTCCAGTGGGGATCGAACCCACAATCGTCGTGTTAAACACACCTATGTGCTCCTGCGCCACGACGGCTTCATGAAAATGACATTAAAATACTTTGATTAATCTAATTTTAGGCAATAAAATATTTGAATTCTAATTTTAAGCAAAAAAAAATATTCTTATTTCAGGCATGTACATCTGTCAAGAAGAACTGTTACAACCCCGTGTGGAACGAACAGATTGTATTCAACGAGATGTTTCCGCCGCTCTGCCAACGCATCAAGATCCAGCTGCGTAACAACGTGACGATGCACCCTAATATAATTGGGACGCATTTTATTGATCTCAAGTCTATATCTCATGATGGAGAGAAAGGTACTAATTGCATTTATTATTTGGCTACAAATTCTAGACAAATTTAATTGGTTTATAAGACTTTTGATTTTTTTGTGATATGTAAAAATATGAATTTGGAGGCATTCCATACGCAATGTAAAAAAATAGACGAATATTTTTGGACGAAGTTTCTTAACTCTTTGTTCCCTCTGCCCACCCTTCTATCAGGGAAAAAGTGTGAAGCGGAAAAACATGAGAATTACCTATTTTCCTCTAAATTTTCAGCAGGCTTTCTCCCTACTTTTGGGCCAGCTTATGTATACCTATACGGGTCCACTCGTGACTTCAGTCTGTTGGATCATCAAGCCGATCTTAACATGGGAATGGGAGAAGGGGTGGCTTATCGAGCAAGGTATATATTTTTTTTAAAGTATCTAAGAAATCATCATTCAACTTTTTTTTCCCTAGCCTGTACTGTTCGTCTATTTCGCGCTATTGAGTACCAGTCAGGCTTGTAATGGTCGTGTTCGTCATCATTGAAATTGTATTTGGTTTTTTCAGAGTCCTCATATCTATTCGGACGGAAATTTTGGACACCATTGAATATCTTACATCAGAAGTTGAAGTGGAACCAATTGTTCCACTTATTGATAATTCCTTTGAAAAGAATGAAGAATTCTTTTTGTTTGCTAACATCTTTGACGTTAATTTGATCGATAAAAAAATTACGGACAAAACATTGCAGTTTGAACTGAGCATTGGGAATGCTGGCAACTCAATAGATGGTAACAACGAGTCTCTCAAGAGACCCCTTGACTTGGGTACTGCCGGTCATGGTATGACTATTATTTTACTTTAGAAAATCCAAAAAAATTGTATGACAATAGAAAATCCGGTTTTTTGACATAAATACTATATTGTCTTAGCTGTCTGTTGCCATAAAATATTATTTTTATTTATTTTTTTATAATACAGTTATAAATATATTTATATTACATACATTTTTAGAAGACATTGTTGCTTCAGGATACTGGCAAAGTCTAACATTCCCGATCAAGGCGGTGGCGTGTAACAGAGCCCAACAATACTATTACCTGCCTTACTGGGACACCAAGCAGTGCATGCATATCCGCAGTATCTGGCCAGATCACCGACGCCGTTTGTATAATTCAAACTTAATAGCTGCCATTGTCGATCAATTTGTAAGTAAACAACACTATTAAAAATATATAAAAGGAAATGAGAAATTATTTTATTTAAAAGAAGTGACGTGCGATAGGACTTCACTTTTTTTAAAATTGGGATCTCTTTTACAGTTTTAGGGTGTATCCCGCAATATACAGGGTAGGCAGGGTAAACTTAGTGTTAAGATACTCCGTTGCTCAAGCATCGATCATCCCAATATTCGAGGTGACGAACGCTACGCTTTGGTTAGTTACCAGAGCCAGGAAATGTAAATAATTCCTCCCCCCTTGTGGGAATTAAACCCACAGCCGTCGCATATCATAAATTTCTAAAAATAGACACACTCAACTAATTTGTATCCGATTTTAAATATATATTTAGGAGGAAGGTCTACTTGATGTACAAAACGCACTTGAAATAGATGGAGGTCCGGACGGCACCTGTGTCGCTGGTTTAAAATCTGTCTTAGAAGCAGTCAGCGCTTCCTGCGCTAAATACGTGAAGCATATGGCCCATGCACCCCCCATTGGAAACACTAAATTAGACAGGGAGAGACAAAAACTTTGCAACTTCGAGATAGTAAGTTATATCAATATTTATATAACTCTACATCTATGTATCGAAAGTAATCTCTATAAAATATAAAATCGAAAGGTCACTCACTCATCACGAAATCTCACGTCGGAGTTGCTCGCTAAGGTGGGATTTGCAATATTTGACTCCTAAGGGGTTGTTTTTGGAGTTGATAGTTCGTATGAAACTTCGTTACTACAAATACTAGGAGTCTCAAATTTTGTATGGATATTTAAGTGCAAGTTATTTATAGCACTTAAGTGATCACTAAGACAGGAATTCACATTACTCGCCCCCTTAGGAATTATTTTTGGGGTTGATCATTTGTATGAATCTTTCTTACTACAAATGTTAAGAGTCTCAAAGTTTGCATTGGTATTATTTGTATGCTCCCTGAGACGGGTATTTGTGATATTCAACCACTGAGGACTTAATTTTGGGGTTGATAATGAATATCAAATTTCGTTATTTTAAGTAATAGGAGTTTCAAACTGTGCATGGGTGTTATTTACAGGACGCAAGTGCTCACTGAGAAGGTTATTTGTGATATTCGACCACTTAGGTCTACCACGTTACTACAAGTGCTAGAGTTTAAAATTGTGCATGTGCTTTAAAATAGAGTATTACTAATATAGATCTCTAAGGATGTCGCTTTGGGGTAAATAGTGATATACGTGAAACTTCGTTACCACAAATATCGGAAGCCGTGGTAGCGCAGGGGCACTAAACGTGACAGCTCTATCCCCATTCGAAGGAATTATTTATTATATTGATGTTTTTTCGCTCTGGCACCAAGACAAAAACGCAGCATTGAGTTCCGCCATTCAACACGCAATGCCACGAACAATTTGTCCGAAAGAGGGGAACGGAGTGTCTGAACACTAGCTTTCCTCTGCTTATCGCACTGAAGCATGCTATTGAAGCATGAAACTATAAAATTTCAAGGTCACTCACTTACTCAGCACGTAATCTTGCATATATTTTTTTAGGATCTACGTGCTACCCTAGACGGGATTTTGACATGTATTTTGAAAAGAGATTTCTTTTTCGAAGCTCTAAGGGTGTGTTTTTGGGTATATAAGTTATATTATTGTATTAAGTATATAATGTATTTCATATTCTACACATACGTGTATAATAAAAGGATGAAAAAGTGAAATCTGCTCATGAAAGATAGATAGGCCGACGCGACGGGCGCAGGGGCACAAGGGTGTGACTGTAACGCGATGGTTGTGGTCTCGATCTTCACATGAGGTAATGCATTGTTAAGTGGAGAACGGAGTATGTTAGCACTATGTTCCCTCTGCCTACCGTCTGTGTGCGGGATACAGCGTGAAGCTGAAAAAAGAGAGATAAAGTGCCCGTCGTGGCACAGAGGCACAAGAATGTGATTGCGACTGGTTGTGGGTTCATTCCTCACTCGAAGAAATGATTTATTTATCGAAATTTATATTTTCATTTCTTCGCTCTGGAGTCGAAGCAAAGCGCGACGTTAAGTTCCGCCGGTAGAGGAACCTAGGTTCCTTCTACCTACCCCGTTGTACGTTGGATGCAGCGTGAAGTTGATTATAAAAATATAAAATCATAAGAATTAGGTCCGTTAATATATCGATAATATAGGCTGAAACGAGTGGTTTCAGAATTTTTGTCTGTCCAGCGGTGGTTTCTGTAAACCAGAAAATCACCGATTGAGGGACCATGGCGGAAGCCATATTGACGGCCATTGATCAACCAGCGATCCTTAACGAGGCAAAGTGCAGCGTTAGGTTCCGCCACTCAACACGCAATACCTTTATTGTTAGGCGTGAAATGGTGAACGGAAGTGCCTTAGTGCAACAAAGTATGTTAAAATTAGGTTCCAAGATTTCCTCTGTCTACCTTGCTATGAATCCCTCACAGATTCAGCCTAAAGCTAAAAAAATGATAGTATAGTCTGGCAAATATGTTATTGATAATGGGAAGCACGCGCGGCAAATTGCGCAGAAAGCGTATTTTGATGTCTGCACATAGACACCCGCTCACGCCCGACCGATTCCCCGTAAGGGCTCGCGGGTAATCGGTGCGGGGTGTGACCGGGCTACGGTACAGTCGAGCGCAACGCTATCAGTTCATTACTATGAAATATGAATATAATGTCATATGATAGCATCATATATACGGAATGGCGTAGAAGAGCATATTTATCTAGTAATATTATAATGATTAGCTTAAGCAACATGCTTAATCAAGTTATGGATAACCAAATTGAAAAAATTAAATAAAAAACTGAATTGAAATTATTATAATGGGGCCACATACAAATCTTCTCAATCCAAATTCAATAAAAAAAAGTAAAATATAAAAAGTAATTTTAATAAGGTACATAAAAGAATAAAAAGTATTTATTCATAATTTATTTAATTTAGAATTAAAATTAAATAAATTATGTTAATAAATTATTAAATTTATTACCGTTTTATTTAAAACGTGACAAATAATAAAGCAAACAATCAAAACGGTAAAAGGCATTTTTGTTTACAATAAATTATATTCTTGTATGAGCAATACAGTGTGAGCTCGATTGTACCTATAAAGATGTGTGGGTGCGAATTTCCTATAAGGGGACGTAGCGCTCACACTGACGCACAGTAACATGTATGGCAAAGGGATACCTCACTCTCATTTTTTTGTACCTCAAAATTTATTTAAATAATTTACCCAATATATATATATTTTTATATAATCTTAAATATTGCAACATATTTCTTTATCCATATTGCATAGTATACTTATATACTAAGCTTGTATTCAGCATACTGAATGTTATTGTATATAGTGTATATATATATATATATAGCTTAGAATTAATTAATTACTTATTGACAAAAAGAAATGATTATACTTTTCGGGCTCGCTTGATTTTATTCTCGACAACATTGTATGGAACAGCTGATTATTTTTCGATATTTACGTATCCTCATAAAAGTTTCGTTTTGTATTATTTACTACAACAAAAACATGATAGATATTTTAATTAATTATCGTATAGGTAAATGTGATTTGCTAAGCGTGAGGTAAAACAACATAACAGGGTAACACTGATCAAACGTTCTCTGCGCATATGTCTACTGCGCAATTTGCCGCGCATGCTTCCCATTATCAATAACATGTTTGCCAGACTATAACAGTTATGTAAAAACATTTTTTTTGTTCAAATTTATAATGCTCTATAACAAAAAAAATGAATTTTCCTAATAGGGCTTTATTAGGAACTAGCGACCCTCTTGCGGCTTCGCCCGCTTTAACTACTGGATTATTCATATAATGTATGTTTGCAAAGCACTTAAGATCATGTGAAAATTAATTAAACCCTAATTCAACCCGCATTTTCGTAGTTTCAATAAGTATTTTCCAATTGTTTTACACAGCAAGGATTTTTTAGTAGGTACCGTAATTTTAAATCTGTACTACTAATCTTTTCAAGTACTTATTAAAATATATTTAAACGACTATTTTTAGATAGTTAAATGACTATTTTTAAACGGAAGAAATTATAAACAAAAGCCTACCTACTAATAACTACTACAAAAAATATGAAACCAAATATATCGCGCTGAAATAATACATTCAACTCCAATTATCCAATATGTGCAAACGCATCTAAGTCTTCGTTGCTATAGAGGCAGGCGGGTTTTTTTTCGAGCTTGTGGTTAATGCTGAAGAGGGTATTCGGTCCCTGTTGCAAACACTACGTGGCTGGCCTGTGAGGAAAATTAAATAGAATGCATCGGCCGGGAATCGAACCCGGGCTGCCCGCGTGGCTGGCGAGCATTCTACCACTGAAACACCGATGCGTGTAAGGCAGGCGGGCGCGGCGAACGCGCTTGTATAAGCCAAACGTCGCAGGACGCATGGCGAGTTTTTGATATTGTAACAACTTTTAAAGTACTTATTTAAAAGTTGTTACAATAACTAACAATAAAACTTATATGTGGGAGATACATTCACAATATTGCACTTACTTGTCCTACAGAACCAACTGAGCATACTTACAAGAACTTTAAAGGCGCTAGTCACTAAGCACTCGTTGAAGGACCGTCTAAAAACTGCCTTCACTTACCTCGCCAGGCTGAAGCACATCTGTGAGGATGTAAGTATCAATTATGGTTGTCAAAATTTGAATTTGAATCTCAATCTGAATCTGAATTTGAATTTCGACATTTCAGCCACAACCCGCCATGCCTGACATATTTCTATGGATGGTGAGCAATGGCAAGCGCTTGGCGTACTACAGGTTTCCTGCAAGAGATCTAATTTTCTCTGAATGTCCGGAAGAGGCTGGCAAATTGTGCGCAAAAATGCAGAGTATCATCTTAAAGGTAGATATTGGAACTTTTTCTTCTCTATTCTATTTATTGACATACATATATTTTTTTTTAGATCACAGCAGGGTAGCAGAGGGAACCTAGTGCTAAGACACTCCGTTTCCCATTTTCCGTCGGATTCTGAAGGCATGGCGCGTTGAGTGGCGGAACTTAACGCCGCGCCCGCGACACGCCCGGCCGGGCCCTTATAGTAGGACTTAAGTTAATTTTATTCGCCGCATCATCAAACCTATGAGATATTTCCCAATGCCAATTCTGAAATTGGTGCAGACTCCTCGGTTGACGAGTCCGACTCGCGCTTGGACAGTTTTTTCTTAAATACACTTAAATAAACATTCGTATATTTCAAGTGGGCCTAGCCTCATGGGGGCTGCTAGTTGAAAGATATATTTTATTTTTTATTTCTTAACTAGTTATTGGACATATAACAACTTATACCTTATATATAATATAGAATTTAATAAACCATTATACGTAGCTTTCATAGACTTCAAAAACGCTTTTGATTCAATTTCACACGAAAGCATTTGGCATCCGCTGAAAGCACTCAACATAAAAGAAAAATATATTAATATTCTAAAATACATTTACAATAACACCACAAGTAGAGTTAGACTAGATCGAATGGGAGAAGCAATTAACATAAAGAGAGGAGTCCGGCAAGGAGATCCAATTTCACCAAAACTGTTTATAGCAGCAGTTTAATCAAGGCATTAATATGAATGGGAACTTCTTAAGTCATCTTAGATTTACTGATAAGATAATTTTATTCCCGGAAATCCCTTGTCAATTAAATAAAATGCTTAACGACTTAAACCAGGCTAGCATGAAAATTGGACCAGATATGAACCTAGAAAAAACACAGGTTATGACGAACCGCAGTGAAACGCCCATCTTAGTAAATAGTACTCCTCTCGAGTTTTTAAAAATCGATATATACCTAGGTAAACAGATGTCTTTGAGTAAAGAAAGAAACAGTAAAGAAATAAACCAACGAGTAGCAATTACCTGGAACAAGTTCTAGTACCTTAAGGAAATACTTAAATCTCAACTTCCACTGTCGACCAAGAAAATAGTGATGGATACAGCAATATTACCATGCCTCACCTGTGTGTGTTGACTGAATGGGTGTAAACTTGGACTTTTGATCTCAAAACCAGGAATAAAATTCAGACTACCCAGAGAAGAATGAAAAAAGTTTCCTAGGTTTAAAATTAAAAGACAAAGTTAAAAACGTTGTCATTCGTAAAACGATAAAAGTACGCGATGCCTTGACTTTTTCTCTGCTGAAAGCAAAATGGAAGTGGGCGGGCTACTTAGCTCGATACCAATATGACAGATGGACCCTAAGGTCAGTAAGGTGGTCAGGACCAAGAGGCTCCAGAGCAAAAGGTCGACCAAAAGCCAGATGGGTAGACGAAATAGTAGCGATAGTACTCGGCTTTTACCCGAAAGGGGTTCATATAATTAACAAACAATTAAAATAATGAATAATTTAAAATCAAATTAAGTATAACAATCTATAAATTAAATAGTAACAAAACTTATTAAATCTAAATATATATCAATGATTAAAATTTTTATAAATATAAATGTATCACTGTAATGTGTATGAAATTGAAATAAAGCTTATTATTATTATGTTCCTCTTTAAAGATTCGCGGGTTCAAAAGAACCCGGTCCTTTGGAAGGCTTGCGTGGGGACACAGGTCCAACACGTGTTGGAGAGGCCTCTAAGAGAATGTACAAATGTTTTATTATTATATTTATATAATTTAAAAACTAGCCTCCCTGTTATTTTGATTATTTATTGAGATAGAATTTCTTTTTGCTTCTTTATACTTAATAATTTTTTAGTTTTCTTAAAAAGTATTTTTTTGTTTTCTAAGTGTAGAATAACATTTTAAATCTGTTAGAAATATTTTTCCCTTCCAGTGGCCTGGTAAAAAGGCTACTTCTCCCAGTGGATGGGCTATACCGGCTAAAGCAAGTATCTACTTGTGGCTTGGAGTGGTACAAGACAAGAGACATTATATCAAGGGTCTACCACCAGGCTACGAAGTGACTCAAGAATTGAGATATGCAGAGAAATTAAGAATAAATCCACCTATCACAATATTTTACGGAGAAAAACATGTAAGTATAAAGAATACAACTAATCAAAGTAAGCTGCTAACTTTATGTATTCATTTGGACAATGTCATTTGGACATGAGGACATCGTGGCGCAGCGGCACAAGCGTTGCATGTGACTGCAACGCGATGGTTGTGGGTTCGATCCCCACTCGAGGAAGTGAAATATTTTTTTACGTTTATATTTCCATTTCTTCGCTCTGGTGTCGAGGCAAACCGCAGCGTTGAGTTCTGCCACTCAACACACAATGCCTCCAAATTCCTCCTTTCGGCAGAAAGTGGGGAGCGGAGTGCCTTAACACTAGGTTCCCTCTGCCTACCCTGCCGTGTGCGGGATACAGCGTGAAGCTATTTATTTTATTTAATGTCTTATATAAGCGGAACTTGTCACCGCTTGAGAAATAAAAATAATTTATATATAACTCATCTCCCGAGTGGGAATCGAGTCTACAACTATAGCGCTTACATTCACACCGCGCTACGATACCCGCACAGAAAAATAATATTTTTTTAATATTTACAGTCATTCCAAATGCGAGCCTACGTGTATCAAGCAAGGTCACTGATAGGATCAGATTCATCAGGGCTTTCTGATCCATTTGCGCGAGTAATCATCGGAGACTGCATAGTCTCGACCCAAGTTATTGATGAAACTTTGAGCCCTACTTGGGATGAAATGCTTCTCTTCAGAGACGTTTTGCTATACAGTTCTATTGAATGGATCAAAGCTAATACACCTACAATAGTTATTGAAATATTTGATCGAGATAAAGTTGGAAAAGCTGAATTTATAGGACGTACTTTGGCTAGGCCTCATATCAAAACTTTTGATGGTATCAATGCTACTGACAAACTACCGCAACCACCACCATTAGAGTGGTATGAAATTACAAGAGGTGGCGAAAGGGCAGGGGAACTTTTAGCAACTTTTGAATTACTTGAAATACCGAGACAAGATCCCTCGGCTTTACCAGAACTTCCTCCTGTCAAAGAGAAAGATCTTCTTTCTGATGAAGCTAATAAAGGGCCTGTTTATCCTGTGCCGGTAGGAATACGCCCAACTCTCTCAAAATACAGGGTAGAAGTTTTATTTTGGGGCTTACGGGATTTAAAACGAGTTCATCTACTCAGTGTCGATAAGCCACGGGTTGACATCGAATGTTCCGGCCATATCATTTATTCATCTGTGATCCAAAATGCAAGGCGAAACCCTAACTTTGCCAATCCAGTAAAATTTGTCGATGTAGAGCTCCCTGATCAGGATCTGTATCGCCCACCGCTGACTATTCGTGTAGTTGATTGCCGGAGCTTTGGCAGGATCACTTTAGTGGGCACGCACACTATAAATTCTATCCACAAGTACATTTACACACCAAAGAGCAAGCGTGAACGAGATATAGAAGAAAGAAAAAAGTCAATGATTCAACTTGATAACGTTGATTTGCGTGCCAATTGCATTATTCAGGACGATGTTTATGCTATTGAAAACGAAAAAGAAAGCTGCCCTCTATTAATACGTGAGGGACGTTGTACTATGACTTACGGTACTCGCCGACCTGGCATTGCCAAGCAGATGATCAAGAACGACATGAGGCGTAAAATCAGCACTGATTCATCTATTGACCACGATGAGAAGAGTAAGGACTGGTGGACTAAATACTTTGCTTCTATCGAGGCTATGATTGAAGATGAGAAACAAAATAAGAGAAATCGCCAAAGCAGTATCCAGTCGGGATATCCTCAGCCATCTACATCGTCCGGTGTGATTATTGAAGAAATTCCACGAGATGAAGTTCATTCTCCTCGATATGAACGTGATCGTAATAAGCGCCGAGCGACACCCTCACCAAAGCCTATTATTAGCCCAGTGACTTCGAAGCAGAATCAAATACCGAAATCATCTCTAACCAAGGTAAGCGTATGGACCATTTATATTGATTTTAATATTAATTTTGAACTTAACTCATTCGTGAGCGGACGTGTTTCAATTTTTTTCTAAATTATATTAATAATCATTACGCAAAGTTAGTCTTTATATGTATTGTGTTATAAGCTCGGCATTGGTGTGAGGTGTAATGAGTAGTGGTCGCGGCACACGCAGTGTCCGCGCTTGTTAAGGTAGGCTCCCCCTAAGGCAGTAAAGAAGATGGGCTGCTCGAAGAAATGAGTCATCCCTGTCGATCCTCAATACTTCGATCGGGATGACTCAATACTACGAGTGAGTAGCTTAAGTAAAACTTAAAGCACCTTGTTCTTATAAAAGTTCCCGAGCCGTTATAAATAACGAAAATGCACTGTTCGACCTGTCAATCGCCTATTGAAGACCACTTGAAATGTCAGCTGTGTTTACTATATTATCACACTCTTTGCATCGGAATATCCAATAAGGATTTTAAAACCTTACTAGTGATACCAAATCGAAATGGTCATGTCCGGCCTGCCGCAATAAAGCTCCTAAGAACGATAACTCGCCTAAATAAAAAATCCGCAATATATGTTACCGATAATCTATCCCCCGAGTACAAGTCACTTCACGCGTCGGCACGGTTAAAATCCAAGGAACTTAAGTACAAGCATGTTTGGGAATACTAATCGTATTTTAGAAACTCATTATAACACATTAGTACTAGGAGACTTTAATTAAAATTCAATAACATGGCCCAACAATAAAAATCACTTGCCCACTTCCTTACCGGGCCCACTGGGGAAATTTCCTGGATAACGACCCAATTTATAAATAGCAAAAAAAGTCGTGGAAAAAACTTGCATGCTGGTTAATCTGGTATTACGGTAAATAATATCTGTATATGTATAAAAATATTATTGTATTTCAGTTCAAATACAATAATATTAATACTTAATTATTTATTACTATTCCTAGATATACCCACATGAACTTGAGGCTGTGCCTGAATATGAAGAATTTAAAGAGTGGCTCCATTCCTTCGAACTTTACCGCGGAAAGAAAACTGGCGATGATGATGATAATCGAATAGTCGGTGCCTTTAAAGTGAGTTCTAGCTTCTTAGTGTCTAATTGCGATTTTCATTATCATTTTAAATCTTCAGTTGTTGTTTTTCTTAATCTAAATATTTTATAACAAATATAATTATTTTTTCTGAAAATAACTGCTTATGTTTTAGGGCTGCATTAAAGTATACAAATGGCCTATCCCAAAAGGAGTCAGTGATCATACGCTCATGGGATTCGATCCTAATCATGGCTTTTTCCAAGGTGTCCCTAATAATGATCCAATACACGTTCTTATCCGCGTTTATGTTATCAAGGCAACTGATCTACATCCTATGGATTTGAATGGCAAAGCGGATCCATACATTGTTTTACATCTCGGCAACAAGCGTATAAGCGACAAGGAGAACTACGTATCCAAACAGCTAAACCCAGTGTTCGGTAAATGTTTCGAAATTGAAGCCACTTTCCCGCAAGATTCTTTACTTACTATTCAAGTATACGATTGGGACCTTCTTGGAGCTGATGATCTAATTGGAGAAACTAGGATTGATCTTGAGAATCGCTTCTACAGCCGCCACCGAGCTACCTGTGGCTTACCTAAGAAATATGAGGAGTAAGTGTATAAATTGAGTCTCCTTTATACATAAACTTTAATTATTCTTAATCGTAAATTGTGCTCTAAATACTTTGTTTATAATATTTAAAATAACTTTTTTTACTAAAATACCTATCTTAATTTATATTTCACAGGGAAGGTTATAACAGATGGAGGGACTCCATGAAACCGACACAGATTCTTGCAAAGCTGTGCAAAGATGGAAAACTTGACCCACCAGTATATGAATTTGGTCGCGTCAAAGTTGGCAGAACGGTCTTCAATATGCCGATGGATGACCCTGAACTTTTCTGTAATACGGACACCATTGAGGAGCAGATGGCTTTGGTTGTGCTTCATCGTTGGCAGGAAGTCCCACGCGTGGGCACTCACCTCGTGACAGAGCATATAGAGACTCGCCCATTGTATAATCCGAATAAGCCTGGTATGTTTTATCGTATACGTTATAGTAGGTATTTTACAATGACTGTTTCAATTTTTGGTCCAACATGTAGGAAAACAAATGTAGGAATACATATTTTTAATAACAGTTTTTTCTGACCCTCCAGGCATTGAACAAGGCCGGTTAGAAATGTGGGTTGAACTTTTCCCAATGGATATGCCCCGACCCGGTCCACCGATCGACATATCCCCTCGCAAACCCAATTCTTATGAAATGCGTGTCATTATATGGAACACCGACGATGTTGTACTCGAGGACGATGCTTTCTTCAGTGGAGAAAAGATGTCAGATATATATGTGAAAGGGTAAAAATTTTTTATGTTAGAAGTATATTCTAAATTTTTTTTAGTAATAGATATATAAATAAAAAAATTGGCCAGATCGAACCCAGTTGGGTTTTTTTGGTATAAAATTAATTATACTGTAATAACTATCATTACTATTATTACTTGTAACTACAAGGAAAAACATTGTTAAAATTGGTGTCAGATGTGAGATTCCTCATCGTTGCATTTCTTTTTTAATCAACTTCAAAAAAGAGGATGTTCTCAATTTCAACCGACTTCAAAAAGAGGATGTTCTCAATTTCAACCGACTTCAAAAAAGAGGATGTTCTCAATACACCCGAATATTTGTTATGTATGTTCTTGTCTATATGCGAAATTATTATTTTGCACAAAATTAATACGTAATTAAGATTAAACTTTTACATAGGACAACCACTGCCTACTCGTATAAGAAGCATTCTTTCAAGGTCTACCATCACATAAAATCGTCAAATAAATAAATTTTTAACAAAAAGAAAAACCGACTTCTAACAACGAACAAAAAAGTATAAAATAATATTACAAAGATTTAATAATTTTGAAGTCGCTAGCGGACTGCGTCCGCTTGAACTACTGTTGTTGAATGTTCTGTTCTATTCTGTTCTCTTTATTATGGCGTTCCGAGCGTGCCAAAACATGATTATTCATTTAATAAACAGAATTGACTGACAGTGACAGACTAATTTAATTTACTCGTTCAGATAATATTCTTTGTAAAATAACTGTAATGATTGCATATTACAAAAAATACCCAAATCGAATCGAATAATCCAATATCGAAATCGAATTTAAAATAATTAAATGAATCAAATATCGAATCGAACATATTTAATTGAGAACCTCCTACTTGTTTTAAAAGTCGGTTAAAAATACAAATTTATTATAAGTATAAGTATAGATATGGATTGCTTTATATTTGCATTCAAATGCCCATAACTTTTTTTTTATGAACTGATTTTGATGAAACAAACTTTAAATGTTAAGTTGAGTTAAAACAAAGCAATGGTGAAAGTTTGAAGTAAATCGGTTCATTACTTGCGAAGATTAGCGTTACCATACATAGACAGACAGACGGACAAGAAATTAAAAAAATATATTTTCGCTTTCTATTATTCTTTTTAAGCGTCCCTCTATCCATTTCAGTCAAAAATACTAAATGTACAGACAAAATATTTTTTTCTGTTTTATTATATATAGAGATGACGTTTTTTATGTAGATGGCTCCGCGGTCCAGATGACTGCCAAAGTACCGATATTCATTATCGTTCATTGACTGGAGAAGGCAATTTTAATTGGCGTTTCATCTATCCATTTGAATATCTCGATGCTGAGGAACGTATTGTCATTTCTAAAAAAGAGACTCTTTTCTCTTGGGATGAGACTCAATGCAAAATACCAGCTCGCTTGGAATTACAAGTGTGGGATGCTGATCACTTCTCATCTGATGACTTTCTCGGTGAGATATTAGTCTGCCATTTCACTAAACTCACTCACTCTACAACAACGTAATTAGATAACTTTGTAAATTATTACCCTACTGCCTATTATCCTACTGAATATTATTTTTAAATTACACACATTACACCAAAAAGTTGATAAATTTACTTCAAATTTTCAGGTGCTGTGACACTAGACTTGAATAGGTTCCCACGCGGAGCCAAGTCTTCTAATTTGTGTACACTAGAAATGCTACGCAACGATGGCACAGTCCCAATGATAAACATATTCCGGCAAAAACGTGTTAAGGGCTGGTGGCCCTTCTTTATAAAGCGTGACACTGAAGAAATGGAGCTGACTGGCAAAGTTGAAGCTGAAATTCATCTGCTAACACGTGACGATGCTGACAAAGCACCTGCTGGCTTAGGACGCAATGAACCTGACCCATTGGAAAAACCCAAGTAAGTCTACGTAATAAAAAACATTTTACAGCCTTCAAAGAAAAAATAAATTTGATATTTCCTTGGTCTGATTCAAGTTTCAATATTAAAATATCATTAATTAATTCTTATATTTTCAGTCGCCCCGATTCCTCATTTATGTGGTTCTTGAACCCTCTGAAGTCGATACGCTACATACTGTGGCACAATTACAAGTGGAACATCGTCAAGTACGCCGCCATCATGTTCATTATTTTATTTATCTTGATCTTTGTGTTCGCGATACCAGGATACGCCATCAAACGTTTCCTGGGAGCCTAAATGTTGAGCCCAAAAGTACATAAGTTACTGATACGATACCTGAAATATAGACAACGTGGACTACATTCATGAACTCGAACTTTAATGTCTCCACGAAGACTAAAATGTGTACCTGATATTACAAATTATAAAAAAAATAATTTGTGGGATTTCAATTGCATATTATTTTTACAATCTTATTATTATTATGATTAACCGAAAATTTTCTTTGAAACACCATCTAATATCATTAGCTATATCTGTTGATGCAGTTTCAAAAGTATTGCAGTAAGTAGTGCTGTTTTTTTTAAATAATTGAATCAAAGTTTATATCTATATTTTAGAGTGTAAGAGTTATAGAAAATAAAAATATTTATTGAACTTCGACTATAAGAAAAATATTTAAAGGAACATTTTCCTAGACATATCCAATTTCTATTAAGAAAAAAATGTTTTTTAGTACTTTTTTAAATAAGTATCTAAATTAATATTTCAATAATTTTAATTGGAGCCTACCTTGTAACCCTAGATTGTAAGTAAGTATATATTTTGAGAAAGTATATACTGGACTTCTTTTACTTTTAAGCGTACTTAATGAAATTTTTCCTTTTGACGCTAAATGTCAACAACTTTTCGAATTTCAGAGTTTTAATTTTTTACCTTTTACTATACCTAATATATTAAAGTTTCACTAGTCATAAGTATATTTAAAGGAATATTTTCCTGGCTACTAAATCCAATATCTTCTTGGAATTATTTACTTCTATATTTTGAATAGCCTAGGATAGTTATTTTAAAGATTTAAACATAAAATTTTAAATTCTATGCTGTAGATTTGAGAATATAAATAGACAGGATGTCCTAGAAGTCAACGATAAGACGAAAGCAGGTGATAGACCAAGTCGTGACAGTTATGAGAAAAATATGAAAAAATCTTTGTCATGTATTTTTCATATTATATTGACTGACTACCTGTACCTGTGATGATTTTTCAAGTCCTAAGACTACAAATATTACTCTTTCCTTAATTTTTAGTACATATATATATGAAACGTATATACTTAGATACTAAATGTGACATTTCTTCAGACTGTAAATTTATTACTATTTAATTACACCTACTAAGTTAAATTGAGTAAACTAAATAATTTTTGACTATTTACCGTACCTAGGTTACCAAGGTTATAACTATGTTATAAGAGAATGCAGTAAGTACTTAACTATATTATCATACGTACCTACTAGTATTTTATTCGAATATTTTCTTGAATAATATTTCATTGTAATGTTATGTTATTGTTATTTACTGTTAAGTTTTAAGTATTTTATATTATACCTAATTATATAGTTTTATATTTCAAAATTTCAAAAAAAATTTTGATCTAGATCTTAGACTGTAAAAGAAAATTAATGTATTCTAGTTGTAAGTATATTTACTTACCTAATGGATTTTTTCTTCGATACTAAATTTAAGTTGTCTTCGAAAATTTATCTCCTTATCTAAATTATTTGACATTTCAGAGATTCCATTTGAACTATCAATAAAATTGTAAATTCTAAAGTAAATGAATAAGTACTACTAATATACTATTTGTAAATAGAATAATATAAAAAAATATTTATGCATCATCGTTTTGAAATTTAAAGTTATTATTATCTAAGATTAGATTTCGAGACACTTTTTTTGGTAATTTATTATTTTTCGGAAACCAAGGTTCAACTTTAAAACAACTTGTTTGAAGTATAATATAATTAAAAGTCAAATTATACACACTTTTTTGGATGCTAAATCTAAAGTTTATTTAGAAAGTCTACTTTCCTCCTTTCAAACACTAATTCCAATATATTAGGGGAGAGTAGGGTAATGGGAGTCAGAGGGTAATAGGAATCACCCACATATCTACAAAACAGTAAACGCGAGCGACGTGTAAACGATGTCCTGTCCCCCGCTCTAGCCCCCCGACGTTGCCTCGAACGGCTCGCACCAGTCAGCGCCTGCGTTTCTGAGATATGGTCGTGT
This sequence comes from Heliconius nattereri, assembly GCA_013403645.1. Taxonomy (NCBI): domain Eukaryota; kingdom Metazoa; phylum Arthropoda; class Insecta; order Lepidoptera; family Nymphalidae; genus Heliconius; species Heliconius nattereri. Next base: position 328,130 of record JAAIXI010000253.1, on the reverse strand, counting down.
TTTGTTTTTTCGCTCCGCTGATGTAATTTTTTGTCAATGTAAATTTGAAGGTAAGTTTCGAATAATTTGCAGTATACGACAGAAGACATTTACACGTACTTAGTTAGAATGTTCAAGTTGTGATTTGCAGTCCATATTGTCCTAGTATTTTACCGTTTCTTATTTATTAATTGTTTTTCTCGTCAGTGTAGAAGTGGATAATGAGAGTCGGGTGACTCCCATTTCCCACAAATGATCACTATTAGCCGCAAGTGATTTTAATGTAATAATAAGCGACTACATTCTTTTTTATTTCTTTCTAGATGCCAAAAGTACGAGTCAGAACAACTGAGAAGGCTTCCTGGTCTTCTAATAACCTTGAAAATGCTTTACAGCTTATTAATAGTGGTTGTTCTATAAGAAATGCTGCTAAAACAATGAGAATTCCATTTTCGAGTCTTCAGAAGAGAGTTAAAAAAGGTTCTATTTTAGGACCACATCTCGGACGATACACTGTGTTCAGTCCTGATGCAGAAGCCGAGCTAGCAGACTTGGTGAAGAAAATGGCAAATATTTTCTATGGTTGCACCGCTAATCAAATAAGAAGAGTGGCTTTCGAATATGCTGAAAATTGTAACCTAAAGCATAATTTTAACAAAGCTCTAAAAATGGCTGGACGTGATTGGTTGCATTCTTTTATGGCTAGAAATAATATTTCTGTCAGAAAACCGGAGGCGACCAGTATAAATAGGATCACAGACTTTAATAAAACAGAAGTACTCCTATTTTATGACATACTGGACCAGCTGATGGAAAAGCATAGATTTATACAAAAAAACATTTATAATTGCGATGAAACAGGCATTTCAACCGTGCAGACTCCGGGGAAAATTCTGGCCACAAAAGGACAGAAGAGAGTGGGATCCATAACCAGCTGGGAGAGAGGAAAACATATAACTTTGTTGTGTGCTATGAGTGCTGCAGGCGGATATATCCCACCGATGTTTATTTTTCCTCGAAAAAGGTTGACTCCTCTGCTCGAGAAGGATGGTCCAGCAGGAGCGCTATACAAATGCTCAGACAACGGTTGGATCAATGAAGTTTTATTTCTTGATTGGTTGGCACATTTTAAACAGCACGCTAAGCCGTCTGCTGATGAACCCATTCTTTTAATACTTGACAACCACGCTAGTCATATTTCCCTCTCAATTTTCGAATATTGCAAGTCCAATCACATTCATATGTTGTCTCTTCCGCCACACACATCTCATAGAATACAGCCTCTCGATGTATCTTTTTTTGGGCCGCTCAAAACAGCCTATAAAAAAGAATGTGATTCATTTTTGAAAAGCCATCTTGCAGAAAAAATAACTCCTTATGACGTAGCATCCTTGGTGAAGAAAGCCTTTAATAATGTTGCGTCTATCAGCAAAGGAGAAACAGGATTTAGATCAACTGGAATATTTCCGCTCAATCCAGAAGTATTCGCAGAAGCAGATTTTCTAGCAGCAGAAATTCTCCAATCTGAGACTATTACAATCCATGATTGCAATGAATCTCTTTCTACTACTAGTACCACTCCCAGCGTATGTAAAGAAGTTTTCTCACCAGCCCCGAGCGTGTCAAAAGAAGTTCAATCACCGGCTCCGTGCACCTCAAAAGAAGTTCATCTCGCAGTACCGAGTACACTAAAACAGATGAAATCACCAAGTCCTAGCATTTCAACTCAAATTACATTGCCTAATTTATTCAAGTTACCAGAGAAGACACATATTATTAATACAAGACAGGGCCGAAGGAAGCAACATGCGACAGTCTTAACTTCAACACCAGTGAAAGAAAATCTAATAGAAAAAGAAAATAAGAAAACAAAGAAAAAAGGAGGCAAAGAAACACAAAAAGAAAATAAGAAATGGAAAGGTAAAGGTCAGGGAAAGAAAACAAAAGTACAGAAGACAGGTCCTGAAAAGGTGAGGCGTCAAGTGCTACAAGAATCGAATGAAACCTCTGTATCTGATGTTGGGGCAAACGATTTGTGCCAGAATAATGACGCAGAAGATGCGGGACAGAGGTGCCTTGTATGCAACGATTTCGGAAGAAACAACGAGATGTGGTTCAGATGTACCACGTGTGGGTTATGGGCTCACTCGGAGTGCACTGGGTGGGACTCAGCTGAAGGTTACATCTGCGATATGTGCTTTTTTGCTTGATTTTGATTTGATTCTGATTGCCCACAGAGTGACCACCATTAACCTCATATCGGTTCAATGGGAGTCAAATCCGTTTTTTTTTTAAACATTTATAATTTCCAAAGTTGATTTTCAAAGTGATTGAAACTGATCTCAATTGATAGTTTATTAAGTTAATTATGTTTAAAGGCGGTTGCAATAAATATTTTGTTTATAAATAAAAAAAAAATTGATTTCTCGCTTAAGTGACTCGCATTACCCTCTTTTACCCTACATGTCTATAAAAGCCAGCGTTTGTTATAACTAACTTTTAAGCATCAAGTATTCAACATATTTACAGAAATACAAGAATACAAATACTTATATAACCACGTTTCTCTAAACATTTACTCTGCATGCTACAATTATAATTGTCTGAAAATTCTCAATGTATTAGAGGTAGGCGAGTTCTATTCAATAAATATTTTTACAGAATCGTTGTTTTATTTAAACAACCGCGCTTGTGGTGGGAACCTGAAAGGATGGCAGCAAGCAGCAACGCACCTGTAGCCTGTAGCTCCTGTCATGTCATGTCACACACGTGCGCGTGCGTGACCCGTGCGCTCGTTTGTCATTAACTATAGATAGTCATAGTCAAAGTCGATGATACTTTTAATGTAAATATTAATGTAGCATCATTTCATTAGCTTTGAGAAATGAAATTAAAATTCATTCCCCAGAGCGATAGTCGAACCTACAATCGTCGTATTTACAGTCCGACGATGATACTTTATAATTGATAATGTACACTTTAAAACTGTTGGTAGTGGCCAACTTAATCAGGAATATATAGATTTTGTAAGAGTTTTAAGAGCTGGTGAGATACAACGCGCGGTCTAGAAAAAAATCTCAAATCGTGATGTGCCAACTTCTCATTCCTCTCGCTGCCTATATTTCAAAATGAGAGCACAATTATTTTAAATTATCATTCTAAAATTAAAATTAAATAAATTTCAAAAACAATTACCATAGGTACGTCATCACTTTAATTAAGAAAAAAAAAATGACTTCTGTTAAAAAAGAAATTTAAAATGTGCTTAAAAAATAAATATAAAAAATAAAATAAAACGGCATATTTAAATTTGACAACACTATTGTTCAGCCACAACGGCACCTCCTTCTTCTTCGCCTTCGTCTACTGCATCGTCGTTTCACTCGTCGCCTACGTCGTCTACACCTGCTTCTTCGTCGTCTTCTCCCGCACATCTCTCTTGCTACCCAATTCATAAACTTTGAACCTTTTCTCTGTAAAAAGCCCAAAGCGGTACCATTGTCTAAAAGAGAAGTTACAGTATTACTAATTTCTTCAGCGGTCTTCCCACTCTTCACTTGTAAATGCTGAACTATATCCGAAGCCGTTGCTCCATTTTTGTTGTTCTGAAGATAGGTTATAATTAGTCTTCCAGTATCCATTTCAGGTTCTGGTACAGACATTTTGACCAAAATTTTATTTTTTACTAGAATTTTCAATAAGAATGTTCATAACACAAAATATTATGATGTACTGTTAACGTCAATTTTATAAAAATAAGTTTGTTTTTTTATTGAGTGACATTTAGACTTTAATAGCCAGTTACTTATTTTTGCCGTTTAGAGCGGAAACGAGAACCCATTCATACGAAGTCATCGTTTTTTGTACGAGCAGATATATTAATGTCTACTAGAGTTGGTCCAAGCCTACAGCGTGAAGGCTCACATACGGCGGGGTAGATAGAGAGAATCTAGTAATAAGGCTGTTCTCCACGCACCAATTTTCGAAACATTACTTATAAAATAAGCTGCGTTTTGTCTTATTACCAGAGCGACGAAATGAAAATAATTCTTTCCCCCGAGTGGGAACCAATCAACCAACGAACTTCACGTTTATAATATTAGTAAATATATATATATATATCTATATATATATATTTCTTACAAAAAAATGACGAAAGAACACTCAACAGAATACATTGAACAGATATTTTATTTTTATTAACTTTAAAATAATATTTACATTTTCCAAAAACCGAATATAATTAAATAGAAACGTAACATTGGTACAATATGCTATTGTGAACATATGAATGGACTAACAAACTAATTTCACAATGGCGACGCCTTCTATCGGACTAGGCTGTTTTTAACATTATACGTTTATATTATATTGAAATTCTCGAATTAAAATTTATTAAATGAAATTTAAAATTGCAAATATGAATAAAATAATATAACTCTAAAAAAAATATAGATTGTTTTTTAAAATAAAACATATATTACGCAAAAAAAGTTACGTAGTATTTATTTTTTAGATAAAATGAGTTTTTTTAATCAAATTTGTATTAAATTTTGTTATTTGTATTAGTCAAGTTTGTACTAAATCGCCGCCAGTCCGATGGCGGACAACTTTAGGTATTTCTTTAAGAAAAATAATGATATCCCCAATCTAATTTAATTGCTGTATATAATTTCTAATATAAATGTGAATCTGTTACACTTTCATTCTAAACCTATTTGAATGATGAATAATATTTAAAAAAATCGAAAAATTATGTAGAATTTATTTATTTCAAGCTGTGTTTATAGATGTTTTTTTATTAAGATGTTAATATCTGGGCTTATTCGTAAAAATTAAGTAAAATTTTATTAGATTTTTCAAATTAATTCGATAAATACAATGTTAACTCCTTGTTCAATCAAATTGAAAAACAAATTACATTTTGTTTTTGGTTAGATGTCATAATTTAGTTTTAAAATTAAAATGTATGATCAAAAATAATTATAGTATACCTACGTAAGTTCATATTAAAAAGTATCCTAGTCGTAAAAAAAGTATGTGAAACATTTCTATGTCTATTAAACTGAAGTCGAATTAAGCATCTTTGTTGTTAAAATTACAGAAAATTAAAATTACAAATTAAAGAAAATAAAACTTTCATTAGATTGGGGATTATCGTGGAAATTGTTATATTTCATTCCTTACACATACAAAATATTTCAAAACATACTACACTTATGTATAAAACTACACATTTTACAATTACTAACATTGGTTTAGAGACATTTTATCGTCATTGGCTTAAATTTTGAAGACATATCCTTTCCCATATTTTACAAAATGTTTAGAAATTATTTCATTATTACTATTATACAAAAGTTTAATTAATAAAAATTAATCTAATTAACTCACTAAATATACGAACATCAATAATTACTTTTTAAGTATTTAGATGAGAACGCGATTTAGTATAAACCCTTTTTTTTTCCTATGACTTTTCATAATACATTTAAGGTAACAGCTCTTTAGTTGTTACTTCAAATGTATTTAAATAATTTTCACATATAATTTCGTCATTTTAGACAATTTACTCTTGATATTTTTATTCCATTCAAACGTTGTATCCTTCTATATGATTATTATTAAATAGTTAAAGTTGCAACATTAATGATGTTATGTATTTACATTAATCATTAATTTTGCAACTACATTAATGATAAATAATTCACTTTTTAAAAGAGTGACAAGATTAAATGCGTAGTTTTAGTAGTTTTTTTTATTTTACTGACTAAATCACAGATTAAGCCTTAATAGTCACATAATACAATGGACTACAAAAGAGGGCAGAGTAAGTGTAGGGTTCCAGCGCCAAAAAAGAGCTCAGAAGATTATGAAACCAAGCTCAAAAGACGGAGAAAAATCCGCCGATTCCAAATATGGATATATCAATCAATATCAAATGGCAAATAAAGGCGTTTAGACCAATTTATTTTATTAAATAAATATTATAATATAATAAATAATAAAAATTATTTATTAATTTGGGAGGGAACCGATAATATTCTAATTGGATATATTCGGAAATCGATCCCGATAATCGATTTCTAGTAAGAAATCGCATCAATATTTCTAAGCAGATAATGAACACGTAGAGTCGACAAGTTGTTGTCGATTAGATCTCCACATTAGATGTTCCTGACCTTCGTTTTTCATATATGAACAAAAATTAGACAAACACTATAGCGGCTCGTATCTACTTGAAAAACTCGCGTATTATGTAATTTTAGATGTTTTTTTAGACTTTCTTTATAAATTATATATAGACTTTAAGCTACAATAGCTCTGAAGTGCAACCACTGAGAGCAGGCAGACCAAGACAACTCACATGAGGGGACTGATCCCTGCTCGTTACGAAACATCCCGCGACCTCTAACGCATTGGGGCACGTCCGCACGTTGGCTGAGGTGGTACTAGACCTACTAAAATCAAACAAGAACATATTTTTTGTGTTCTTTTTTCTCGAACCGATTTTTAAACTACTTAATCCTTATTCTAGTGTATAGTTGTCCAGCTGTGTGTAATAATATTTTGAATTTCTGTTTATATTGACTGGTGCCATATTTAATATTTGGATATATTTAATTTTAAACTAAAATTTTAAAATAATGGCTATTAAAATTAAAATGTCCAAAAAAAAGAAAAAAATCAAAGTTAAAATTGAATTTAGCAAACAACAATACACGCAAGAGTATTAAAAGTAATAATTTATTAAAAATACATAATTATATTACAATATAAAATTAATGACAGATTAAAAATAAATGTATATACATTATAAAAAAATCGAACTATTTCAAATTTTGTTTAATAAAATCCATTGGAATCCGCCGTGAAAAAATATATTTAGATGGCACCGTGGCAATAACTTGGTCACTGTTATTAAAACTTTCATAACACTTAAAGTTACAAGAAATCACCTCAGTAATAAAATAACCTAATAAACTTTAATTACTATTATTTTAATAACAATAATAATTAATTGTTTTAGGAATACTCCTTCCCCTCCTTTTACTTCCTTTAATAATAATAATTAAATAAAAAATAATATAAAATCATTCTTTACCTAAATATTATTAGAATATACTTTTATTAAATTAGTGAATCAATTTTACATTTTTAAATATAAATTATTATTAAAAAAAGATACATTTAAAAATATAAAAAAAAGTATTATTATTAGTATTATTAAGAAATCTAAGTATATATAATATTATGATTATATAGCGGGTTCAGTTTCCGCTTAATGCAATTTTGTCGGCCATTAGTATCTGTCGTAGTACGTGGTACGAGTGAATTACTAAAAATTTATTATTTCCAATAATCGATATCTACTTTATTTATAATTATTTACAGCCAATTTTTTTATTAAACTAAGTTCATTATTATGAAATTTTATTTTAATCTATATTTGGGTACCCGCATCAAGCTTGCCTTTTTTGTGTTTATAATTTAAAAAAAAGTTTAAGGTTTATATATTTACATAAATTAAAATTTAATATTATAAGATATAATAAATGATTCCTTACTGTCGCAGCAGCACAAGGTGTGACTGTAACGCGACGGCAGTGAAAAGTGAAATATTTATTTACGTTTATATTTCCATTTCCCCGCTCTGGCATCGAGGCAAAGCGCGGCGTTAAGATCTGCCAGTCAACACGCAATGCCTCCAGAATTCGGTAGAAATTGGGTAACGGAGTGTCCTAACACTGCGTTCCCTCTGCCCACCCTATTGTGTGCGGGATACAGCGTGAAACCGATTTATTTATTTTTATATAATAAATACTCCATTGCATTATACTTGTAACAAAAAAAATATCAAATGGTAAAAAAAAAAATCCATATAGGCGGCAATTTTATGATAATAAAATAATAATATTCAAATAATTCAGGAAATAATTATAATCATAAATTAAATAACTTTTACATTAAAAAAAAATAATACCTGTGGGCAGAAATCTAACTAAAATTTACCATTACCGCCGCCAGACTGCACAGTAGTGGTGTGCCACGTATCCTGGTGGTGTGGATGATATTTTAGCTTGTGACGTACTGTTCGGCTAGAAAATTCGGCGGCAGGTAACAGTTCAAACACTTCTTCAGAACTCTCCCCATGATAAATGCGGTAAGGAACCCACAGCGAAGAGACGTCTCTACGCAAAGCCAAAGTGTCAAAGGCTTGAACGGCTCTACGTTGAATGAAATAATAAAAATGACTTGAGTTATTTTATCAAAAAGTTATATAATCTTAGGTTATACAGTCAAAAGTTATTTTATCAATTTTCAAATAAAGCATGCTTCCCCCCTGGTGAGAATTGAACCAACAACCGTCGAGTTTAAAGCCACACGCTGTGCCTCTGCGCATCGACGGACTAGTTAATAAATTACAAAAAAAATCGTAGCTCAGTGACGCTATGATTTTTTAGTAACTTATTTTGAGATATATAATATACTTCGTCACTGAAGACACTTTTATTTTATGTTCGGGTTTTTTTTTAATTCGTGTGTATTTTGGCAGGTGCTAAAAGGAAATGGAGAGATTTTGAATACTGGTTTGTGAAATGTCACATGATAAACTAATTGGTAACTAGTTGTTGTTGAATATATAATTATGTTCATTCGAAGCCTACATATAAACTATTTATTCACCAGAAAACAATATCAGACTCTACAATGTTGATGTCGCTGCTCTCAATGAGACACCTTTGCCTGATGAAGGAGAAAGAGTGGAACGACGGGTTGGTTATATTTTTTTCTAGAACTTAGAAGATCTGGTGTCGGCTTTGCTATCAAAAACAGTATCACTTCTATATTGGAGGCACATCCGGTTCAAATCTCGGATCGTGTAACCACACTACGCCTGCACCTGAACAATGACGACGTTAGACAAAGATGATACAATCAAGGCTAGGTTTTACGAGGTAGTCACACAGGTTATACCACTTCCCAAACTCAATGAGCTGGATGAGGTAACTGTTGCCATTCAACAACTGCGGAATGGAAAAGCGGTTGGCATTGACGGTGTACCGGGGGCCTTTGATAGCGTGCCCCGTGAAGCCTTATGGGTGGTACTGGCGAAACTTGGATGCACAGATAAGTTTGTGAGAATGATCCGTCCCCTGCATGATGGCATGCGATGTTGTGTCAGAATGTAAAGTGAAGACTGAAGAACAAGAGATTTTCTCGGTAAGATGTGGCGCTGGTAAGGGCTGCGTGCTTGCACCAACTTCTCACTGTACTTTGCAGTTGTAGTTTGGGAGGCTTTGCAAACTTTACTGATGGCGGCGGTATCTTTAATCTGACTAGATTAAAAGCTCGCACCAAAGTGTCATATGTCACCGAGTTATTGTATGCAGATGACTTGTGTTTTGTAGCGGAATCTCCAGTGAGTCTTCATAGACTTATCACAAGTCTTGCTGAGTCATGTCGAAGATTTGTCCTCAAGATCAGTGTCAAAAAACTGAAGTGATGGTACATGGCACACTGAACGGAGGTCACCTGAGATAAAGCTCGATGATTGCCCGCTCAAGGTAGACCATTTCAGATATCTAGGTAGCACCATTACATCGAAATGCCTCCTTTATACCGAAATTAACAGCAGAATTGGAGCTGCCACCGCAGCCTTTGACAGGCTGCGCAACAAGGTGTTCCGCTCGCATGATGTGATATGCCTCTGAAACATGGCCCCTCTATCGCAAGCATATTACTACACTTGAACGCTTCCATCTCAAGTCTCTACGCGATATTATGAATATCCGTTGGTGGGACCGTGTTCGTAATACAGAAGTTCTACAAACTGCGAAACTGCGAAGATTGACGGAATGGAAGCCTTCTTGATGCGAAGACAGTTGCGTTGGGCCGGTCATATCTCCCTGATGCCGGAACTAAGAATGACAAAACGCGTCTTTATTTCTGAACTGCAGGTAGGCATGCGGAGACATGGCGGCCAATTATTGCGATACAAGGATGTGCTCAAGCGCTATGGCGCTGAAAAGTTGCGACATGAATCTACTCAAATGGGAGGCAATTGAAGCTGATCGGCCTCAATGGAGACGTATCGTTAGCACTAAGGTGTCGGAGTTTGAAATAAAACGAGCTTAAGGCCCTGGTACCGGAGGCTACCCATACCTATATAATAAATTCGAAAGTAACTCTGTCTGTCTGTCTGCCTATCTGTCTTTTACGCAATCAGGACTAAACCGCTAATTTAATTGTGATAAAATACTCATATAGAGATACTCGAGGGTCTTGGGATGAACATAGGTTACTTTTTTCCTCATGTTTATAATATTATCGATATATTACGCAAAGTTTTCGCCTCCAAAAAGTTAATAAATCTTTTATGGGTCTGAGTATATGTGTATATAATAAAATTCCACAGTGTATTCTACTTAATTAAAGCTTATTACACTGTACAAGAATATTTGGAGGACGAACATGCATGGAATTAATGTTTATTGAATGTTAGGCAGGATAGCTGCCAGTTAATGTAATACTTTGAAAAAAAGACTAAATACTTTAAAGACTTTGAAAAGAGCAACTGTTGAGTTTCTTGCCGGCTCTTCTCAACAGAACTGCCTTCCGAACCGGTGGTAGCTTTTTGTTGACATGTACATTCGATGATTCAAAAGTGCTTTTAATAGTTTATTTGAATAAAGAATATTTTGAATTGAATGGAATATACTTATATATTTATTAATTTGACATGCAATTTATTCCGCCGTGTTATTTTTAACTTAACTTGTTGCTTAGCAACGGTTTGCGAAATTTGTTGTTTTCAGAAAACGTTACCCAAAATGAGCTTGCTTAACTTATACATGACGCGCACCGACTCAACCTTACGAGACATAAAAGAAATGTTTTACAAAAATATTGTCCCTTAAATATTGTTTAAAAAAGTCGTGATGGTATATGTTTATCTCTGAAGGTTGAGCAAATTAACCATTTTAATGAATTTACTTTAAATGTATCAGGATTTGGTTGATGTATTTTCTATAATTTGATATTCATCCTTAAGAAAATAAATATATATAAGGCACTTTTAGCATTTTATCTAGATTGAAATTAGTTTACTGTATAACTCTAATAAATAATTAAGGAGATGTCACTGATTCGTAATGACCTAGCCTTCGGGCGGCATAGTATGAGTACGACCGACGCGAACGGGCAGATGACGTTGACGGTTTTATAAATTTTCATACATTTTCGAACTAATGTTAATTTTTATGTAATTATTTGCTGTTTATAAATAATTTATATTTTATTTGATATTGTTCGCAAAATTATCCTATTTAATATTTAAAAATGTTTAGTTAGAGTAGCTATCTATGTACGCACGCACAGAAAACTTTAGGTACTTTTCTAATATTAAAAAAATCCTTTAGTTACTTTTACTTCTTTTTCAATTCAATTCCTCGGATATCTTTTTTACTAATAAGTCTTTTTTTAGCTTATTTTGATTATTTAGGCTTATATTTTTTTACTAATTCAATTGAAACTTGCAAATAATTTCATAAATATATTTAATAAATATTCTTATAGTTCAAGCAGGCGAAGCCGCGTCTGGGTCCGCTAGTTTATTATAGTTATATTGGGGGAGTGCTGACATGCAGTGAATGTGGACACATTTTCTGCAAATATCGGTTATCGGCTCATCAACGGCTAACGGCGGCTCATCACCGGCTCATCAACGAAGCTCTTGTTAGCCAGATTTTAGTCGCTGTGGTCGGTAACGGTCAGGAAGATCCGTCGAAGGAACGGTTAGTATTTTTTTATTTCATAGAACTTAAACCACTAAGGCCACTTTGGCCTTTGAAATTAGGAAATTAAAATTTCTAAAAACCAAAATCTTAAAAAGTAATAAATTATATATTCTTCTAAAAATATGATAAACTAAAGTGAAGTGTACAAAAACAAATTTTAAGCTTAAAATAAGTTAAAAAGTGCCAAAACTAAAACAAGTGATATTTGAGGTAGTTACCTTAAATATAACTTGTTTTAATTAGATAAGTAAATAATTAATTACATTATTTAAGAAACTAATTAAATAAACGAATGAAAAAATGTTAAAACCTTGTCCATACTATTTACAAAATGAGTGTTTATTTAATTTTATATTGCCTTAACTTACATTTATAATTAATATAATCCATTAAAACCATTGAAATTAGCAATAATTTATGTATTTCAAATATTTCATTATATGGAGAGTTCTTCTTCAGAAAATATTATTATTTTCTGAAACAAAAAGCTATACAAATTACAAATATTAGTCAGTTTTAAATCATCTTATTTTAATTTTATTTACTAATTAGTTATCTAAAAACTTAAGCATATACTTTCATTATATACATCATTAGAGATTATTATTTACAAGAAAATTTAAAATTGACAAGAAAAAAAAAATTAAAATTGTAAATGTGGAACTAAATTGAATAATTATTGTTAAAACGAATATTAAAATGTACAATTAATAAATTACATTACAATTACATAATAATAATTAGAGTATAATATTTATTAAAAAGGTCATTTCCTAAATAACAGTGTACAAGTAAGTTAAAATCACCAATAATTTCATCTTTTTTTGTGTAAATAATTATATTTTTATTTTATAATTTTCCACCTTCGGTCCAAACAGATGGAATTATACAAATGGTTATAATTTAGATTTTTTTTAAATATTTTAATTACATTTTATATGGTAAAATATTTTCATCTTTCACCTCAATTCGAGTAGTATGTATTTTATTATTATTTTAATATAATTATTTACACTATATTTACAAACTATACATTACAATACATTCACTGGTTAAAAATAATCACTATTAAATAATAACGTAGTCTAAAATTCGGTCAAAACAAAAACAAACATCCATACTTAGTTACGGTCTTAGCCTTTATGGGCGGACATTCATAACATACTTAAGTGATATAAAGCAACTTCAAATACGTTTCATCAAGTTTGTAGTTAGTCAACAGAAAAAAGAAAAATGTGGAGACAGCAAGGTGCATGGTACCCAAAATCTTTAATAATATAAATAACGTCACATTTAATACAAACGTCACTAAACCAATTTTAAAGATAAAATTGAAAGATTTTTATCTTAAAGAATCAGACATGGGCATAGAATATTATTTTTTTATTATTTTTTATATTTTATATTATAAAATAGATAGTACAAGAATAGATATAATATAGAATAGATAGTACAAGAATAGATATAATATAGAATAGATAGTAAAAGAATTGCAATAGTTGTTAAGTGTATTTTTTTTTTCTTATTGTAAGGTATGTATGGTCAAATTATAATTGTCGGTTTAGTAGTTTAGTATTAGAATGTTAGTTTAGATTAATGTAATAAAGTAAAGGGCGATTCTTGCCTATAAGCTCACGAGTTTGGCAAGAGATTTTTTTATATGTTAAGAATGTAAAAGAAAAGGCCGTAGATAAGGTCACAGTCAAAAAAACACTAAAAATTCGGACCACTTGCATAAGATAAACTAAAATCTACCGCGACGCGACCTAAACACGCGCGTTGGGTAACATGACCTGTTGTGATAGTTGTCTCGTTTATTAATTGTATTATTATTTATAGGTCGCGGGTTTGAGTTCACGTTAGCCTGGTTGGTCAGATGCATTACGTAGATACCCCCGGGGGAGATGACGAGGCGGGTCGCCGGGGGTCGGTGGTGGCCTCAGACGGTATCGATGTCGCCGACGTTGATGCGGTCCTCGGACGCTGTGACGGAGAAGCCGAGAATACGGGCGTCCACTTTTAACATTTTGTTCTTTTTGGATTTTTTCCCTTTGCCCTGTAAGTTGATTGGATGGTTAGTTATGATGAAGATTAATGTGTATATATACAGGGTGTAATTGTCAGCACCACTTTAGATGAAACCATAGTTTTAAGTACTCTATAACTGGCTAATATAATTCAGAAAAAAATATTCTCAAATATTAAAATGTTAGGTATTCAAACAATATAAGTTCGTGCAATTTTATTATAAGTATAGATTATGATTATTTCGCTGTACATAAATAGTATATAATACTACTTATCACACAAAAATATTTCAGGGACAGAGTACTCTCTTCCGTACCCAACCAGTGTTGCTGTACAGCCAATAGGCTAACAGCGTTAACTTCATGTTCGAAAAAAAATAATTATTATTTAAAAAAAAAAGTTTATATGAACTTATGTTATACGATTTTTATCTACCTTCTTCATTTGCCTTCGTACCAGAGAGAAGAAATAAAAATATTAATGGGTATAATACATTCCTCTGAATGGGAATCGAACCCACGACTGTTATGTTACAGTACACGCTTATGCTCATGCGCTATAACGGCGTCTAATTACTCCACACTCAACATACTCCCTATAATAAATTTCCCTTCTTTCTATATAAATATAGCAATGAGACTGAACTACCAAAATGATATGTGTCGCTTATCTTCAATTGATGGTCAATAAATAAATCAAATAAAAAATGAAACGAGTAATATATTTTTAAAATCACAAATTCATCGATATTTATAAGTTTCACGTATCCCGCATATCTTCTACTAGCGCACGCGCGCAGCTTCGCATGCTTATTTGCGCTCTCAGGGGTGAATTTTAATAAATCATGAAACATTTGTTCAATGAAATATTTTTTAGCGTCTAAATTTCAATTTCTATAAAAATCTGTGCAGATTTAAGAAAAAAATTCACACATTGTGTGTGTGTGTGTGTGCGTGCGTGTGTGCGTGCGTGCGTGCGTGCGTGCGTGCGTGCGTGCGTGCGTGCGTGCGTGCGTGCGTGCGTGCGTGCGTGCGTGCGTGTGTGTATGTATGTATATCCTAACCCAAACCGAACTTTCGCAAAATTGTGAGTTAGGAATGCATCGGCGCACTGCGCCATATTTACAGGGCAAGGAAATGGAAATAATTCTTTCCCCCCAAGTAGGAATCGAATCCACAGTCGTCCTGTTCACGGTCAGCTTTAAAAAAAACATTAAATATTATAAAACTAAAGTATTAATCTATTCGCCAAGAGATGGCACTGCTGTTTAGTATATTATCGCTTTGCTTGCATTCAATCAATAACTTCTATTTGTTTATAGTTTTTCAATTTAAGTTGAAGAGTGTGTTTGGATGAATACTCTAATAGTTAACTACATCACATTATCGCTATATAAAAATTAGGTCGCAAAAGCAGAGCTCTTAATATATTATTTACAGATGTGCATAGTTCATGGCAAAACAAAAACCATCGCAGATTTCCATAGTTTTTATAGAAAAAAGATGTAAAAAAAATATATCTTCAAAATATAATTTTAAAAGTAAAACTATGACATAACATTACAATATTTTAAGGAATAAATATAAGCCATATAAGCCATAAATATAAGGAATAAATATAAATTCGCACAGGCAGATATAGGCCATCATGGCACAGTGGGACAGAGTGGGTTCGATTTCCATTGGCAGAATGAATTATCACTTCCACTCACTGGCTAGACAAAGCAAGGCGCGTTCAAGGATAAGCAGAGGCTTATGCTGATATAAACAAAATACGGCGTTAGGTTACTTTAGGCTTACGCCTTTGCTTCACAGCAATTTGGCTAAAAAAATTGCATATTTATAAATACTTCCACGGTTTTCCATCATATTTTAGTTGTAAATATTATGTCAGTCGTAAATTACTATAAATTTAGATACATATACAAATTTTAGTATATTTATATTCTTAGGATTAATATTATCTAGTCTATGTCAATTACAACATAATCATATTAATATTTTCGCAGTAAGCTCTATTAGAAGACGCTATGCTTGTAGGTTCGATACCCACTCGGGGGTTTAGATTTGATGTAAATCGTCATTATTTTCCCGCTCTGATGAGCAAAACGCGGTGTGGAGTTACGCCACTTAACACGTGACCTCTCGGAAAATGCACAGAAAGCGAAGAACGGAGTGTCTTACACTGGGTTCCGTCTAATATATACGCGATATAGCGTGAAGCCATTTTTAATATCTCTACAATCTAAGTATTAATATCGCCTTGGCTATCTCGATTACAACTGAAGTTTAATTTATATATTATAAATATTACCCATAAAAATTACCAAAATATATAAAAAAAACTAATCTTATATACTACCAATAAATATAAAATTACCTTGACCTCTTGGTCGTTGAGCGCGGTACGCGGGTTCACAGCCATCGCGGGGGAGCATAGATCGTCCGAGGGGGTCACCGTGCCCACGCGGAGAAGTTTAGACCTGAGAAAGAATAGGGCAATAAGAAAAAATTGTAGCTAACATTGAAATTAGTGAAATTTATTAACTTTTGTAAATTTAACTATTTTTTTCTTTATTTTATTTATTCATAGTACGTCACAGTACACATTATTTATATATTTTTTAGCTTTACGCTGTATCGACAAATCGTAGACGTAGACGACAAAACGTATATGACGATGTAAACAATGCTCTCTCAAAAGTAGTACACTGGCTCAATGTTAATAACCTACTAATGGATAAAAAAAAAAGTCCAATTAAGTTTCTTGCGCCGGTTCTTCTCAGGTCTGAGGCACTAACTTTAGTAAACTGGTGGTAAATTATTTGACAAAGAAAATAAATAATAAAATGATCGTTGTAAAATAAAACGTCTTTTGTTAAGAATGTTACACACGCCTCATTCTCAAAATCGAATCGTAGGTATCGGCGATTACGTTGAAAACAGGTAGAATAGAACGAGAGATATCCCTTTCTCATTCTGGTATGTTTTTTGTGAATGAAGAGTAGCAGATCGGCAACGTTTAGTAGTATTTTGTAGTAGCAGGTGTTTACGTTTTTAGACGACTAGACGACTATACTTCTTAACGTTCACTGTAAAAAACATATAAACACAATTATCAATATCAATAATCAGGATAAAATATCAAAACCAAAAGGGAAATAAATGCCGTACCTTCTCTCGAGGAACTGTCTAGCAAAATCGTTAGAGTCCTTTGAATCGCCCAAATAGCATTTCACATAGTCCTTCACTTCGTACGGCGACTCGATGTCTTTGAGGAAATTGACGAATGTCGGCGCTGGAATGTTAAAAAAAATGGACATTTAAAGAAATCAATACTAAAATATCACTTTAATTATTCATTAAATTGTTTAATGTCAAAAATATTGTTTATTATAAACAGTTTTAACAGCGACTTTGTCCTACATATTAATGAAATGGAAAAAACGGTAACGAGACAAAGCGAGGCATTGAGTTCCGCCACTCAACATGCAATGCCTCCAAAATTCGGCGGAAAGTAAGAAAAAGAGTGTCTTAGGTTTCCGCTGCCTATCTTGCATATGCGGGATACCGCGTGAAGCTTAAATAAGAAAACAACTAATATGTAAGCATTTAGAATTTAAAAATATAGTAATAAGCTACTAAGTTATCTGCCTACTCTGCTTAAAAGAAAAAAAATATAAAAATAAGGCGGCAGTGGCGCAGTGTGTGACTGACTGATGGTTGTAGGTTCGAATCTATTTGAGCGAAAGAACTATTTATTATCTTCATTTCCTCACTCTCGCATCAAGACGTACGCCCAATTTCGGCACTCAATACATGTCTCTATGTAATTGGAAAACGGAGTGTCTTAACATTAGATTCCCTCTGTCTGCTACAACGTAGAACTAAAAAAAACATGCTTATTTAGAAAATGTATAAAAATGTTAAACGTGGCGGGATTTGAAGCCGCGACTCTTACGCTACGGTTAATTTTTTATACGTTTTATATAAATTTAGTATTTTGTGTGGAAGTGTGAGTGTGGAATAACACTCTAAATTTAAAAAAAGGACATTATACCATCAATTTTGGAGCTCCACGGCGCTAAACACGTGGTGCACCACGCCTCGAACTCCGCCATTGGTGTCGTTTCTTTTTTTGGCGGGAATGCTATTATTTTTTTCTTCTTTTCCACTTTAGATTCTTGAGGTTTGTCCGATTTTGATGAATTTGGTTGCGTGTCCCAGAAGCCGCCTGGAGTTTATGAAGAAAATATATATTATATGTTTGTGTGTGTACATTTTTTTGTTTATATGTGTCAATTTAGCTATATTTAAAAACTAGTGCGCGCGCAGCTTCGCCTGCATATTTGGACACTGAGGGGAGAATTCTAATAAGCCATGAAATACGTGTTCAATTAAATATTTTTAAGATAATAAATTTTATAAAAATCAATGACGATTTACAGATTTTTCCATACAAACTTTCAACCTCTTATTTGCACACTTAGAAGGTGAATTAAAATAAACCACGAAATACACGTTTCATGAAATATTTTTAAGTGTCTAAATTTCAAATTTTATAAAAATCGGTGGCGATTTAAAGATTTTTCCATACAAACTTTCAACCCCTTATTTGGGTGAATTCTACAAAAACTACGAAATACGTGTTCAATTAAATATTTTTAAGAGAAGAATGGCAAAAAAGATTTATGATGGAAAAGTGAGCGGTAAGTCGGTTAACCATCATAAACACAGTATCAAAGATACTGGAGGAAAGTCACGTAAAAAGCATGAGGTTCCCCCGGAGGGCATGTATGAAGAGGTTGAGGACAGTGGATGAGGCGAAAGAGGCATGTAGAGACCGTAGAGTTTGGCGCTCCGTTATCTCTGACTACCCCGCTAGGGATAAAGCGTGAAGCAATGTATGTATGCATATTATTGTCAAACGTAAGCTGTGTGCGTTATATTTATTATATTAATTAATGTATTATTTACTCATTATTTAAATAGTATCTATCATTTATAAAAATATTATCATTCAGCACCCTTTCTCTATACAAATAAATATTGTATATTTATTAAATGTTAGATTGTTGTTGTATTGTAAAATAATAGAAAGTAACTTTCTCTCTATCTAAAATGGAAGCTTCGCAAAAAATATTTTTTTTAATTTTAAACGATCTTTCAGACATTTAATACAATATAATAATCACGCGTTGGTTGGCACATATATTTGTTTATACCGTTCTGTGGATTACCCCAAGGCGCATGGTTGGCGGGGGGCGCGGGTTCTTCCACCGGCGGTGGTTGTGTCTGCGACTGCGACTGCAAAGCGGACTGCCTACGGGTTTCCGCCTTACAAAAGATTAAAACTGTTATTTATTTAAATACCTCATGAGACCAAAATCTATAAAAAAACATACATGCACAAAAGGTCGGCTTGAACGATTAATGTGATGTAATATTAAAGAGTCTTTCTAATACAAATTTTCCAGTTTTATAATATCAGTTTACATAGTCATGAGAAGGTTAGGCTGAATTTTTCATTATTTAATAATAAAATACTAAACCTAAAAGAGCAAGCAAAATTGAGTTAAAAAAAGTGATAATCTTCAATGAATGAATTAGAGAAATATATATTTTTTTTCAATATAATAATTAATGTAAGTACTATATACCTGTATAGCGACCAGGCTGGGCCCGATAGCATTGTTTGACACTTTCTTCGTTTTAGCCCACGCCGCATTCTGCTGCATTTCCTTATCCGAAACATTAGTTAAATATATTTAATTAACTGGATACTTTTTTAATTTATATAAAAATAAGAAATAATATATTCAAATTTAATAGAGTACATAAAAATGATATATTTCTAGTTTTAAGTACAAGTAAATCTTCTTCTTCCTCCTGGCATTAATCCCGGCTATTGCCAGGGTCTGCCCTCCTACTCAACCTACTCCACTTTGCACGGTCTTTTGCTTCCTCGGTGGTTAGACCATTGGCTCTCATGTCCTGCTTCACGACATCCAGCCAGCGCTTCCTTGGGCGTCCAGGAGGTCTCACTCCAGGAACTGATATAGCAAGGCACTTGCATCCGACATAGTTCTTAGGCCGGCGCGTAACGTGGCCAAACCATCTCAGACGACGCTCTTGGAGCTTATCCGCTACGTCACGGACCCCAAGACTACCTCGAATGAATGTGTTGCGTATGCGGTCAGACCGCGTTACGCCGCACATCCACCTCAGCATCTTCATTTCCGTGACGTGAAGCTCCTGAGTGTGCCGAGATAGTGCCGAGCCTTAGCCGAGCCTGTAATCTGGAAGGGTCTAGTGTCGCCAACAGCAGTCCTAACCATACCATTTTAAGTACAAGTAAATATTTAAGTAAAAACAAAAACGTTAATATATATATAAAACATATATTCCATTTGTCCAATTTTTTTTGACAAGAAAAAAACAATTTACCATAAAAAAAATAACTTTTTAATTTTAAAGGTTTTATATAATGAGTATAAGTAAATCAAAATCAAATCAGTTTTGCACCAGCAAAGGTAGGCAGAGGGAACCTAGTGTTAAGACACTCCGTTCCCCTCTTTCAGAGGTGATACTCCTCATGCAGAGGAGGCATAGCGTATTGAGAGGCAGAACTCAACGCCGCATAAACAGTATAATAATATTGTCAATCAATACAACAAAACAATTATATAAAATATTAAATAACACTTCGTCATTTACCATATCTTTTACTACTCATATTTTAGATTTGTTTACAAAATAAAAAGGATTTTTTTTCAGTTGAAACTAGGCTAAGATGAGAAATTCAAAATATTCTTTATTCAAATAGACTATTATAAGCACTTTTGAATCGTCGAATGAACATATAAATAAAAAGCTACCACAGGTTCGGAAGGCAGTTCTGTTGAGAAGAGCCGGCATGGTATATTTTACAATTTTTACTAACTGCGAGATATAGCTATTATTTATTTGGATTGCCTTTTACTAAGACTCTCTTAGGAATTAAAAAGAGTCAACATGTCTAGTTTTAAGATTAGTTTAAATAGCAGATAACAAAGAAAATACGGTAAAAAGTTGTATTGTCATTAATAAACAAGTGTGAATTTGGAAACAATTGATGTACGGACCTAGTGCCTGTAGTGTCTAATTTTAATAATAATAAATAAAAATTGATGAAACTAAGACGACTAACCTGCAACACCTGTTCAGCAGCCAGAGCCTCAGCCTGTTTCTGAGCAATAATCTGCATCATGTGCTGCTGCTCCTTCATCATTTCCATTTTCTTCTCTTTCTCAAGTCGTTGTATTTCCGCCAGTGTCAAGCCGTCTCTATTTGTGCTGGTCACTTGTGATGCCGACCATGGGGCTCGTTTCGCAAGAGATTCCGCTATTTGTCTATGCTGATAATCCTTAGTATTGGAGAAAGAAAGAGTTAATATTGTTTTTTTTTTCTTCTTAGGATCACACTGTATCCCGAATATATTATACCATATTGGTACTAGAGTGAAAGCACGAAAGTAATTCATTCCCCCTAATATGAATCCAATCCACAACCGTCACGTTCACAACGACGGGCCACGGGAATGTGCCACGACGAGCTCGCTGCTGTTACATTAATAAAACATTAAAAATATTTTGTCTGTACACTTAAAAAGAGTAATAGAAAGCAAAAAATTTTTTTGTTTTCGTTTCTTATCTGTCTGTCTGTATGTATGATCACGCAAATCTTCGAAAGTACTCAACCGATTTACTTTAAATTTTCACCAGTTGCTTTGTTTTAACTCAACTTAACACCTAAAGTTTGTTTTATCAAAATCGGTTCATTAAAAAAAAGTTATCAGCATTGAATGAACTCAAGGCGTGAGTTTGCGTGCAAATGTAAAGCAAATCCATATCTGTACTTATACTTATAATAAATCTGTATTTGTTTGTGTAAAATCTGTAAATCTGTATTTTAACCAACTTTCAAAACAAGGAGGAGGTTCTCAATTAATTATTTTCGATTGGATATTCGATTCATTTAATTATTTTGAATTCGATTTCGATATTGGATTATTCGATTCGATTTGGGTATTTTTTGTAATATTCAATCATTA
Source organism: Heliconius nattereri (assembly GCA_013403645.1). NCBI lineage: Eukaryota > Metazoa > Arthropoda > Insecta > Lepidoptera > Nymphalidae > Heliconius > Heliconius nattereri. The sequence goes on along the minus strand of JAAIXI010000253.1, from coordinate 306,231 downwards.
CAGTTATTTTACAAACAATATTATAAATCCCAACACAAATCAATAATATTACATTTTAGGCTGTTTCTGAACGAATAAAGCGGGCGTAGCCGCTGGCAGGCCGCCAGTAGTATAATATTGTTGTTCCAAATCCCACAACCATTTGGTCATCTTTTCCTACAAAATTTAACAAAAAGATCGAAAAACTTCCAATACTTAAGTGAACAATAAGTCTTGAATGGCATCAATCCCATTCAAGACTTATTGTTCTAGAAAAGCAAAAATAAAAAAAAAGCTATTCTTGACTACTTTTAGGATATTATTTAAGTTCCAAGAAAACTAAAAATCTTTTTAGCAACACCATTGTCAAAATAACTAATATTGTAGCTAAAAAGCAAATGGCTACCATCCCTAATAACTATTACTTAAAAAACATAATAACAGGGTCAAACTAAAAAAGGTTATTAATTCATATATTCAAAATAATGTAAATGACAAGACAATTAACTTTCCAATAAGCATTTTAATATGTGAGCCAAGTAGAGCTCCAGATATATATTTTTTAAATACCTGTTGTTTTTTAATCGTGTCCGCTACCTTCTTCTTTTTCTCTTCTTCAATGCCTATTCGTTCATCTTCTTTTCTGTAAAAACATTACTATTAATATATTTTTCTATAATTTTTTTATAAAATTAAAATTAATAAAAAATATATAAATTTTATTTGAATTTGATTATTTTTAAGTTAGGTGTCAAAATACACACTTTTTACGTTCAGATTCCTCAGCCGCTTTCGCCTCTTCGGCTTTCTTTTTATTTTCCTTATTATTACTCTTTTCTGGTCCCTTAACGATTGTAAAGCCTTCCTTAATCCATTCCTGTGTAGATGAACAAGTTAGAAGAATTAGAGAGATGTTTGAAGCTAAAGATAAGATGACGAAATAAAAAAATATTTAAATTGAGTAAAAAACTATTAAAACAAAACTACAAATAAAAATAATTATCTCATAGACAGACTAAGAAATAACTTCTAATTTTCGTAACATTCGTGCAACATAAACACAATACTATTAATTTCTTATATATATCTTTACAAGCGGCTCAAGATGTATAATAAGTATAAGTACAGATATCGATTGCTATATATTTACAGGCAAACTCATGCCTTGAGTTCATCAAAATGCCGATAACTTTTTTAATGAACCGATTTTGATGAAACAAACTTTAGATGTTAAGTTAAGTTAAAACAGAGCAATTGGTTAAAGTTTTAAGTAAATCGGTTCAGTACTTTCGGAGATAAGAGTGATCATACATTTAGACAGACAGAAAAGAAATTAAAACAAAAATTTTGCTTTCTATTATTCTTTTTAAGTGTCCCTCTATCCATTTCAGTCAATAATACTAAATATACAGACAAAATATTTTCACTGTTTTATTATAAGTATAGATGTATTATTTTGGAGAAATTCTATGGAATTCCAAATCCTAGTTGTCCTGAAAAAAACAATTTGGATCCAATACTCTACCTTTTTCTCTTTCTCTAACTCTTTTTTGCTTTGTTTCTCCTCTTTCTTGTGTTTGACCGGCGAAGTGTCCAATGATCCCTTCTAAAATATAAACATAAATAAAATTATTAGTATACAATAATTTCAATTATGGATATTATAAATTTAGCATATATTTATATAAATATGTTTTTATATAAAATCGAGTATAAATCCAATTTACTTAATTCAGTTTGTGTATGATGTGAATGCTATATTTTTTTTATTATGTATGCTATTTTTTTTTATTATTGGTTTATGAGTGATGGCTATATCTTTTAACGTTGGTTATTGAGTATTTTTTTTAATTTGATACATACATATATACATAGCTTCACGCTCTATCCCTAGTGGGGTACTCAGAGAGAACGGAGCGTCGAACGCTAATGTTTTTGCTTTTTACGTGACCTTCCACCAGTATCTTTGATACTGTGTTTTCGAAGGTTAACCGAGGTCTCCCCGTACCTCTCTTACCGCTCACTTTTCCATCATAGATTTTTTGTGCATACTTTCATCACTCATTCGTTCGGCGTGCCCAAACCAGTTTAATTTGATAAGTTATTAAAAATATTTAACATTAATTGATATAACAACAACTTGTATAAATCGTTTGAAAAGCTCGATTAAATTATCCAATGTAGAATTAAACAAAAAAACTAGACTTCTTATTATAATTAGTTTAAATACATTTTTGGGCTGATTGATATGTATTCGATTCATTCCGTAATCATTTTAAATTTCGTTTTGAGATAAAATAAAAGGAAAATCATAAAGCTCTGACAAAATAACGTAACGTTCTAAATATATATTATATTGTTAGAAATCGGAAGCGGTTGTATATGTTTTCAACGTACTCGGATAGAGGTTCCATGTAATTACAATAAGTGACATGTATCACTCAATAACAACACTACACACTAGATACCTCCTAATCAGGGCTGCCGCCTACAAGCAACTGCAACTAACTCCGTTTGATACAATTCTACTGCTTTTAAAGTTTTTTTCACCTAATTCTACCCACTTTTACACGAGTGGGTACGCTAACAATGTTTATGATTTATAACGTAGTATTTTAAAATAATCATCAAATAGTCTGTTCGATGATTACACTGGCGTGATCGTGCTTTGCAAGATCATTCGCCCATAACACGTTAGTACAGAGAGATTTTAAAAACAAACATACTCCCGGTTCACCTGTACGCACCATACATACATATATATACACCAAGTCAAATATATATTCATACTCTGCCATCCAGGTCAATACCTTAAATTAGAGTAAACTATAGACTGTCCTTACTAATAGTGAAATTGTAATAGAAGTCACTAAATTCATTCATAATAATTTAGTTTTAAATTCTAAATATCGAGGCCAGTCGTGGCGCAGACGCGGACAAGCGTGCGTGTAAACGTTACAGTTTTGAGTTGGATTCCCACTCGATTAAATGAAATATTTAATATTTTTACTTCCTCGCTCTTGAAACGAAGCAAAGCGCAGCGGTTGAGTTCCGCCACTCAACACGCATCGCTTCTAGTGTGTTGTAGTCTATTCGGTGGCAAGTGGAGAATGGAATTGTCTTAAAGGGAACAGAGTGTCCAAACACTAGGTTTTCAGGTTCCCTCTCCCTACCCTGCTATGTGCGTTCTATACAAGTGATAGTATATTCATTCCTTTCCCGTGTACCAAATATTTCGCACCTATTAACCGCTTATAGGTGTGGAGAAGTGGAGAAAGAAGGAAAAGAAAGGAAAGTGGAGAAAGAAGTGCTTTCTGTCTGGGTAGACAGTTCTCGAGATATTGCGTGTTAAGTGCCGTAACTGAACGCCGCGAATAGATGTTATTATAGATTAATACCAACCATTTCACGTACTTTCAATAACAAACCAACACAAAAGCTCTTAACCACATCGACAGCTTACACTGTTTTAAAGTAATTCATTTACCTCAGGTTTCGCTTCCTCTTCCTTCTTCACTTCGACGACTTCCTCTTTCTTCTCCTCCTTCTTCTTCTTGTTTTTAGTTCCGTTATCTTTATTTTTAGGTTTTTCCGGTTCTTTATTTGGTTTTGCTCTTGGTTCAGACGGAATTTTCGAGGTCGGTGGTTTGGTTTCAGCCACGTTTTGATCTTTCACTAGTTTTTCAGGTTTTACCTGTGTCATAAATTACAACTTGTCTTTAAAAAAAACTAAATATTAAATTCTGTCTAGTTTGTGTTAAATGTTAAAACCAATTTAATAATTTTATAAATGGCTAGCGACCCGTAATAAACAGAATTGACAGTCAAATGTGTTGATGTCAATGAATAATTTAATTTACTCGTTAGGAAACATTCTTAAATTAAATTATTGATTGGGGTAACAATTGATAATATTCTTTGTAAAATAACTGTAATAATTGCATATTACAAAAATCGAATCGAATCGAAAAGATGAATCGAATATCGAATAGGAAATGTTTATGTTGTTAATGTCTCCTTGTTTTAAAGTCGGTTAAGAATACAGATTTATTATAAATATAGATATAGATTGCTATATATTTGGAGGCAAACTCGTTCCTTGAGTTCATTCAAATGACTATAACTTTTTTTTAATGAACCGATTTTGATGAAAGAAACTTAAGATGTTAAGCTGGGTTACAACAAAGAAATCGGTTCAGTAGTTTCAAAGATTAGCGTGACCATACATACAGACAGACAAGAAATTTTAAAAAAAATGTTTGCTTTCTATTATTCTTTTTAAGTGCCCCTCTATGCATTTCAGTCAAAAATACTAAATGTAAAGACAAAATATTTTTACTGTTTTATTATATATAGAGATAATTTTAAAAACGCCTTGGGATTGAAATGCTCGCTCGAGTCTGTTTCATTCCCACTAATAAAGTAAGTGTGAATCTCGAACCACTTTATTTAAAAAAGTTCTCAGATCTGAGTCAGTAACTTTAGTGAATGACAGTAAATTATTTGACATTCATAAAATGAAATTTGTAACTTCTTATTTTGAACCAAATTTTTGACTTTGACTATCAAGTACTCCTCTAAATGGAACACTTTCATAGACTCACGAACATAGTCAATAAAAATCTTAAGAGGATATAGCTAATAAGTTTACCTCTATTTCTGCTTCCTTCTTTACTTCTACAGTAGCCGTCATATCTTCGGGCATGAGCTTTTGAAGTTTTTCTAAGTCCGGCGTAGCGTTTGCCGTTTGAAACGTATCCACCGTGGTGGCGGGCGTGATGGTGGTCGTCGTCGCGGTATCGTTTAGGAAAGTAGTCGTCGGTATATTCTGGGAAGCTCTGAGCTGAGCGAGTATTTGGTCTTCCGTTTTCATTTCCTTTGCAATCTCTTCTGGGAGTAACGAATTAGATGAAATTGCTGATGCGGGCTGTAAATGAATTATAATAATTATTATTATTTGCCACATACTTGGCACTTAAAGGTCTAGGAGTTATTTAAGATTGATATGACTTTGAGATCATTTCTGCAAGCTTGTATGGGACAATGGGTCACTATTCTTCGTCTGAACTAGAGGGTATATTTCAGGGTGACAGTGTAAGTCCTTTATGGTTTTGCCTAGCTCTAAATCCTCTTAGCACTACTGTTTAGGTTGCTATCCATGGATGATCTAAAAACTATTTGCGTCAAAACGACCAGACCTTATGCGGCTCCTAACGGTTAGTCAAACTTTTAGTAGTGATATAAGGACGGAGTTTGGCGTCGATAAATGTGCGAGCATGCATGTAGTGCGGGGGAGTGTGATAAGATCTGATAATATTTGTATTTCAGATTCTGTTACCTTCAGAACCTTTGGTGAGGGTGGCCTTTTATCTGGTGGCAACAAGGTGCGTGCTTTTAACGGTTGGGTTATGCCGCTGTTAGCCTATACTTTTGGCATAAGATGAGTAGAAGCTGGTTGAAGTAAGATGGACACAGACTGAATTAGACTCTGTAGATCGCCAAATACGTAAATTTGGCGATCTACAGAGTCTAATGTCTATTCTAATATTGTTAGTGAGGTAATTTGAATGTTTTTGAATTAATAATGGCTCTGAGGCGAAAATTTACACTAATAGAAAAAGCAATGATGGTATGTGAGTGCAAGAAATTGAAAAACTTAAGTACTGTGGAAAAAATATTTAGAGATAGTTCAGTGCGAGTATTGCGAAAAATAATAAAGAAGAGCTTAAAATGGCATAGTCTTGCAGACAAGCCACGGTCGGGGCGTCCTAGGGCTACTACTTCTGTGGATGATCGACAAGTAGTGCGGCTATGTAAAATCAGTTCCAATATCGTGGTACGGGAGATCAAAGATTAGTTTTAGGAAGCAGGCACTTCGGTTTTTGAAACTACTGTCAGACGACGTCTGCTTGATGCTAATTTACGAGGTCACGTTGCTCGAAAGAAACCTATTAACATTGATCGACAAAAAACGACGGTTGGAGTTCGCCCCTAACTTTTCGGATAAGCCAATAAAATTTTGGAAGAGAGTAGTCTTTACAGATGAATCAAAGAACGAACTATTTGCAAATTGACGTCGTCGAACTGTATGGCGCAAAAGCTATGATAACTCCTACGACGACAGCTCACTGTGAAATATGGCGGTGGCAGTGTCATGGTTTGGTTATGTTTGTCTTGGCATGGTGTGGGCCGACTCCAAATAATTCAAGACAGGATGATGCACAGATCTATCGTAATATTCTACGTGACAATTAAAAACAAACTGCTGAAAAAATAGGGTTAGGTCGGATTTTAAAGTTCCAACAAGATAACGAACCGAGGCACACAGCAAGGATAATTAATCAATATTTTGTAGATAACGAAGTGGACATACTGGAATGGCCTTCAATGTCACCAGACCTTAAGTCCGCCACTTAATACGCAATGCCTCCAGAAATCGGCGGAAAATGTGGAACGGAGTATCTTAGCTCTAGATTGCCTCTGCCCACCCCACTGTGCGTTGGATACAGCGTGAAGTTGATTATAGAGATATACAAACTTACAAAGTAGGTCCGTTAATATATCGATAATATAGGCTTAACCTTCTTAGGAGACATTTTTGTCTCCGATCGCGAATCATTCAAAAATTACTGAAAATATTTTATTTTGGTATGATGGGTGCTGGCAAAACCAAAATGTCAAGTCTTTTACAGAATATTGGATCCTCGCCGATTCAAATGGCTCTAAGTTATATGCTAACATATGGTTCCAAAGGATACTAGGGCGCGTGCCTCGAAATGAGAATAGTACTTCATATGAGGCCAATCTTGGGCTCTTTACATTGCCAGTCGGTGTTTTGGCGTAAAGTAATGTCTCGCTCTGCCGGTGACTGCCAGTGTCTTTGATACCAACTTGATCATGCTTTCCGTGTGATCGCGATACTGACTGATAGTTACTCGAAACGTTAAAGCCCAACATGCTGATACTAGTAGTATACGAGAAAAACATTTTTTTGTTTAAATTAATAATGCTCTACAACAAAAATTTACATAAAAGTGGTCAGGGCCCTATCAGGAATGAATACCTATCAAGGCCAGTTATTTGATCTTTAAGTCTGTTAATGCAATTGTAAATTATTTGAACAATTCAAATTACTACCTACTTATATCTCTTTTTAACATATGGTGAAAGTAGAAAAAAAATTAACCATATTGCAAAGCGCTCTAAAAAAAATCGTTCATATATATATTTACAAACAATTACTGAACTGATCTGAAATAGTAATGTAGGTTTTTTTAAACCATTAAAAATTATTATACGAATTACGCTAATACGGTACCAAATTTATTGAAATGTTTATATTAGAAATCACTATAAGCGCGCTGCAATCATGCTATATTAGGACATAAAGTAATTCAGCATATTGAATGTATGATTGTGTAGTTCAAGCGGGCGAAGCCGCTGGCGGTTGCTAGTATACTTATAATTGCAAAATATAATAATAAAAAGTAAAGAATAAAATAAGGGAAACAGATAATAACATAAAATAATAAATTCGAAAAAAATTTTTCATAACATTTATTAGAGAAACGTTCAAATGAAAGTCAAAACTTAATAGAAAAAAAGAAAATAACATATTAACAAACAAAAGTGGCCCAAACTAAAACTTAAATATATCTTTTTTACACTTTGGTAACTTTAGACTAATCTTCTTTAGTATTTCTTGATTTTTTTTTATTTTTAAAGTGTTATTGCAAACTTAAGAAAGAAATATACCTTTTTAGAAAATGTATAAATTCCGTGCGTAAGAACAAGTGAATGAAATATTTGGGAAGTATGTTAAGTAGAGTTTGCAAAAAGTTTTGTACAGAAACAGAGAGTCGTAAGTGAAGCAAGAAAAGCCTCGTTTGAGCTTCGAAAACACACTATCGATTATACTGGAGAAAGGTTAAATAAGATTCCCCGGAGGCCATGAATGTGCGGGGAACCCCACAGCGTAAAATACTCCGGTAAACACTCCGTATAGCTCTTTAGCTATTAGCCGGAAAAGGAAAAGTATACATTTTATGCTACAAACTGTAGCTAAAAAATGTGAAAATTATACTATATATATTTATACTATTTTATACGTTTTCTAAAAAAAGTATAATTGAATGCGTAATACATCGTTAAAGTAATACCTAATTCCAATCAGTCTTTGTAACATAATTCACCAATACTTATTACCTCCAACTCGTACTCACGTTAGGAACGTGTCAGTACGACAACTAGTGACGTGCCGGAGCGTGAGTACCTTTCAAGTTCATACGAGTACACAGTAAACAAATATTTGTTCGAGCTCTGTGACTTTGAGCTTCCAGTTGTTACGCGTTTAGTAGTCTCCGGCACATCGCTTTATAATCAAAGTATATTTATTTAATTCTAAACAAAAATGGCACCGATCAACTGCCATACAATTATAAAGTACATTTTGTGTTTACGATTGATATGATATTTAACGATAACAACTACGTACTTCCGGTAACGAAGAGGTCCGTGGCTGCTTATTTGCTCTGAAATTTCAATATGTTATGAATATAGGTATATAAAAGGATAATATTAATTATTATAATCTCGTCATCATGAAAGCCTCAGAAAATACCACAAAGGAATCATGAATTGTGAGACTCGGAATCAAAAGGCATAAGATACGAGGGGAGGGCAAAATTTAAAGCGCACGTGGACCACTTCATTATTCCTGTAATATGGATGTGCACTCGCGCCACCCGCAACTCGCGTTTACGGTCACGCACTGTGCCTACGACCAGTGGTATGTACTTCAAGAACAAAAGTGCATTCTAGAGATATCACAAAAATAACCCACGGTAGGCAGTCATACGACTCGGCCGTTAGATCGCCACTGGAACTTGCCCGTGTATGTATTTGATGTTCGATGCAAAATCAATAATACGAGAATATTTAATAAGCAGACGAAGTTTTTTTACATGTAAGACGGCAACACAGGTAATTATATGTAGGATTATCTTCAAAGACATATTTCCGTAAAATCCTCGAGGAAAATTCATTATTTTTTCGTATCTAAATTTCAATATACATATTATAAAAATTAATAATAGTAATTAATATTATAAAAAGCTTATAGTTTGTTTGCTTCATTTGAATTTATGAATTAATTTGAGTTAGATCTATACACCCAGGGTATGCCTAATAACTATCACATCACATCAATGGTCTCAAAATACCTGCGGTCGGTTTGCCCACAGGTGGGAAACCGTACTTAAAAGCTGGGTTTCTAAGAGGACCGAAGACACCTTTGTACAAGGCATGGTTCATGAAAATGAAACTATTTCCAAGTGAGAGCTTACAGTACAGAGAGAGAGAGGTTCCATATTCAACGATAGTCGTGATTCATCAAGTAACGTAACGTTAAGGTTATATAGCCCGTTTGTATCGCCGTAAATAAGGATATATTTGCACTTTGTGAAAAATTGCAGACAATTATAAATAGTCTTTCCTTATAGGCATATTCATATATAATTAGCTTAATTAAAAGAAAAGTGCAATTACGTCATTGTTGCTCTTTACCTAAAAACAAATCAAAGTGTTTGTAGTTAATAAAATAGAAATTATTTAATTAGGTCACACGGCGAGAGACACGCTCAGTGCGACGTGTGCGATAACCAACTTAGTTACTTCTATGCTTTTAAAAAACAGAACGAAAGCAAGTTGAAAATGTTTCTAACATAACGTTCTATTAGCTTTACGCTGTATCCCATATATAGCAGGGTAGACAGAGGAAATCTAATGTAAAACACTCCGTTCCTCGCGGGAATCAACACCGACCGACAGACCGCCTAAACTTAACATATTTGTATTAATAGTTTTAAGTAACACTAGTAAAATCAACGACTAACTATGTTATCGACATATTAATTTGTCCTTCAATGGGGCCATGGTGAAATTTCGAAATTGAGATGTCTATTGCCAATTTTATGAATCAATTAATACAATAATAAGCATGCCGTTATATGCTTATAGAAATTTTCTATTAAATTTCTATTAGATTTCAATATTATCAATATAGTCAATAAAAGTATACATATACATGTGTATAGGGTCGTAGTTACTTCGAGCATTTACAGTCATCATGTTGTCATATGTCAGTACGGGAGCGAAGCTACAAGTTGAATATACGACTGCTATAGTTTAGGAAATGTTTAGGAAATACTAAATCTGAAAATTTGAGGAAAAACTATTTTTGTATACTTATATTTCTATAAAAAAATAACTATTTATTTGTAATTTAACAAGAAAATTTCGTTACTTGTTAGAAAATATATAAACATAAAAGAAAAATACTTTTTAGAAGCGTAGCGGGATTTAAACTCGCACCTTTAAACAATTGTAGTTTCAAATCCCGCTAAGTTCAATTTTTTCTGTTTTCTAAAAATAATTTTTCTTGCCTGAGTGTGGTATTCCACACTTTAAAAATGTAAAAAATATGAAATTTAGATTTTTTCTATTACCTACGCTGTAGAAATATAGTTTCTATACTATATCGATATAGTCGATACCGACAATTGTCACCAAAAATACAAATAATCTATACTAATATTATAAAGCTGAAGAGTTTGTTTGGTTGAACGAGCTAATCTCAGGACCCTAAGGGTTTACACCAAATTTATCAAATGTGTCAAATGTCATACACGACTCTTAATTTCAATTTGACCACGCGCTCAAGATTTACAAATAATACAAATCGCTGAGCATATAATATTTATAATTCAAATTAGTTAAAAATGAACTATCAATTGATTTTATTCGCGTGAATCGGTCGAGAAATTCAGTATCACGAACAGGCCTTTGTTCATTTATATCATAACATTTATATTTACACCTGCGTGTATATTATTAATTACTTTCAGGAATTGTTTTTTTAAAGTTATGATGGGAAACACAGATTATAAAAATTTGGAAATAAACAAAAAAGTTTTTTCTCACCTAGTCACGTAGTCAGAGGTCAACCTAGTGTTAACTCTCCGCTCTCCACTTTCCTCCCAATTTTAGAGACAATACGTGACACAACTCAACGCCGCGCTTTGTACACCAGAGCAAGGAAATGAAAATAACTTTAACATAATCTTCCAAGTGGAGATTGAATTAAAAATCAGTCATGTTTCATCGTGGCCTGAACGTTACCACCGGGAAATATAAGCTTAATATTATATATACATGCGTCAGTAGAAGTGTGCGTTGTGGTTGTCCCAGTCGAGAAATAGAATGAATTACTTTAATTTCCTCTTTTAATACGCCAATATACGGCGTTAAGTTCTGCTATTCACCGTGTCATTCTTGTAAATTCGGCGAAAGTGAAAAACGAAGACCTTGCTATGCAGCAAAACCGACTGTTTAGCTCGTCGAGTCGTCAAAAGTGTGTCACGTTAACACGCTCGCAGGTTTATCTTGATTTGTAAGCAGTTTTGGGACAATGATGAAATAATCAAAAGTGTTGAGTTTTTTTCGAGACATTTGGCCCAAATTCGACAATATTAAGGCAGAGAATTTGAGCGGCAGAGGTCAACTGATTAAATGTTATTACCATGCTCCGGCGCATTTTCAAACCCACGCCACTCCACCCTTGGTTTAGTCACACGAAATCCACCACTCAAGCCGTAATGTCTTTAATTAGTCTATTAGTTTTTATAAATAAAAGGTTGCCTGTAAGAGATCACTTATGTGTTGAGCGATACTTCATTGTTGATCATTCAGAGCATCAAAAAATATAAAAATAATATATTTCAAAGTGAGTGTGAAAAACATAAAATAGTGTACGCAATAGCGTTAGCAAGGTTAACGAGACAAGACAAGAATGAATGAAAAGCTAAACTTATAAAACTTAAAAAAATTAGTCAATGTTTAAATTAAATTTCGTTCATGATTCCTTTGTAGAAAGCATTCTGTCCGGCGGAACCCGATGTTTTGAAACACAAACAAATAATAATTAAACAAAAAAGGTTTATTTAAATAAAGACATCGAATTCGCCATTCAAACTGTTTAAAAGTATCGTGCTGACATTTTATTGTACGAAAATAACATTTTAATAATAACAAACAATCAAACAAACACAAGAGGTAATAAACAATATCAGCACAACACTATTACAAAAGTTGCATGCATAGTGAAGAAGCAGGTGTTTGAAATTCGTTATAACATAAGTTTATTATTAAGAAACAAACGAACAGTTAGATCAAAAGTTGGTCGAAACTAATTTGTTTTCGAATATTAGAGTCCAGCGTCGCCAAACGGACCGATTTTTAGCCTAAAATTAAATGACTCCTACGGGACAGGCTTTTCGTCACTATTCCTATGTTGATGTCGGTAACAGGGCTCCGTTAACCCTGTTACCGACATCCGTCTCTACTGCACATACTTCCCAAGTATACCACTTCATTTACTTGTTCTAATCTCTTACTATTCACACTGACATTGCATTCCGTCCTCTCTTCATTTCTTTCAAATACCAGAACCCTTGTCTTACCCGTATTCAGGCTCAGACCATTATTTTCACACCCTTTCAGACTGACCTGACCTGACCTGACTGACTGACGCGACCAATGCCTGCAACTCGCATTCTGATGATGTAATGATCACAGCATCATCTGCTCATTCATTATTACTTACGCTTATTACTAAGACACTTCTTTATTACGAATCTTAATTACGGAGTTTTTTTACCCGCGTCTCTAGGAAACATTCTAAGCGCTCTTACGCTACTTCCAACATTCTCATCAATAAACAATGACATTCTTTTACACTTCTATTTTCTTACTATGTACTATTTATACACTCCAAGAGGCACGGGTTCAAGTCCCACAACGTTCATGTTCATTTACGTTTTCTAAGTAAGAGATATTTTTTTCTTATTGTGGATAGGCAAATATTTGTCCGTTATCTCAACTGGTCGTAAGTGACGATGCGAACGATGGATAATGCCTATTCACTTTTGCCTTGAAAATTGCCAAGTTATAATTATCGGAGAACAGTTCAGCAGGCAGGGAGTTCCACTCTTTAGATGTTTGCATTAAGAAAGTGGAGGCGAAGCGCTCTTACGAAAAGAAAATATATCGACGACCTAAGGGTGAAAACCCTGCCTACGTCTAGTGTCCCACAGACGAAGAGGAGAAGAGGGTACCAAGTCATGCAGCGCTGCTGCACACTCTGCGAAATGTATCCTATAGAATACCAATAGCAAGCAACTTTTCGACGATGTTCAAGGCTTTGCAGCTTTGCCTCAACAATCGCTGTATCACCAATGAGCTTCTTGGCGCGATTTTCAATTGAGTCCGAGGTTGCTAGCTGATATTTAGCAGATTCGTCCCAAAGGTGGCAGCAGTACTCTATACACGATCGGAATTGAGCTTGATAAAGTTCAAGAAGCTGTCGCGGAGTGAAATACTGCCTAACATTTGGGAGGACACCTAGTTTTTTAGCTGCAGTTGTAGCCAGACTCGATATAACGTCCAAAGTTCAAATCTGACGTAAGGTTCATGCCAAGAATCTCAAGATAGTCAGCTATCGGCACGGGTACATCTCGGAAAGTCAGAGCAAGATTGAAGGGGCTCCGTTTTGCTGAGAATAAATACGCCTGAGTTTTGGTAACGTTAAACCTGACAAGACTGGCATCACCCTATTCGGAGTCGCCCTGAAGTGCCAGGTTCAGACGTTCGATCGTAGACTCTCGACAAAACTGGATTTCGTTCCGGCTGGCTTTTGCATTGGACAGATATTTGTCAACAACCGTGCTATCATCAGCGTACCCAATGATATCGGGTGTTAACATATCGTTGATGTGCAGCAGGAATAGGGTTGCGGACAGAACAGATCCTTGAGGAACACCGGCATTTATAGCCTGTTCATCAGATACGTGGCCAAATTTTCTTCAGTTTACGAGTATTTGGTTCAGTTCACAAGCTTTGCGCGTGCGAGTGTTAGCCCAGGCAGTATACGCCTCCTGTGTCCGCGATTCTGCACGGTCACATCACATATTGCGTCCTCGTGTGAAGATCGACCCCACGACCGTCGCAGTCAGCGTATAATTTTTAATGGTTATCTTTATAACCACTCAAATTCAAACTCAAATTTATGTTATTAAGACTCAAATTTAATAAGAAAAATGAAGCACTAGAGGGCTACTTCCCTTAATGCAATTAGCTATTGAAAGGGACTAGACAAAGATTTCAAACCAAAGATAGCCAAAGAAGCTAAAGTTTTACGTCAATCCCGTATCGAAATCATAATAGAAAATATTGAGAAAAAACATTATATTGTCCATTTTAAATTTCCTTTCTACGTTTTAAATATAATAAACAGAAAAAAACATAACATTAAACATGGCCAGATCTGACATTTTATAAAATTTACAGAGCAATAACAGTTTAACATTTACTTCTTTATGTATATTTGAAAATTCAAACATATTTTTATATCCAAAATAGATTTTAACTGTAACTTCCACCAAAAAGAGTAATTAACTAACGCACATCTGTTACTATCCTAGTTATACGAAAACAAAACCCTACACTAAAACCAAAAAAAAACAAACACTAAATATACAATACAACGAATTCCAAACATATTCGTATACGAGTCGTCACCAGAAGTTATCAAGGTTCACTTACCTCAGACTCCCAAAAGAACACCGGCAGATTGTTGACGCGCGTGTCGTTGCGGGCGTTCATCGCCTGCATCCACATCAGATCCTGGGAGGGTCCGGGTTGACCCCACAGGGAATCCTGGAATATATTTTCAATGTGAACCCAATGATAGACTAAGGCTCTAATTCACATATTTGCTAACTTTAATTATTATAATATATTTTTAGTGAAGAAAATATACGAGCTACTAAAAGATCTTAATATTTTATATTCAGGTCAGATGAGAGTAAATGATGATAAAAACACTACCATGTTATTATTATCATTTAATGACCATTTGCATTTTAGCCTTATTTATAGATTTTTCTCGCGCGTTTGATACTTTGGATAACAATATGCTCGAGGATAGATTAGAGAGTACCGGAATACTAACTACCTACTACCAGACCAGTGTAGTTGTCCCGCAATAGAAATGGTACTCTCTCATAGATACTTAGGATGTGTGTGGTAAATTAAGAGCATGACAAGTGACAAGATCTGGAGCTCATATAGTACCCTAACAGCCCAGCTAAACCTTAAGAGATATAAATAATCGTTCTGTGTGGTCAGTGTTAAATGAAATGAGGTTATTATTCCGTCCTAATAATTTAAAATAACAAGCTAAGAGATAAGCTAGGAGTACCTCCACGCGGAGAAGGCGCTAACAGTTCATGTCTATTTTATAATGATACGTATATTAATGACGTCTTTGCCTCGCCCCTTAAGAATACGTGCGATCTTTGAAGGACGGTCTTGCTTCCCCCGATTAACACAATTCTTTTATAGTTTTTTTTTTCAATTATTTCTACCCTCTTCGACACGAATTCGCTAACATTATAATAAATAATTAGCTTTACATATCAATGCTCAATGTATATTATTATAAATATCAAGTATCAACATTGGTTGTATTTTTTAAATTCAAAACAATTAAAAATCCTTACAGAAATTACGATAATGTAGAAAAAAAAAACATATTAAAAGTCATTATAGTTGTCAGTCAATTCTGTTTATTAAATGAAGAATGTTTATTGAATTAAGTGCGTGCGTGCGTGTACTTTAGTGCTATAAATAATTACGTTATACACTAAAAAAAAAATAATTTAAAACAATCCAAATTACATATCACGTCTAAATCTAATATCGATATTTGATATCAATAAATATTTACAAATTCAAGAAAATAAATTATATGAAATACCAACATAAAATAATGATATATTAGTGATAAATAAGAAAACTTACCTCAATACCCAAACCTGGCTGTTGGCTAAGCATGTCGCGAGCGCCCTGCGGTCGCGATTCGAAACCACCGAGGGGGAAAGGAGACATCACATCCTAAGAAAAATATAGCTTAATTATAATATACTTTCTACTAGTTTTTTTATGACACAAATAAAAAACACAAAATATTATTTATTTTCAATTATCTGGTAGATATGAGTCGTTGAGTGTCATGTAGCGGAATTATGCACCGCCGCCACACAAACAACGAATACTATTAAAGACTTAATAATTGCTCCACGACTATTTCCTAAGAGTAAAAATCACACACACAATCAAATTTTCCAAACGATAAACTACAAAAAATGGACAAAAACATTAAAAAACCAGAGCGGGGAAAATTAATACTAGTTTTCAGTATATGAATTCTCTCTCGGAAACGAAACCAAAACCTTCATGATTACATTCAAGCGTTGTCCAATATGAACTCAATATACCTAAATTACTAAATTATATTAAAATACACTACAGTATGATCGATTAGTACTTAAGATTTAGCCTATGGAACTTTTTCACGTTGCAGGCTCGAGAGGAAAACAATCAAAAGTACAAAAATAGTAAAATTAAATTTGCACAGCCACCTACAGCTAACTTCAGGGGATCCACGACTCTCCGTCCATACTATAGCACTTACCAATTGAGCAAAAGGGACCACAGGCCCGTAAGAACCGAGCGGGCGCATGATAGTGTCGCACGCGCGTCGTACCATCAGGCCCGGACTGAAGAAGCCAGCTCTGTACCAATTGTACATGTCCTTCGATGAAAATGGCCCTTGGATTATTTTCTGTAACAATTTTTATTATTTAGCTATATTACTTAAAATATGTTTGCTCCCATTAAAACACTTCTGAATTCTCGAGGCATTGCGACATTGAGTGGCGGATCTCAACGCCGCACTTTGCCTTGTTAAAGGAGTAAGGAAACAAAAATATTTAACATATTATTCCTCAGAGGGTGTGAAAATAATGGTCTAAGCCGGAATGCGAGTAAGACAAAGATTCTGGTATTTGAAAGAAACAGGGTTAACGAAGCCTTAGCTGCATTGATGAGACGGCGAAACGTCAGCACAGCTTCGCGTTTGGCCGTACACAATGCAGTGTTGGTTCCGACGTTGTTATATGGCAGCGAAACGTGGGTATTACACAAGAAGAATGAAATAAAGATGAATGCCATGGAGATGCGATCTCTCCGTAGGATATGCGGAGTCAGTTTAACTGATCGAATCCCCATTGAAGAGATACACAGGATGGCAGGGACTAGCGAGGATGTCACGGTGAGAATGAAGAAGAACGTGCTCAGCTGGTTTGGGCACGTCAAACTAATGAGTGATGAAAGAATGGCAAAAAAGATTTACGATGGAAAAATAAGTGGCAAGAGAGGTAGGGGGAGACCTCGGTTGACCTTTAAAAACTCAGTATCGAAGATACTGGAGGAAGGTCACGTAAAAAGCATGAGGACTCCCCAAAGGGCATGGTATGAGGTTGATGACAGTGGACGAGGCGAAAGAGGTATGTAGAGATCGTAGCGTTTGGCGCTCCGTTCTCCCTGACTACCCCGCCAGGGATAAAACGTGAAGTTAAGTTAATTTTAAGTTATTCCCCCAAGTGGGAAACGAACCCACAACCATCGTGCTTACAGTCGCATGCTCTTGTCCTTGCGCCACGACAGCTTCAAAGGAGTATGAGATCAATACTGGAGAGAAAAAAAAGTTTGCTAAGTAAATGTATATTTTAAAGCTTCACGCTACTTCGCGTCCGTTCCCGGGTTTCGTGTAAACAGTAGTGGAACCGACCGAAAAATTGTGCGCCTCCTTGCAAGAGTAAAAACAACAATGGAAAGAGTTTTGCGTAGATTATCGCAAAAAGACGCTCTTGATTATCTAGATGGTAGCTCTTTATTCTAAGGACCTGGTATCGACGAAACTGTGCAACTTTCAAAAAAATATCAAGTGTAGTTTTGAATTTTTCAGTGTGCAAAACTTTAAAGCGTTTTTCTGAAGCTTGGTATTTTTAAAGTGTGTGAGCACGATAACTCAAAATCTACTGGATTAATCGTTTTGAAATTTTGCACAGTATTTGTTCACATAATTCGCCAGGTAACATGGAAGGGGTTTTTTATTTTTTTTTAAATTAGTGATTTTACAATAACGAATTAGCCGATTTTTGTCAGCAAAACTCATGTTTTGACTTCAAGTGTTACAAAAAAAGTAAAGCTAAAAAAATATATATATGTTCTATTTCGCTGAAAATACGTTAAATTTTGACAAATCAAATGACATATATGCTGATATTGTAAAACTGAAGAATTTGTTTGGTTGATCGCGCTTATCTCGAAAACTACACGTACAAATTGTAACCTACTACATACATACGGTACCTATTTGTTATTTCCATTTACGTAAAAGCCAGCAAGTTATAACGCTGTTGTATAGTTTCGTGTTAATTTTTGGTTATTTCGAATTCAAATCGAACTGAGAGAAAAAGACCTGTTTCCAAAGTTCAAATCCCGCTTCGTCCAAATTGTTATAATTAAAGTAAATTTTGTAGTACTTAAGTTCGAAACAACACTAGAAAAGGTAACAATAAAAGCATTTTTTTATTTGTAGTAGTATAGGTGTTTTAAATTAGATACTTGTGTTCCGACACTACGAAGAATATTCAAATTAACGAAAGAAAGAAACGGAGAAATTTATCATTCAGTTTTTAGGGGGTTGATATACATTACCTAAACACAATTGAATAATATACACATACGGTCTATTTATATTATAATTCGGAACAAAAAAAATGAATAACGTATCAGAAGTTATTAATCATAATTTAACAAAAGTTGTTCTGGCGTAGGGGCAAATCGTATGTCTGTGAACTTAGCAGAGCATTGTCCAGCAGATCAAAAAAAAATGGAGTTCTCTTCGCATGCACCTGAGTTCTATAGTTCCTGATAGGTTTTATAAATAGTTCTGTCGTTTTTACCCCTGAAAAAGGTATGTAAAAAAATGATCTGCTAACTTCCCTTGGCAGATCATTTTTTTGCAAATAAAAATCGGGGCGAGATCTGCACTCATAGGGATAAAAAAAATAGTTCCTGATAATTTTTAACAATAGTTCCGTTAATTTCACGAAGAAAAAAATTTTAAAAAGAAAAAAAGAACGTTCGTTTCGAAAATAGTTCGAAAGGTAAAGTAATTTTTAAAATTAATAAAATGATACTCAGACGCGAGAACTAATTATTTTACAATGTAATATAAGTAGTTCTACGATATTTAGCCTGAAAGAAAACCAGAACTCTGAAAAAACTGCCAGCAGAGCGTAGTTGAATGTATGAAATATTGAAAAATGTCCATTTCAACTCTTCATATGTAAAAGTACTAAATAATTTTCTATTTTAATATGCTCAGACACGAGAACTCTTGGATTTCTAAAAGAATATGAGTTGTTCTAATATATAAAGCCAATTAAAAAACTAGAACTCCTGTAAAAATGCCAGCAGAGCATAGTTGAAAATTCGATTTGT
>JAAIXI010000253.1:197233-283353 GCA_013403645.1 Heliconius nattereri | reverse complement strand
ACTATGCTCTGCTGGCAGTTTTTTCAGAGTTCTGGTTTTCTTTCAGGCAAAATATCGTAGAACTACTTATATTCTATTGAAAAATGAAGAGTTCTCGCTTCTGAGAATGATATTAGTATTTTTTAAAAATATTTTTTTTCGCAACAAGTTAATTTGATATTTTTCAACAAATCTAATTTTCAACTATGCTCTGCTGGCATTTTTACAGGAGTTCTAGATTTGTAATTGGCTCTATATAATAGAACAACTCATATTCTGTTAGAAATCCAAGAGTTCTCGTGTCTGAGCATATTAAAATAGAAAATTATTTAGTACTTTTACATATGAAGAGTTGAAATGGACATTTTTCAATATTTCATACATTCAACTACGCTCTGCTGGCAGTTTTTTCAGAGTTCTGGTTTTCTTTCAGGCTAAATATCGTAGAACTACTTATATTACGTTATAAAATAAATAGTTCTTGCGTCTGAGTATCATTTTATTAATTTGAAAAATTACTTTACCTTTCGAACTATTTTCGAAACGAACGTTCTTTTTTCTTTATAAAAATTTTTTTCTTCGTGAAATTAACGGAACTATTGTTAAAAATTATCAGGAACTATTTTTTTTATCCCTATGAGTGCAGATCTCGCCCCGATTTTTATTTGCAAAAAAATGATCTGCCAAGGGAAGTTAGCAGATCATTTTTTTACATACCTTTTTCAGGGGTAAAAACGACAGAACTATTTATAAAACCTATCAGGAACTATAGAACTCAGGTGCATGCGAAGAGAACTCCATTTTTTTTTTGATCTGCTGGACAATGCTCTGCTAAGTTCACAGACATGCAAATCGTGGCGTTTAGTTCCGCCACTCAACACGCAATGCCTTAAGAATGCCCACCGCATTCTCAAAGTGGACGGAGTCATTTAATGAGGAACGGAATTGCTTACCCTTCTATGTAAGGGATACATAAAGCGTGAAGTTAAAAAAATGTTCAACCGGGCAAGCCGCGTTTAGGGTCGCTCGTACACAACTAAAACCTAAAAAAAAATCACAATTTTAAATACAAAATAACTTACCTTAGGGTCTTCATAGTACCATTGGTCGACCAAATTTGGTACAGACGACGTGTTCTGTGTCTGAGTCATAATGTTCCCGTATATAGAACCATATGGCTGGGAGTTTTGCATCATCGGGAATAGGTTGTTTTGGACCATGGTGTTGGATGTTGGAAGCTGTGGGCAAAAATGGGGTAATTAGATTACATTTTATAAGTCTTACTGTGCAAATAGATAGTATTGATAGAAAACAGATATTATGCAGTCATTTTTTAAGTTGTTTTACACCTAGTTGTTATTAGGTTGTTTGGCTGAGAATTGTACAAAATATATTTTGGGTCATAGTTTGACGGAAGATGGAAAATCGTTGAAATTAGTCTAATAAACATAAATGCAATAGAGAAATTATGAAAATTAGTATAATATAAATACACTGGGGAGTGCGACAGTCAATTCTTAAACTGATTGTCATAATAATATTCAAGGTAGACGATATTTAGAGGTACTATTTAGTTCAAATGAACTAAGTGTTAGTATATATTTGATAAAGGAACAAAGTACCAAAAAAATCACAATCTTCTAAAACACATAAGTTTACAACAATTTGATACTACTACAAAATCTCTTAAAAAAAGTAACAAAAATATAAAAACATAACAAACTCACCGCAGGATTATTCTGGCCCATAAACAAAGAATTGTTAACCATATTCGGCGTAGGCACTGGTACGCCGTTGCTTGGCTGGAAACTGCCAATCACACCTTGTGTCGGGATCGTGCCAATTATATTCAAGCCGGAGTTCTGCATTACTGGCATGTTCCCTTGCATGGGCAAAACCATGCCATTATTAATGCCAGTCCCTTGGCCAATTGGCAGTCCTAGCGAGGAGTTCAGGGCTTGATTGTGTATGCCAACATTTTGTAATGACATCGACGTTGGCATCTGCTGTACTGAATTCATTATCAATGGCATGGGCGCACTTGATATATTCATTTGGATATTGGAATTTGCCATTTGAGTACTGCCAGAGTTGACTTGGTGCGTTATGTTTGCTATGGTGGTGTCATCTAATGTCATGTCGTTAATTAGATCTTCAACGATTTTATCTTCAGTTGCTTGTGTGGAATCGCTAAAAGACGAAAAGTTTGTTTATATCAAAATTAGAGAACAAGTGCTAAGTGAAGGGAAAACAGCACATTTACACTACTGTACATCTAATGCCCTACACTGCCTACACTATGTAGTGCAGAAGAAACAGTGTTATATAAAAACTACATTAATTACGTCACACGAATTTAATCAAAGATCATGATCATCTTAGGTAGATGCTTTTCCTAAGGGTGGTTCACATATTTTACACGTATTGGAGGAATCAATATTAATAAATCAAAACAGCATTTCGAATTATGTTTATATATTATATTTAAAAATGTAATGTCACGAAATTTCGCAGTCCACCCCTTGTCACACAATCTCTATCTTCATAACGCGAAACACAATTATACACACCAATACACAATTATAAAAAAAACACAAGCGCAAGCTACATGCAGAATACAGAGTCAAGCTCTACTCACGGTTCCACATTCTGAGCACTAATGGGTAATCCGTGCAGTATATTCAACAGACCGGCGCTATGACTGTTGTCCGCCTGCTCATTGGCCACCACCATGTTTTGATGTTTCTGCCTAAAACTGTTGTTAGGTGTTATAATAACCATTTGAAAGTTACTGCTCTCGTCGTTAGTTTCTATGAAATCTAATTCTGACCTTAATATTGCGTCAAACGTAATGCCTCTTGTGTCTTCGTCGTCGAGCGATGATAATTCTTCTAATGAGTCTAAAGAATCTATTTTAGCTGGATTAGTTTGGTCGTTTGCACCGGCGTTGGCAGGCTGTAGAATGTTATACTTTTATTTATTTCATGCTAAATTAATATTGTCATATTAGATATCACATTAGATAATGACGACATCATTGTGCAAAGTGTATAAAAATTTTAACAAAGTGGTACTCGAAACTACACTTCAATCTTAACATAGTTTGCTTACCTTTTTATATTTAATTTCGCCGCTATCAAATCTTTTGGGTGACAATTTCTTCGCTTTTTCCGAGGCCCACCATTCATCTGAACCTTCTTCCGCCGTTTTAGAACGCGAAAGACCCCAATGATTTTGATGTCGATTTAATTCTAAAAAAAATATTAATGAAACACAAAAAAATACTCTATTTATTGTATAGTACGGTCGACAAATCGTGGTCGTGGTCTGAAGCTATAAAACGGTGGTGCGCAGGTTTGATTTTAGGATGTTTGTCTTACTTTTCATTATTTTCTTCTGGAATCGACAATGCGCAATGGTTGAGAAACCATAAGCCCACAGTTGCCACGACCGTATAACACAAGACAAAGAAATCGCGTGAGGCGTTATCGCTTGAGGCGATTCAATCTTTATTTAAATAAAAGAAACAAAATATCACTATTTACACACTAATACACTACTACATAAAGAGCAAGAGCAAGAATTAAATTTAAAACAGCAACAAAAAAGACACGGACGATTGAAGTCTAACCCACAAAAAAAATTTAGAGAGCCAAGTGAAGTACTCACGATATGGAGTTTCTTGAGTTTTGGGCAAATTCGACTCATCGTTACTGTAGCCGTGGAACGCACCAGATGAATCAAATGTACCCGCGCCCGCTTCTGCATTATCTACGGCCCTACAAATGTAATCTTTTTGTATTAAATTATCATATTAATAAGTTTTTTAGCAGAGATAACTCGTATATATAGAATCCAGAAATCAGTCCTCCACTTTCCGCCTGAATTCGAGAGATTACGTTTCCAGTGGCAGGACTCAATGCCGTAGGTACTCTAATTTCCCAGAGCGGAGAAATAAAAATGATAGGTTCCCCAGACAGAGGATTAAAGTCGAAGTGTCTCTTCTCTAAATTGACATAAATTAAATAGTTTCGTTTGCACAACATACTTTGCTTTAAGAAGAGATGATCATGTTTATTAATTTAATGAATATTATTTCTACGACTGTACTACTTATATTTCCACCTTCACAGAGGCAGTCTAGTGTTAAGACACTTCTTTCCTCACACACTGCAATTATCAAGATAGTGCATGTAGAGTGGCGAAACTCAACGCTTTGTACCGATACCAGAGGGGGAAATGAAACTAATATGTATTATACCCATAAAGGAAATACATGAAAGTTAACTTTGAAGGTATAGGCCTTGCAGCACTGTACTCGCGGTCAGAGTTACCTCTATTCGTACGAAACCACAGTAAAATTTGAATATCGATCGTAAAAGCAACACTAATTCGAACACGAATGGAATTAACATTTGACAAACTTTGCTCAAATACTTTTACAAGTTTGTTTGCAGTACGGAAAGTTCTTTTAATACCGAGAACTAACTTATTGCGTTGCAAAATGTATCTACGTACGCCAAATTAAACTTTTCCAAAGTTCAAAATCTGAATGAAAAATTATTCTGTATGAATAAAATATTGTTGGTTCGTTCTCCACTCGCGGAAATGAAATATTTATTTAAATGTATATTTTCATTTGCTCTGGTGTCGTGTAAAGCACGGCGTTGGCACTCAACGCCATGCCTCCAGAATTTGGCAGAAAATGGGAAACGGAGTGTCTTAACACTGAGTTATCCCTCTGACTTACCTGTACAGGAATGTACATGAATTCTTTGCAAAAATAGATAACTTTTTAAATATATCTACATGTATTCACATATTGGTTTTAATGATCGAACATTAATTAAAATTAAGTAACATTTTAAACTACTATTTAAATATCATAAATTATAATACATTAAATAGCAATAATGTAAATATTATATTTTAAAATAGTGTTATAAAATCTATATTAACTTTAATGTTAATTAATTCACTGCGAGCCTGATATAACGATTATTATATTATGTTGAGGTTTTCATTTTATAATATCATTTTGCTTTAAGAGCATTGTAATTGCACCTAAAAACGTCTATCAATATTTCACCGACGTTACAAAATTAGGTCATTATGGCGCGACGTGTGTGGATTCAAACATCCGCGTATTACTCCGTTTTAATAAGACTAAGCATGAATTTTAAGTTCCGCACATTAACACGAAATATCTCGGAGGCTTTTGAAACTAGGTTCCTCTATCTATTACAGCGTGAATCTGAAAAAAAAATAAACGTAACTAATATCTAAATTCACTTAAGTTACCGGATACTGCAATAAAACACACAAAGAAGACCTAGAAAATTAAAAATAAATAAATAGATAGTAAATAATAGATATGTCGGAGAGTATGAATATGGAACGTCAAGTTGTTTGACTTGGGTGTATTCAGAGGGCGGCAGCACTGTCAAAGATCAATCTCAATTGTCAGTTTTTAGGGAAGTGGAAAGAAACGGTGGACTTTGAAACGGTGTTCGCAAGTCGCGGTCCGAGTCTCTAAGGAGCCTTCCTTGCGACACTGTGTTCCCAGTTGTTGGTACCTTCCACGGTAACCAAACCAAGGTCAGAGTTATTCTTGCTCGGCCTCTCAAAGTCCGTTGACGCTGTAGAGGCCCATATGGCCAACAGCACTGCTGCTACTACTCATTCACAAACGAAAACGAATTTATGCCGACTTCAGTTCTCCTTCGAGTGGCCTACATACTGAACGGTTTTACTGAGACGTCCTCACTTCACCGCATTCTGAGTGCCGACGAATACCTAACCGAGCCAGGTCCGCGTTAGATATTTAATATAAATAATCTTACCACTCCGGCAGATTATCATCGTTCGGTGTATCGCCGCCCCAAGTACGTCTGTTGGAGTTCCACGACTGAGGCCGGTCTTGTCCCGCCGGCCTTTCGCTCCAATCTCGATCTAATATGATCAAATCGAAAAACACAAATAAATAATCGTGCAATTTTACGACTTCTTTTTTTCTTCTAAGTTAATAATTATTATATTTTTCTAAGCACTATCATCTGTAAGAGACCACTGACAGTGATCGTCTTTGCGTATTTCCTATTTATGTCTCAACAAATACTAAAAGCAAAGTAAAGTGTACTTTTTTAATTATCTCTAAGAAAGAGAGAATCGAAAGCTTCGATTCTTTATTTCGTAAATAAAATGTCGAATATCTAAACCGATACTCTCAACAGACATCATTAATGGTATATACGGACGAC
Source organism: Heliconius nattereri (assembly GCA_013403645.1). Classification (NCBI taxonomy): domain Eukaryota; kingdom Metazoa; phylum Arthropoda; class Insecta; order Lepidoptera; family Nymphalidae; genus Heliconius; species Heliconius nattereri. The sequence goes on along the minus strand of JAAIXI010000253.1, from coordinate 277,114 downwards.
TCAAATTATTGGCTGGCACTTTTATCCAACTCCAACTGTAACAGACACATAACAGAGAACCGAGTGTCTTCGGTTCTCTTAATCCTACCCAAATATCAATCATTGTTGATTTGATGCAACAATTACGTATATTGAGTATAAATAATACATAAAAATTATATTAATTTAATCTATACTTATAATAAAATTGTAAGAGCCGGTGTCTGTACTTGGAAGATATTTAAAAAAATGTTATTGGGAATCTCAGAATCGACTTAACCGATTTAGATGCGGTTTTCATTATTGGATTCTGGTAAGCTTCCGAAAACACATAGACATTAAAGTATTTAGTTCGACAAATTTGCTAATTTCCGTAACAGTTATTTTATACAACTGTTGTACTGAATTGACTGAATCTTTAGTTTTTCTAATTTCTTTATTAATATTTCTATTTCAAGCGGGCGTAACCCCGCACAGGCCCACTACGTTTGACATAAACGCTGTTTTAGAAGTGACATACGCGGTTGCCATGACAATATATTGTACGCGTCAAGAGGCGCCTCTAGTGTAAACAAAATGATACTCACCCCATTTATCAACGTTAGGCCGTCCAGTTGGTCTGGTATTGGTGCCGTCTTGATTCCGCCATTCATCACCTTCTTCGCGCGACGTCTGCCTCCAATTTGTATTATTTGCTTGCCGCCTATGTGTACTATAACAAAAAAGGCAGCAATCCTTTGATTTGAGAAAAAAAATGATAAGACAAAGTGCGGCGTTGAGTTCCGCCACTCAACACACTGTGTCTCGAATTCGACCAAAAAGAGGAAAACAGAATGTCCTAACGCAGGGTTATATCCTATATATGAATGACAAAGCATAAAATTAAAAAGAAAATTTGCTCGGATTTAAGGCGTACAATGAAAATTAAAATCAAATATTTTTTGCTCTGTTCCCGTCTACAAGAATTTCATGCTCACTAATAAACGACGCAAAATCAAATATTTTTCATAAAAAAAATTAAAAAAAATCCGGCGGTCTTGGAAAACTGTTATAAACGCTATTTGCTCCGAAAACTTACGATTAGCGTAGGTAAAACCCGACTAAGAAAATATTATTAGAATGTCAGAAATCGCAAGCCGTTAGCGTTTTTAAAAAACAACACGATAAAAACACATATCGTCTATGTTTCCAACTTATTCGGAAAGAGATTCCACGTAATTGTAATAAGTGATATGTATCATCCAATAACAATACTACACACGAGCTTCCTTCCGCAAGGGGCCGTTGCCTACAAGCAACTGCTGTAACGGCTACCGGGAACACACAATAAACTAAACTAAACAGTGGTTGACAACAACTCACCTGCGGAACAACTTGTTCTGGGGCCATTCACTCTGTTCGCCGGTCCTGCTGGTCGCATTCCCGTTGCTGGCGCTCCAGGGGCGCGACGCCTCGTCCTCCGGCCCCACGTAACTTTGCGATCTAACGTTCACCGCGTGTAGCGACGATAATGTCCTGCGACAATTAGAACAATATTTGAAAATATTATTTTAAAGGGGTTCCTAAAGAATTAATAATATAAAAAGGTGGAATCTATGTGCCGCTATTATGTATGTACGTCTCATGAAATCAAATAGAAATGGTGGTTACGTTTAAGTCATGTTATTATAGCCTATAAATAACATTCCTCAATGTATGGACACTATCCAACTCAAATTAACATGCTAACTAAACAAGACTTCAACTTACTAATGTTAGTATAGATAGTATAAGTATTTCAAAAGCATTTTCAATTTGTTTTATTTCTGAAAATCAAAACAATAAAAGACTTTACAGGCGCTACAGGAAGCTAATATCCGCTCGGAAAAGTTCTGCCGACAGACGGCGACAAGCTCGACAATTTTTGCTCTTTGCTCTTTGGAAAGATGATTTTTACAATATCTAACAATTAGTACAATTTTGTCACCTGATAATCTCTCTTAACCCATTTAGACCCATACTCAAGTTAGCAGTAAATAAAAGGTTTTTAGGTTATACTTGATAGATATAGATGTAAGAAAATAAAAAACCTAAAATATTTTTTTAAACTTTCGAAACCATTTTTGCATATAATAATATAAGTAATAGCGCATTTTGTTATGAAAAAGACAAAGTAAATAAAACTTACTAAGTGTATTAAATAAATTAAAATTAATGTAATATACTGGTTTATTATTGACGTAGTACAATAGAAATATTGTAGTGTAATCGTTTACTCTCCGCTGAAAAAGCGGAGTTATTTGGTGTTACCTGTAAGATAATATATGTCTAAAAAATTAACATTCCACGGCACTAACCTCCCCGACGACTGTCCCGTGAGGTGTCTCGTGAAGGAGGCCTTACCCCTGCCACGTGCATCTGTGGCGACCACCCCGCGCCCGGAGCCGCGACCGAACGAGAAACGTTCTGTTGACATCGCGGCTGACGGCGTCCGGGCGGTGTCGCGCTGGAAGATGGGATGCTGTTAGATTTGATATATTGTCTTTTTGGATTTGGGAACAACTTGGTAACTAACTTTTAGAATCACTATCAAGAGCATTCGGACAATGAGCAATACCGACACTGTACTTATAATTTATCCTAAATAAATAAGTATTTATACAACCTTCAGCCTCAACTTTTTGAAAAATAAGTGATACGACGAAGTTTTCTTGTTAGTCTACTAGTTAGTTGGTTTATTGTTGGGTGCATCTTCGTATCAATTTAATATTAAAAAATAGCGATACACAAGTTAAATTTATTGTTCAATCAACCGATAATCGAGCTAAAAAAACTCTAAGCCAAAGATCAAAATTAATTTTAAATATTTAAACTTGTATTTCTTTGACTCAATTAAACATTATATTTCATTAAGCAGCTAACTTTTATCATCTTAATTTTCTAATAGTCATGTGTAATCTGCGCATAAGTTATTATATTTTTTAATGAACGAAATAAGCACGTTTAACACTCGATTTCTGAACTCTCACTATAAAATTTTAGTTAAAGTTAATTTCATTTTAAATAGCATATCCTGACGACGTGTGGAAGGCCTTCACAGAAAATTCCTCAAACCGTACAAGCGTACAAATAAACATGTTTGATTTTTTTAAGCCACGGCCGTTACTATCCCGTCTCTTTCTCATATATGCAGCGGGCAAAGTAAGGTTTATTAAAGAAGTATATGTAAATGCCGCTTTTTCATACAGATTAAAAAACCTTTAATACTAATTAAAGTACAGACTTTAAATCCTTTGACAAGTATTATTTATTTTCTATATCCTTAAAACGTTTTAAAAGAGATTTTGACTTCTTAACAGTTAATACTTGTGAATAATTAATTTTGTAATCGGAATTCTTCTTTGTATTCTATTGTAATGAAAATAAATAAATGAAAATATATTTATATAACGCGGGGAGGACTTTTTTTTATAATATAAACCGTGTTTCATCGACGCCAATGCGTTCCGTTAATCCCGTAAATGACCAAAACGTAACAAAGCGTGTAGTTTGACGTTACTTTAGCACAAAGTAAACTCTAATAGCCTTCTTATTTTTCAGTTTTCGGTCACCAACATTATTTATTGCGAGAATTCCATCTAAAGTTCATTTGACAGATATGAAAATTATTATTTTTTATTCTGAAATGAAATACATAGTATGGGACGTTTATTTGAGAATGGGAAAAGAGATTTGATTTTGACTGCAGATTGGTAAGTAAGAGATATTTCTAATTAATTTCATAGACCACCGCTCCTCTTTGAATCCTTTATTTTTCATATTTTTAAACATAAATCGATTTTGATGAAAAATTGCAGTTAAAAACTTCTAGCTCATCCCCTTATATAGATAAAGGAATATGAAATGAGCAAGAGCAACATTTATGTTTTACTTGGTCAACAATATGATAGATAGATATTATATAATTAATATTTAAAAAAGTCAATACAATAGAAAAAGAAACTAAAGACCAACGTACCATGTCATCGTCGACTGTGATAAGCGCGACAGGTGATTTCCCCCGGGGCTGATATAACAGGTCAAAGTATTTAAGCTCCTCGGGAGCTTCTGTTGTCCTGTCGTAAAGTGCTAGCATCTCCTCCCTGCCGTAACTGCACGAAATGTTATAAACGAATAAAATGAAAAAATGAATTGCACAACTCAGCGTAGTAAAAAAAATCACTTAAATATATAGAAAATATTAAAATAAATTGGTTAGCAAATTAGTTAAAAATAGTTGCAAAAGTAAAAAAAAATCTGTAAAAGATTACAATAGTAATGCGGGTACTAATAATATAAATTATAAATTAAATGTTTCCTAACAGCCACTTGAAGCAGGACAGAGTCTGAAAATCTTAAGTCTAGACTTACCGCAACTTAGCTAGCTGTATTTTTGGGAGCACTTTATGTGGGGCCCTTGTGTGGCCACCTGAGGAGGTACTGGGACTCGGCTCAGACCTCAGGGCGCTAGCTGTGTCCGAGGGTCCTGGCTGGGAAGAACCTGAAGCCGCCTGGGAGGCAATCTGAGGCCCCCCAGGACGCGCCCCGGCCCTCGCATTCAGTCCGCGCCCGGCACTGCGCTCACGGTACAAGTTGCGGAGCCATTCGGGGCCAAATTTGATGGGATTGTTGCGGTCCCCCATAGTTACTTTAATGTTTAGACAAGGATAAGGCAGCGGCAACTGTAAATCAAACGTCTACGTCTGTAACATTATCAATTCTTACCTTTCCGGTTGTGAGGTGTGGTATTCCACACATAAATCCGCTGGTTCTCCAAATCCCGACGTCAAAGTAACGATATAGTTTTTTTTTTAATAATACAAATTATTTATTTAAAATTAAAAATTATCAAATAACAAATAAAAATTAAAAACAAAACGAAAAAAAAAGTAAATATAAATTAAAAGTAATTAAAATATATATAGAGTATTAAAAATAAGATAAAAAAGAAAACAACAAAAAAAATAGTCCAAAAATGATTTTAAAGTTTCAGTTAAAAGTTTCAAAGTTCGCACAAACACCAAACAAATATACAAAATTACTCAAAGAAATACATTTAAGACAAAATGAGAGAATAAAGGGGTTTTGTGAGCAAAGCCACGGTATGCCACGAGAGCAAGATACGAGCGGATTGTCTACTATTTAGTTGTGAGTTCGATATCTGCAACGACGCGTAGTAAACTAAGAATAGCTGAATGAATAATCTAAATACATATTTACTTATGTATGAAATAATGAAATTAAATTTAGATCACTTTTAAAAATTATTATTTAAAAATATAAAATTTATGTGTTTAAATGGAAATTTATTTAGATTATTATACACTTTTACCGCATTTCAAATGAAACTATTTCAAGACTATAGATAAAGCTATATAAATAAAGGTTATTTTAACTATAAATTGTTTGAAACTTTGACTTATAATTTATTTATTTTATTTTAGTAGTTTTTTAAAAGAGATTTAGTTATAAAAGTCCTATATCATATTACATGATAGTTCCACTTTGTCTATGTGTAATTTTTTTCTAGTCCAGACTCCTAGATATGTTTTATGCAAAATATGGGTTTGAATCCTGCTGATTTAGTTTTTATATCATAATATTTGCATATACAAGACTACTCTCTACATTTAAAAAGTTAAAGTGAATATATAATTTTATAGGTGGTTTATAGTTTTATAGGTGCTACTACTATGTTATTTTTTATGGGTTTTTTACTTTGAGTAAGCCTATTAATAGAAATAAAATAACTAAATTAATGAAAATAAAATGTTGTGAATCTTCATAAACATATGTATTTATACATTATTTCTACAATTATAACATACAATTTTACACAGAAATGCCATGAAAATGAGTCATATTAACTAGAAACTAAAATAATTTATATGATACAATCCAAAATTCTATCAAAATATTGACACTGTGTAACATTTAACTCATTTGTAGTTTAAAAACATATTTATTTTATAACATTTATTAAAATCTTATAGCGGGTAATTGGAGATTGAAGACGGCAGCTCGAGTGATGGCGACTGTCATATTGTGTTGAATTGAAAAGTTATGTTAAATTGATACATGTCTCTTACCTAGTTTATTGTAAGGCTGCCTTTAATTTTTAAAAAATACAAAGTTAGCATACATAAAAGACAGAGATATTAGATTAGATACAGGAAAAACATAAAAGACATGCTCCCCCAGGTTCTCAGACTGAAATGGCGATGGGCAAGTCACATCGCTCGTGTTAATGATAACAGGTGGACACTACTAGTAACTAAAAAGAAAGGACCCACAAAGTTGACCGACCCAACAAAAGATGGTTAGATGATATAACTGAGGCAACGGGAGAAAAAGGGCTAAAGAAGGCTCAGAACAGAATTGAATGGAACAAGCTGGAGGAGGCCTACACCTAAAGAGGGGTCCAAATCAAATCAAATAATACTAGCACTACAAACTAGTTAACTTTAAGTAATTAATGTTATATAAGTGTTACTAACATTACTAACAAAATTTTAAATGTAAACTAAGATTTGGAATAAAGGGCTTCATTATTATTATGATTCTCTTTTAAGATTCATGGGTTCAAAAGAACCCAGTCCTTTGGAAGGTTGGCAGTTGGTCCTTTGGCGAGGTTGTTTTCAACTTCGAACTGCTTCATAGTGAAAGATATTGTACAAAATATCTATTGGTGACTTTTCTATTAATATTTAAAAGTAAAAAAGCGACCGCAGAGAGGATAAGTGTTGTAAGATTAATATTTTTAATTATAGTTTATAGGTTATATGAAATAGGTTTAATTAATGTTTATATTTATATTTTATATAAATGCTTACAGGCATTTACTATATGGTGAAGTCCATTGTTCATTTATATACTTTTTATTTGCTATGTAGGTACTAAACCTATATTATAATTAGTATACAAACCCTATTTTTTTTGTATTAATTTTGTTTTGTATCTATATGTGGTTTTATGAAATACCTTATTATTTTTTCTTGATTAAACAATTAGAATTGTTACAACTGTGAATTTGGTTCACATATAAATAGTTTTAATTTTTTTTTTCTTAATGCTGTATCCTGTATATAACAGGGTAGGCAGAGACTAACCTAACAAACTGTAAGAGTACACAATTTCACTCTTTTCATCAAATTTTCAAGACATTGTGTAATTGAGTGGTGAATTTCAATACTGCACTTACTCTCGAGAAAATTAAAATAATTCATTTCACATTTATAAATTTTGAAATTATGAAATTATATATTTTGAAATTATATAGTATATATATGTTATATAGCATAATATATAAATGAAATTGCAAAAAAATTTTACATATATTTCGCAAGGCTATTTCGTAATAATATTTTTACGCTTACGCTTTTAAGAAAGAACAAATGTTTCAATCTGACAATAACAGATTCTTTAACATATCTCAAATATCTAATATTAATAAATAAAATAATTCAAAATCAACAGATAACTTATATTTTTTTATCTGTTACCAAATCTTATATAGTATTCACATCATATAATATTTATTCATAACATCCCTGATAGTAACAATATTTAATATACATCAACACCATATAAAAAAGCCATATATATTATTTAAAAATATCTATAAACATATTATATAGAAAATTATACATAAATCAAGTAAACTAAATGTAGAGAAGTAAACAACTTTTAATTAATATATATTATAACTGTTAAAATGTAGGTGAAATCCAAGCATTTGACATTAGGTAGATCATAAGTTACCAAAATATGAACATTATAAGAAGTCTAATCCTTATATCAGGATTAATTTAGTTCTAGATTAATCTATTTGAGCGAATTATTTGAGATTGAAAAATTTCATATTGAAATGCATTCTCTGCAATCTCTGCCACACAAAGTTAGCTAAGTAAATAAACAAAGTTTTAAAAACTTATTTGAATATGTCTGAAATAGCATAAAATGACATACCCAATTAATTTTTTTCTCATTTTTGACTGATCCATTATTTATTTGCTACCTTCGGGTTTAAAACAAAAGTTTGTGATTACCTCATTTCCGCGCCGTTATTTGACAGTATGTTATTTACCGTACACAAAGAAAGACATGACTTATAAACACTTGATACACTTTTAATCACTTTTCCTACTTATTGAGATTCCAATAAACTTTTGATAGCTTTAAGATTAAAACTATATAGTTTAAATTAATAATACAAAGTATTATAAGTAAAATCCTACCTCCAAGTTTTAGAGTGTGAATAAACACAATTTCAATTATGTAAACTTTAACAAAACTTTGTGTATTATTTATATATGATGACATAGCACGCAATAGACTATAGTAGCTGTCGCCTCGTGCTTACTGCGACTACCAACACATTGAACACATAATCCTAATACTCTGCACTAAATAACCGTGATAATAACATTTTGAAAGAGATCGAATAAAGATCGAATAAACACTCACAACGGTAGGGATATTAGATATTATGAAATAAGATGATAATTACCCAAACTGTTGAGATGCGATTCAATAATAGACACACGCACCACGCACGACGACAAGAAAATATGGCCGACCAGAAAGTAATTTAGGGATGCCCGATGATATCGATGTTAACAATTAAAACGCAACATCGATGTTTTAACATGTTTTAACATCGGTGTTGCATTAAATAAAACATTGTAACATCGCTGTCAGCAGTGACACATAATTGATATTGTGGGAGAGGGGGGTTGCCGACTCGCGCGTCTCGTTTTTTTTTGTGTATTGATGACGATATGTGCAAAAAAATATCGTTGTTGGCTGATATCGATGTTGGCTAACATCGATGTTTTTCTTTCGATTTTTATCGGACATCAATGCTTTACCTTCGAAGTTGACATCGATGTCAACATCGATGATTTTCTACCATCGGGCATCCCTAATTAAAACAGTGGAGTTGACAACACTGACGTCAACGCATGCAGCACGGAGTAAAACCATAAATGATCAGTGCTGCCAACTAAAAAAGTATCTAATAAATATAAACTTAAACTACGAAATTAAATTACTTTAGTATTTTATGTGTGAATAAATATTAAATAAAATATTTTGATTTCATTATAATTAAAATATATTGTATTTATTTTATATAATGTCAACGTTGCACCGCCATTTTATGTTGCATTGATATTCTGTAGAGGTAGTCTAGATAGTCTAGGTAGTCTAGATAATAGACTATCTTTTGAAAAGTTATACAACTTCCTAATACAAATATTTTTTATCCTTTGTTAATATATTTTATTTTAATTTTATGTCGAGAAATTTTTACCATATTTAAATCTGGCTTTTGAGTTTTAAGTTTTAGTTGTATAGATCAAAAGTAAATAAAAATGTAGATATTATGTTTAATTTAACATATTATATTTCTATCAGCTTCCTGCATGTAGCAGCGTAAGCCGAATAAGACTAACTTTAAGATACTCCGCTCCCCATATTTCTATCAGCTCTTACAAAAATGGTGTAAATATATTAATTAATAAGAATTAATTGTTTTCTTGCATAAAATGATATTTGGGAGAGCTTCCCACTTATCGACATTGAAATAAAATAAAATTTATATAATTTATTAAAATATTCATACTAACGGTTGGTTAATGGTTGCTGTAATGCTACTAAAGGTTGCTTTTTGGTTGATCAGAATTTTTAACTAAGGACAGGCATAAGGCATTAATGTTGGCTCTCCAACATTATGGTAATAATAAATGCTGGACCAAAGATGGTAATATTGGGGATGATGGATTTAAAGAATAGGCTCAGTTTTTTTTTCATTTGTGCAAGTTTCTAAAGTAGGCAAGTTTTTAGCTTCACGCTATCATGTTGTTCAATGTAGTAAGCAGAGGGAACTTCGTATTAAGACACATCGTTCTCCACGTACCGCTTATTTATTTATTTATTTAAATAGTAGGTTGATACAGAGATTACAAATGCAAGGTGCAATCATAAACTCAATTAGAGTAATTCGAGGTTGTTAACACAGTTTTGTCTTTTTGTCAGAACACGGAAATAAAATTAATTCATTCTCTAACTACTCTACTTGTGTTGAAATCATCCCACACACACCAGGGCACATATAAGAAACCTAGTGCTATGACATTTCTGGAGGCATTGTGTGTTGAGTGATGGAACTCAACGCTGCGCTTTGCCTCGTCACAAGGGCTATGAAATAAAAATATAAATTTAAATAAATATTTTATTTCCTCGAGTGGGATCGAACTCACAACCAGTCGCGTTTACAGGCAAACTTTGTACCTCGCGCCACAACTGTGCTTATTTAAAAAATTGTATTATGTTTATTAAAAAAAATACATTGATCAAATACTTTAAAATATTAAAGTAGCATTGTAGAAATATAATGTACCTTCAGCACTCAAAATGACCTTTCTAGGACCTATAAAGTAATTTGAGGCGAATACAGTAATATGTTTATAGGACAGCGAGGAAGCACATCAATACTGGCCGGGCTCGTGCAATCAGTCTTCGTCTATTTGTCATTAATTTACAACCTATGACCGTATGCACTTATCAATAACGATCAAGTTCGCGGTGCATCGGATATGGACTGCAATTTACCAGCAGCCAGTGCACCGGCAGCGAGCCTGTATAGGATGCGCAGTAGTACGAAACGAGGTGAGCCGCGCAGATGTCTCCCACGCGCCCCCGCGGCCCACACGGCGACCTCGCACGGCGAACCAACGTTTGTAGCTCGCAGCGGCATGTCCTCCCTGGTGGCCGCGCTGTACTCTCCTCTGAACACTTACTCACCAACTCTAGAGGCTAAGAAATACTCCCAAACAACAAGATGGCGGCCGGCGACCGTTTGCCCAACGACCCTGAAAAGCATTATATGAGACTCGAGTTCGACCATATACTCGAAGAAATACCGCAGGGCAATAGGAACTACTTGATGATCATGGAACCGGATGAGTACGACGCTGTGATGCAAGAGGTGAAGAAACTCAAGAGAAAGAAAGAACACACTGGCGAACAAACCAGACATCTTGAATGTTATAATATGAAAATTGTGGGGCTCAGGGAGAGACTTTATATGCCGAAAGCTCCGAGAGGATTTCCTAACTATGATCGATACTTCGTCCACACCGAGGAGGTGTTCGACATCTTGGAAGACATACACGAAAGCACTAAGCACGGCTCCAATAAGCTGATGGAGCGTATAATAGACAGGAAGTACGTGAACATAACACACGACATGATCAGCAAGTACGTGTCGATTTGCAGGACATGTCAGCGCAAGCAGCAAAACTTGAAAATGAGGCAAAATTTGAGAATAATGTTCAGGACTCAGATGCTGCGCAGGGGCGAGGTGAACTTGATTGACGTGCGTGAGTACATGGACAAACAATTTAAATTTATTCTTTGCTACCGGGACAACATGACTAACTTCACTCTCCTACGCGCAGTCAGGACCACCTGCACCAAGGAGGTCGCGCACGTCCTCCTCGACTTCTTTGCGATCTTCGGCGCACCCTGCGTCCTACAGAGCCCTCACGGACGGAGCTTCATACACGAAGTCGTGTTGGAAATGATAAGTGTGTGGCCGCCCCTGAGGATTTCTCACAGCGAGATGATCAGAACCGTGGCCAACACACGGGCCAATAAAATCCGGGCCGAATTGATCGAAGATTTCGTCAAGTCCTGGCTCGACACTAACGAGGGTACGACCCTTTACCAGGCAGTCCGCTATGCGCAGATGGTGGTCAACATGGCACCAGCAGACTCCGGACCCATCACCTCTTACGAACTGATGTTCAAGAGGAAGATGCAGTTCGGGATCAACGCCGAGCTCGGGCAGTACCTGCCACTGTCGATTCACACCCAAGAGACAATGGATGCATTCATTGAGACCTGGCCTCCATGCTCTGACTACTAAGAATATCATTAAAAAATAATATTTTCATTACATATCTCAACATTTATCGCGTCACTGTAGACGTGGTATAATTAATATCAGCTTCTATTCTTCATACTACATTTTTACTGAAATATTGTGTAGAAGTAGGATTCCATAAGCCCTATTGTTGAGTAGGGGATCGTTTAAGTGGCTTCATAGTAGCTTGTAGTGAAGCACAGCTTCATAGGCAAGTGTTTAACATTTACTACTTATTGTACTTATGTCTATTAAGCATTATTAAAGGACCCAAAAAAATATATATAAATGTTAAAAAAATGCACACATATTATTTTTATTCAACCCTCTCTCAATTATATATAGATATAGAACACATAAACTCACTTATTACATTACTCATAAAGTCCCACTATACAAGTACATATAAGCCTGAGATCCCATCGCTTAAATCTGCAGGTATCTGTTTTCTTAATTAAACTTATTTACGTATTAATGAATAATATATGATTAGTAGAACAGATTACACTTGGGTTGCCTAGATGAATCCTGCCGAAGAAAATTGCACTCATATTTTTTTATACGAATCGCACATCATTTGAAAGAAAATCGCATAAGGTATTGGAAAATTAAGGGATGCCAGCTCTCAGTCTGCCGCAAGTCCAGGGTTGCCTGGTTTAAACAGATCACTTAATGTTAATAATTTGCACTCATGTGCTTTTTTTAATGAATTATATATCAAATTAAGGCTAATTAATTATTTTTTTCTGAATACTATAGCACATGGTTGCATGGAAAATAAGTGCCGCAAACAGGCCTATTGCCTTCACCTCCCTACTCTCAAAAGTCATGGAGAACATCATCAATAGCCAGCTCTTGGTTTATCTAGAGGATCACCGATTGATTAATGACCGTCAATATGGCTTCCGCCTTGGTCGCCCAACCGGTAATCTTCTGGTTTACCTAACCCACCGTTGGACTGCGGCTATCGAAAGCAAGGGAGAGAGTTAGTTTGGACATGGCGAAGGAATTTCATCGAGCGTGGCATGGGGCGCTCCTTGCTAAACTTCCATCCTATGGGCTTCCCGCGAACTTAGGATCGCCAGCTTTCTCACTGGGCGCAGCATCAAGGTCACTGTCGACGGTTTTTGCTCCAAACATATGCCCGTGAACTATGGCGTTCCACAAGGCTGCGTGCTGTCCCTCACGCTATTTCTTTTGCATATCAATGACATGCTAGAGGATTCTAGCAATCATAGTACGCTGTTAACATTGGACGCTGTTAACTCCGGTCGCGCAAGTCTATCTCGGGAAAACGCCGAACAGTGCTGAAATAAACTTGTGTCTTTTTTTGAGGCATCCCTCGAGAATGTCTCCTCATGGGGTGAAAAGAACTTGGTTCAATTTAACCCCCTGAAGACACAAGTTTGCGCATTAACCACAAAAAAAACCATTTATCGTATCGTCAGTCTTTCAGAACACCCCCCCTTACATCCGCGCCCACTATCAGCATATTGGGCCCTTATGCTTCGCGATATTGGCAGTCAGCCAGTATCGCGATCATCTGGAAAGCAAGGCCAAGTTGGCCTCGAAGAAACTGGGGGTCATCAATAGAGCGAGACGGTACTTCACGCCAAAACACCGACTGGCCCTATATAGGGCCCAGGTTCGACCTTATATGTTTTCCTCTTCACACCTCTCGTCTCGTCTCGACGACCTGTTCTCATCTCTGGGCTGGTGCACCCCAGTATCAGCTTGACCCATTTGATTGCATACAACGTAGAGCCGTTCGAATCATTAAGGACCCAATGAGCTGTGAAAGGCTTGACACTTTGGCTCTGCGCAGTCACGTGAGCAGCGTGTGACGTCTCCTCACTGTGCGTTATCTATCGCATTAATCATGGTGAGTGTTCCGGAGAACTGTTTGACCTGTTACCTGCCGCCGCATTTTCTAACCGCACAGTACGTCACAAACTTTAATATCATTCACACCACGTGGATACGTGGCACACCACTACTGTGCGGTTTTGTAGAAATTTACTTCCACGCGCCATCGAACTGTGGAATGGCCTACCCGCGGCAGTGTTTCCAGGTCGGCACGATATGGGTACCTTCAAAAAGCGCGTCTATCTCCACCTCAAAGGCCGGCAACACACCTGTAGCTCTTCTGGTGTTGCACGGGGTCGTGGCCGGCGGTGATCACCATCAGGTGACCCGAACGCTCGTTTGCCTTGTCCTATTTCCATAAAAAACAAAATAACTAAAGTAGTCATTATCGAACTTTATCTATATGTATCTTCGAATACAAAATATTGTATTATTGTTCACGCTAAAATCAGAATTAGCTTGAGCGACTTCCCTCAACATAAGCATTGTAGAATAAATGTTATTCAATATAAATAATTGTCACGGCTTTTTTATATACCCACAAATAAGATAAGAAATAATATGAATCGGTAATATGTCGGATATATAATTGTTATTGCTAAAAATAAAAACGGTGTGTATAATTCTTCTGTATAGTACCTACAGTATGAATATAGCCTACTATTGACGTCTTTACTTCTTGGATACCCAGCTCGGAAACCGCTATAATTTAATGAGCTACCTCCGTACTAATAATATTCTTGACAAAAACGCCTAGAATTGATATACCTATTTCCTTTGCAAATATACTTCTCTGCTTTCTTAACTTATCATCACTATTACTCTTTGCAACTACATTGTCTTTGTTAAAAACGTGCGACTATTTGTAACATCTTTTGTATACTATGTACGAAGACGTTCCCTCAGACCGCGGTGGTCTTTCTCCGCCCATGGCTATGAGCGCGTCGTTGTGGTGGGCCAAGGCTCTGTAGTTGTGTCCATAGGGACTGGGGGAAAGTGGAGCGGGATATGAGGAGCTATATGCTGCTCGGGCGGTCAACCCAGACGGTTAGACCTCTGGTAACCCAGAGGAAGGCCAGTTTAGGCGACCAGCGACCGGAGCTGCAGCTCAGGAATCTGAAGGGGGAAGGATATCCCTCGGGAGTCGGCGTATATCCGGTGGGCGAGTGTGCCACGGTGCGATGTCTCGAATGTGAGGGAAATCCGAGACATCAGCACGGTGAAAGATGCGGACTGCGAGCTGGATAATGTGTTCCT
The DNA here is from genome assembly GCA_013403645.1 of Heliconius nattereri. NCBI lineage: Eukaryota > Metazoa > Arthropoda > Insecta > Lepidoptera > Nymphalidae > Heliconius > Heliconius nattereri. Next base: position 262,065 of record JAAIXI010000253.1, on the reverse strand, counting down.
CAAGTCCCTCGACGTGGAGGTCACGCTGTATGTTCGCGTTCCTCACGAATCGTGGGGCCTGGACAACATGCCGGAGTGCTGCGTTCTGCGACCAGCGTACAACGTCCGTGCGGTTGCTTTTTGTACGATTGTCAGCGATCTATATATTATTTACAAATAAATGCGTCATTAATTATTAGGTATAATTGAAATGAGAATAACATATTGCTTATAGGTCCCAAAATAAAAGTTATGCAATAGTAAATAGAATAACTCTATACAGTGTTGCTAGTGCTTTGTAACATTAAGTATATACATAGATTTTATATCTATTATTTCCAATAACGTGTACAATAAAATATAAACTATTTAATATAATTTAATAATCGACCCCAACAGCTTTTTTATTTAGTTATAAATATTAATTAAAGATTAAAAACCATAACATTACTTTACTTTTTTTTTGAAAAGTTAGTGATCATGTTGTTAGTAGAAAACGGTAATACGTGACAATATACCATTAACTGTCTTGTAGAAGTCCATTAGAGCTAACTCGCAAATAAAACAACGTTTTGTTATTTGTAAACAAAGAAACGCTATACGTCGCTAACATCAGTTATGATTCAAAAGTAACCACAATATTTTAATATTTATAATTATATTCACCAATTATTATTAATTATTATTTATTTTTTAATAATTTAAAAGGAGCAGTGTATGTATATGTTATCTTACTGTACGTAACATAATATATTAAAATGGAAATTACGACGATATGTTTGTTAAATGTCAAATATATTAACGAGATAAAAAAACAATAATTTTTGATTATCGGAATCAAATACTATTAATTGTCAGTGAAAGTACCTGCTATATTTTTTTTTGTTATATAATATTTTTTGTTAAACAAAAGTCTTAATTTTCAAATTATTAATATTTTTTAATTTATTTTCCTCGTTCTTTTCTTAAATACGAATTAAGTAAATAAAAAGGCGTTTGTAATTAGATAAATTTATTTTATTAATAAAATACTCCTGAAATTGGCACCTTCTCTTACCTACAACTATTTACAGATTCACTTAACTAAACTTATTATTTGCCAAGCAATTTATAAATAACATCACAATATTTTATTCGCATAATATAATAATAACAAAATCTAGCATGTAAAATAAGTTATATAAATAAAAGAAACATTAATATCGTCTTTTAAAGATAATAAAAATATCTTGTAAATGGCCACTAAACTATGTGCAATGTTTCCGAACGATGCAAATAATTAATTAATCGATAAAATGAACAAAGTAATCTTCATACAATGTCCTCCATCTTTAGGTATTGCTGGTTCTCAATAACCTGTTGCGCTGAGATGTTTTTCTTCAATGAATCGCCAATCTGCCCCAATCCATCACTACATGCCATCTCTTCAGAAGGTACAGGCTTCCTCCATCCCGTCCGATGTCAATTTTTCTAAGGTGGGGCCGTGCTACGGGCCTTCCCTACCTTTATTCGTTCTCGACACCCCTATCTCCTATCTCAATTTCAGGGTTTCATAATATTGCAAATAGCAAAATTTTCAGATCACATACTTTATTGATTAGATAGATATTAGACACTGAGAATACAATGAAATCTTAAAACTATGACACATTGTAATTTGGATTGGGGCCGAAAATATTACCTAACAAACAACATATAACTTCTGTATTCTACTTCTTAATTTTGATCTGTCTTCCCGAAACGTTAAGAATTAAGATACATTTAAAATATAATACTGATCTCCTACGTCTACAGTGACAAAAGGTAGATCTTTAGGAGTGGGTGTGGTTACTTTTACATCAATATTTGATAATGATTAAAATCGCATCATATGCTTAATTATTCAAGAATGCCCTCAGCTCCTCCTCAGAGATGAGCTCATCGGGGAGCTCCTCCGCCAGCTCGCTCGGCAGCCCTAGCTTGATTGTGGTGCCGAACATGGCCTCGTATGGGCTGCAGTTGATGCGCGAGTTGTGCGCCCCGTTCATCATCAGCTGGACAAAGCGTATGCCTTCCGTCCAGTTGCGAGTGCGGTTCTCCGCCAGCCAGGAGCGCAGCATGTTCTGTATGTCGAGCGTGGCTCGCGCGCCGTGGATGTGCGAGTGGCGCGGCGTGCCGTGCACCATCTTGAGGTCCGGCCACAGGCTCGCCATCTCCCTTATTATGCTGTTCGCGAACTCCCTGCCACGGCTACTCTGAAGTATGTTCGGGGCGCCGAACATCGTGAACACGTCCAAGAGAACTTGTGTTATCTCTTTTATCCTGTCGGTCTTTAGAGGACGCATTTGAACAAACTTCGTGACATGGTCGCGGTAAACCATGATGAATTTGTATTCGCCATCCTGCTGTGAAACCATGTTGATTATGTCAACCTGTCCCCTGGAGTTCATCTCAGTGTTCAGTATTGAATTCTCAGCAGCGCTTTTGCGTGAAGCATTGTGCCTTTTGCCGCAGGTCTTGCAGAGAGTCAGGTAGATCCCGATCATCTCGCGAGTAATATTCTTGTATTTTGAATGTATCGTCTTTTCCATTTTGTTTCTCCCTCCATGACCTATGGATACATGAGTTTCATGTAGAATCTCGAAGATTTCCTCAGTGTTTACATAAAACTTTGCCACACTGCCCTGCTTCGGGGGCGCGATCAGTTTCTCCCTTTCCATTACATCACAGTAAACATCATATCTACGGAGGCGATGGTAATCTTCTGGCTTCTTGTTTTTGTTTGCCTTCGAAATTTTCACTTTTTGTATCATTTCCGAATATTGTAGTTTCGAGAACACCTTAGTATTTTGGCTTTTCGAGGCAATCAACTCATGGAGTCTTTTATTGAACCGATGGTTCATATCACTTTTGGTATACTTCATGTTTGGGTGCACCAGGTCCTATCCTTTGTTACAGAAACACAGCCACTAGCTTGGAGGTAGCAAGGCTGGACTGTGGGGATCGGCGCCTGTTGCCTGTATCGAGCGGTCCCCGGGCGAGGACGCGGCCGGACTTGATTGGTCCAGCGTTATTGATAGAAATTAGGTCTGCGCGCCGCCGCAGTTCTAATAAGGCTCAAAACACAATTAAGCTTCTAGAATATTCCACGCCCAGTTTGGCTTATAACAATATTGTAATTAAATATCGTGTTGCTTTTGGAGAAAAAAATATAAACAACAATTCTTGTGTAGTAAGTTATTTAAAACAGACGCATTTAGCATAATTTCAGTGACAATACAAATAGAGCCTTAACTGAAAAATCAATAAACTAGTTGAGCGCTTAGAAAACGCCATCTGTTGTGTAACGTTTTCATTACAATTTCTCAGCAGATGGCCAATCTTTGCTAACTTAGTTTAAAAAGTGGTACTGCTTTTCTTAGACTTAATTCCTACTCATAACATATATTTTTCATTATACGCCATTCCACTCCAAGAATAAATGTTTAATTTTTATATATTTCATTGCTTACATAATATAACTAGAGAACTTGGGTGGTTTCGCCCGCTTGAACTAAACGAACATTTATTAAATATATTTATGAAAATATTGTCAGTTTAAGAGGGTAAATCCTAATAAACCATGAAACATATGTTCTATGAGTCTAAGTGTCAAATTTTATTAAAATCGGTGGCGATTTAAATTTTTTCCTTACAAACTTTCAAACCCTATTTCATCCCCTCAGGAGAAGAATATCACAAATTCTTGTCCTAGTGAGCACTTGTGTCCTATAAGAAATGTCCGAAACGAAATTTCATACAAACTATCAACCCCAAAAACAACACCTTAGGAGTCGAATATTGCAAATTTCCCGTCTTAGCGACCTTTGCATAAACTCTTATGCAAAATTTCAGAGTCCTAGCACTTTTAGTTTCTGAGATTTCATGATGAGTGAGTGAGTGAGTGAGATGATATATTAAAAAATGTAAAAAAATATATATTTATTAAGGATAACTAACAAAACATACACTAGATGTCTTAAAACTATTGGCTTAGTGTTGCTTTACTTATAAGCTGCCACGGCATGATTAGGGACAGTTTCTAGATACTAAAAATAATTATTTACATATACTTACATATATATTATTAAATATATAAATAATTTTTATATATATTTATATATATGGTTATATATATTTATATATATTATATTATGTGTGTGTGTATATATATATATACACACATATATATATTTTGAAGTATTTGAAGAGAAAATGGAGGATGTTCTTAATAATTTCAGTTCCAATAGTAAATCTTCTAAAAAAAACAAATTTCAATTAGACCAATTACGGAAAATAAAATTAATCTTTTTAATAATAAAGTGAGCGAAAAAATTGCAAACTTAGAAATAACCGAATTAAATCCGAATCAGCTATATTGCAAAGTTTTTAATTTACTCTCAACAGAGTTTGATAACATTTTTAAAGTTAAACAAATATATAAAAACTCGAAGTTAACTTTTAGCGACTGGGCAACTGTTGGTATATACCGAAGCAGAAANAGTAAAGTAAATAGAAAATTAAGATATGATAAACGGATAAACCCAATAAGTTATAAAATGGATGATTTAATATTAATTAAGAATGAAGTAGGAAATAAATTAGATACATTGTATACTGGTCCATTTAAAGTAATAAGAGACTTACCGCCAAATGTAGAAGTTTTAAAAAATGGAAAAGTTGATGTAGTTCATAAAAATAGGACTAAATTGTATCATAAGAATAATGCTACTTGATAACTTTATGTTGTAGTTAATAAGTATAGTATAATATAATTAGTATATAGTAAGTATAAAAAAAAAAATATATAAATGTAATTTTTTTTTATTAAAAGGGTGGAAGGTGTAGTGGTATATCTTAAGTAGGTATGTATAGTTATATTATCTATTGTAGCTAGGATATAAAAGTAATGTAGTTATAATAATAAATTAGTCTATATTCAGCAATCGAGTGTATCATTACAATCCCAAACCGTACAGTTCAAACAATTTGCCAAACACAGGCAGTATAGAAATTGGTCTGTAAATTTTTATAGACGCCACATCTCCAGACTTAGGAATGGGCACAACTCTAGATTCTTTCCATGCGGTAGGAAAAAATCCGGATTTTGTTGATTCGTTGTATATGATCGAGAGAGGTAAAGAAAGCGCTTCAGAACATTCAGTTGCAAATAAACTTGGTATACCATCAGATCCAGCACCTTTACTGCGATCTAGATATTTGAGGCCAATCTGTACGTCATTTTGAGAGAAAGATAACCCTGCCAAGGAATTTATAATTGAAGACTTGACTGATGGTGAATCACAGCGTGCTAAAATAGATGGCGCTGTATAAACGGATTCAAAAAAAGATGCAAAGAGATTACAAATATCAGAGCCATTGGAGGCTCGTCTGCCGTCTAGATGCATTAATGATGGATAGGTACTTTTATTTTGGCGTTTACATTACCTCCTTGATTATTTTATAAAACGTATAAACCATATCATCGACATGCATCAAGACTGAGAATTCGTCATCCCAAGAAATAGAGTTCAAATCACTTATAATTTAGTTGAAATCAGCTTTGTAAAAATTAAACTTGTCACTGGGAATCTTGGAAGGGAGACAAGGGGCACTGGAACATGACAAGACAAACTCCAAAGGTGGATGATATGGATCAACATTGCTAAGCACATACTTGCTTATTTGCAAATGCTCAATTGTTTTATTTGAAAGTATTAGGTCTAGAATTTTTCCTTGGTTGTTCAAAATTTATTTTGTTGCTCCAAATTATTTAGAGCAACAAAATCAACCAACATGTTTCCCAGGGGGCCAGGTAAGGACGGGGGCAAGTTATTTTTATTATTGGGCCATGTTATTGAACTTAAATTAAAGTCTCCTAGTACCAATGTGTCGTCAGTTAATCAATACGTGTCAGTTGCAGGTTCGATTCCTGTTCGGAGGAATGAATTATTTTCATTTCTCCTCTCCCTATCCTGCTATATGAAGAATAGATCATGAAGCTAACAAAATATTAAATTACTATTTTAAACACAATTCAAATCAAATAAGACCTGAAATAAAACACAGATATCCCTTAAAACTCATTTATTTTAATACTGTAACAAAACAATCACTAGTCGGCAGCGGCGCTTGCCAAAAATACTTAATAGGAATGTTTTCTTAAAATAAGAAAACTTTATCTTTTACTTTACATATTATATAGTTTAGTAAATATTTCAAAAAGCCCTTAGTAAATTGACTTGAAACTGTTGAAGGCAGTAAGTAGTTTTAGATATACGAACATTGTTTGTGGTAAGAAATATACATTTTATTAACTGATAAGGTAAATATACATCGTCCGGTCGCAGCGAGCCCTGCCAGCCCTTATGAGGGCTGCATCGATCCATCTCGCCACGTGCACGCGAGAGAGCGCACTGATAGGGTGTCCCCTAAGGCGACGCGCGCCAGTGCCTCTCCGCTGGTGTGACAAGTGGCGACGCAAGCGGTGTTGGGGACCGCCACCCACGCCTCCCAGAACGGCGGGACGTGGAGGACGGAGCTACAAATAGCTACGTGGAATGTAAGGAAAGATGAATGAATTATTAGATGTGATGGGTGATAGAGATTTGGATGCTATTTGTGTCACTGAGACCAAGCGAAAGCCTGCCAAGGTGTAGATGAGTTATTGTCCTCTCGATTGGTTAGTGCAGCTGTCGAATACAAGGCGATCAACCTGAGGCTGCTTTGGGTTCGCCTCAAGCTGGGGATAACAAGAATATTCTTTTTAGCGGCGTATGCGCCAGTATCCTCAGCTCCATTAGGCGAACTCGAAGAGTTTTGAGAGAGTATCAGGGATGTACTAGGTAGCGTTAGAGGGAACCAAAAATTAATAATATGTGGTGATCTGAATGGATGGTCGGAACAGCGCGAAGCGGTTACGAGAGAGTGCTAGGTTAGTATGGTGACAAGATAATAAATGATTCTAGAAAGCTTATATTGGAAATCTGCAAGGAAAGGAATTTGTTTGTGACACGATGTTTGTCCACAAAGAAATTCACATGTATACATAGGAGCGAACGGAAGGGGAAAGCATGATTGATTTGCTCCTAGTGGATCAGCGTATTTGAACTGTCAAGTTAGATAAAACAATAAAATTACATATGGGCGGATTTTCTTGAACATTTGAAATATTTTTTAAAATAAACATAGCCGTAAACAATATAATAATAAAGTTGCAAAATATTTGATTCATTAGAGTTACTGTATTACGTGCGAAACGTAGAACTAGGGACGGTAGTGAGAAATGTATATATATAAAAATCACCTCTTCTAATATTCTTTTTTATTACTACTCTATAATAATATAATAAATTTTGTAATAAAAAGAAAAAAAAGATTTCTAACCTCTACTTTGCCAAATGCCAGTTTCATCCATGTTCTACGATATAGGCTATTAATTTGTAAATTAGCTTGCGACTTTTTATATTAATCAATTGTTTTCTTGAAATAATACATTTATGTTACAAGTAAATGACAATTAAGCTTTTACTTATTCAAACTATAAAAATCGGATGTGTAAACCTTTTTTTATGACGCCAAAAACAAAGTCGTATAACCTTACACAGTATACATACAAAAAAATACTTCAAAAGTATCACATTTCATACGGTCATTAGATAATTATTGTAACTTTTTTGTAATATTATTAAAATATAATGAAGAACGCAATAAATCTAATTTTAATTCAACAATCGCATCACGATCATATCGTTATGTTATTTATTGAATGTCGACAATTTCATTAACTTACTGAAGCTTTTAATATAAAAATACACATTTAAAATGTATTTAATTTTCGTATTTCTTAATTTTTCACTATACATAAACATGTATAAATTACATCCTCATTATATGAAGGCGGGCTGCGAGGGCGACTATAGTTTTTTATAAAGATGCAAGACGTAACTCTGTAAATCGGGTTTATCTAATAATTCCTTAGGTACCGAGCGCAGAAGCATTTCCTGCTTTTACAACATTTTACACATACTAGAGTTGGGCAAAACTTAATCGCAATTGAGAATAAATTATTAGTTTCTACAAAAGACACTGTTAAAAATTCTCTAAATTTGTTGTTATATGAATAAATTATATAAAAAAAATAAAAATAAATATAATATATTTATATGTAAATCAATTTGTAAGTCGAAGTCTTTTATTTATTGAATAGAAATAATTATTAATTTAAATGTACTCTTATTTTTACATATTAGTGATTTTGTTTTGTATATTTGTTATCCTTAGTGGGAGTGATTGTGATAGATTATTAGAAGTATTGTAATACCTTTTTGTATTATTATTTACCTTTAAGTATTGGAACACTAACTTCGGCTCCGTACTAATAGTGATCTTAAAATATAAATAATCGAATCTACTTAGTGGAAGAGACAAGTTTGGTCACTTAAACTAGTGATTTCCATCATACATTGTGGACAACGTCTAACTTTTGGTGAACACTGTGCAATTGAGTGAAAATGACGCGCTTGTGAACCAACCGTATTGCGTGTTTAAACATAAATATCTCTCACATTGTATGCATTTGAAGTGAAAGACTAAACCCAAATAGTAAATTGCAAGCTTTTAAATCCTGTTAATCCCTTTTAAAATAAAGTGAGATAAATAACCCTACTTTTCCAATAAATAACAAGTGACTTGCAATAATAATTTAGACTGCTTCACAAAGACAGTAGCGACATCTGTGGAAAGTCGTACTAATCGGATCCATCTTCGATCTACGCCAAGTAAATGTGTTCTGTGATCTACGCAGTAAATAGGAACAGGAACTCTAGAGGGCGTTAGCAGTTACACAAAAGTAATTTCATTCAACATAAAAGGAAATAGAAATTGTAAGTTATGGAGGAAATTATGCAGGAGCTACGAAAAATTCGAAAAGATTTAGATGAACAGAAAACCGCAATAAAAACAAATGGAGAAAAAGTGACTGAAAAAGTTACGGAAAATATAAACTGCATATTGGAAGATAAGTTTAAACTATTTAACGAAAAATACGAGCATCTAAGGGAACAATGTGAAAATCAAGAAAAAAGGCTTTATTTTCTAGAAAAACAGGCAAGAAAAAACAATATTGTTTTTTTCGGTATAAAAGAAACGGAAACATCATATTATAACCTAGAAAGTCTTATAGTGAACTTTATCAAAGAACATTTCTCTCAAGAATTGGATTGCAGGGATATTCAAGAACTTAGAAGAATAGGCAAGAAAGGGGCAAGACCTCGGCCAATTATTGTCACTTTTTGTACACTCCGCATAAAAATTGATTTGTTTAAAAATAGAAATGCATTAAAAAATACCGACTATTACATTACGGAAGATTTCCCACAAAATATTTTAGAGAAGAGGAAAGAGCTTCAAGAACAAGTAAGAATTGAAAGGGAAAAGGGAAACCTTGTAAAAATAAAATACGACAAGCTTATCATAAGTGAAAAAAACAAAACAGCTGGCAGTAACAAAAGAATGCTTTCAACTTCACCTGAAGACAAAACCACAAAAGGAGCTGAAACAAAAACAAATACACAGGCTAATAAGAAAAATAAATCACAAACACAAATAAGAAGGACTTCAAGCCTGTCGGAGGGTATAATAAAACCGGGCATGCTAAATTACCTGATTAGCAAGAACACAAATAGCTCATCAGACTTGCAGCAAAATAACAACGTTAATATTTAGCAGTTACCGCCTCCCCCCCGATATGTCAACACAAAACAACCACTATCAGAACACAACACTCATCTTCCAAGCCGGCTGGTCACCGTGGAAGAGCATGACCAAAACCCTCCAAAAAATAAACTTACACCCATAAAGAAGGAAAAAAATGTAAAAACTAAATTAATATATTTAGCAACATATAATGTTAGATCTTTATTATCTTATGAACGATTATTGGAATTAGACGAAGCAGTAAAAGAAATAAAATACGATGTAATAGGATTATCTGAAACAAGGCGAGTAGGTACCAATATAGAAGAATACGAAAATTTTATATTATGCCACGTGGGCCACACACCAGGCCAATACGGAGTAGGTTTTATAATAAACAAATCACATAAAAACAATATAGAGAGCTTTATAGGTATAACAGAACGAGTCGCAGTACTCAATATGAACATTCAAGGATACCTTTTCTCTATTATACAAGCATACGCACCTACAAGCAATGCAAGTAGTTGTGAAATAGACGATTTCTATAAAACAATCGACAATGTTTTAGACACCACACATAAAAATATTGTTTTAATGGGAGACTTCAATGCGAAGATTGGGTTCCCTAGTCCAGAAGAACATCTAATTACAAAAAAATTCGGATACGGAATTAGAAATAATAGAGGGCAACAATTAATGAACTTTGCATTAGAGCATAAACTGACTATAATAAATACATGTTTTAAAAAAAAGCCAAGCAAAAGGTGGACGTGGACATCTCCATGCGGAAAGCACAAAAACGAATTAGATTACATATTATCAAACCAACCTAGATTATTTCAAGATATTGGTACGATGAACTTAAATTACCCCTCGGATCATAGAATAGTTAGAGCAACTCTAAAACTAACAAAACAAAAAAAGAATAGAACAAAATACACAAATAAACATACAAATCAACTAAGATATGACGTAGAAGTAACGAAATACAGAGAAAACCTGTCTAGTATGCTTTCATCATCTTGCCACGGAAACCTATCAGTACAAGCATATTATGACAAGATCACAAATGCCATTACTAAAAGCTTAAGTTCCGCAAAACAAAAAGGACGAGGACACAAGCACCACAAGGTGCTGTCGGCACAGACGATAGCTCTACTGCAAAAAAGAAAGGAGTTACAAAAAATCAAAAACAAGTCGCGACCTACAAGAAATAAGCTCAGAGCACTCTTTAAGCTAGTAAATAAATATATAAGGAAAGACTATGAAAGTTATAGACAATGTACTTTAGAAAAACATCTATGTTCCACTGGAAGCACGAAAAAGTCCTACAAACAACTCAGAACGAATAAAACCTGGATAGAAGGGTTAACGAACTCTGGTATGAACGTTATCAAGCGGAATGACATTATCACTACGGCAACCGTGTTTTACAAAAACTTATATAGTTATACTCCATCAGCCACTACTCGAATCACCTTCACCCATACAACTAAAGATGATTGTGGAATCACTGTCCAAAAAATAGAAGAAATAGAAGTCACAGAAGCAATAAAAAAGTTAAAGTTAGAAAAATCTCCTGGCTCAGACAATATCACGAACGAAGCTCTAAAGTTAGCTAATCATATACTGGCCACACCACTCGCTGAACTATTTAATTTGATTTTGCAGCATTCTAAAACACCAAAGCAATGGTCAGAATCTAATATAATTTTAATATATAAAAACGGCGACCCCAAAGATATAGGCAACTATAGACCTATAAGTTTACTACCCAGTCTGTACAAACTATTCTCTACCATCATAAATTCAAGAATCAGCCACGCTATAGAATCAAACCAACCAGTACAGCAAGCAGGCTTTAGGAAAGGGTATTCTACGGTGGACCACATACACACCTAAGAGTTAATTATAGAGAAATACCGTGAACAACAGAAACCATTATATCTCGCATTCATAGATTATAAAAAAGCCTTCGACACTGTAACTCACGATAGCGTTTGGAACAGTCTGACAGATCAAGGGGTTAGCGAAGTATATATAAATGTTATCAAAAATTTATACTGTAATTACATTGGTAGGATTAAACTAGATAGACTGGGCCCAGGGTTCCCCATAATGAGGGGGGTAAGACAGGGCGATCCTTTATCCCCAACAATATTTATAGCCATATTAGAAGCTATCTTTAACAAGCTAAACTGGACAAATTTTGGCATAAATATACAAGGAAAGATCTTAAGTCATTTACGATTCGCAGATGACATAGTAATATTATCAGAGACAAGTTCACAACTGCAACACATGATTGAAACTTTGCAAGTAGCTAGCGCCAATATAGGACTTGAAATCAATCCCACTAAGACAAGGTTAATGACAAACAGCTTTAAAAAACAAATAAACATAGACGGGAACCCACTAGAGTATGCCAATAATTATATCTACTTAGGAAAAACAATTAGCTTCGAAAAAGAAAACAATGAAATGGAAATTGATAGAAGAATACAAAAGACATGGAATAAATTCTGGAGTTTGAAGGAAATCTTCAAGAGTAATATGCCTACGAAGCTAAAAACTAAAGTCATGAACTCCAGCCTACTACCGTGTTTGACATACGGATGCCAAACGTGGAAATTCACGGCAAATGTGAAACGAAAAATCACCACATGCCAGCGTGCTTTGGAAAGGAGTATGCTCAAACTAAAAAAACTTGACAAAATTCAGTGCAGAAAAATAAGAGCTATAACAAAGGCTACTGACGCTTTAAGCTACTCTAAAAGGCTAAAATGGAAATGGGCAGGCCACCTATCCAGGCTTAGAGATGATAGATGGGCTTACAAAACGACCATATGGAGAGGCCCAACAGGAAAAAGGGGCAGAGGAAGACCATGTACACGGTGGGAAGACGACATAATAAAAACCGCTGGCTTCAATTGGAAGCAAATAGCACAGGATAGGGAAAAGTGGGTATATTTGGAGGAGGCCTATACCCAGCCTGGGGACCTTGCCTAATACTAAATTTAGAAGAGATAAGAACATTTAGATTAAGTAAATTCTTGCAAATATTAATTATAAATTAGAATTAAGTAAATATTTATTATAAAATAGAATTAAGGCAATGGTAAATAAAGGCTTTTTATATTTTATATTTATAATACCTTTTTAATTGTATATGTATATAATTGAGTTCATGATTGTACTTGCATTTGTAATCTTTGTATCAACCTACTATTTAAATAAATAATAAATTGCAATAAAAATTTCCCCAACTCTGGTAGATACCGTAACATTAGTTACGTAGTTGAACATAAGTGCGTAGTGGTAATTATCAGAAACCACTTTTCGGAGTTATTAGAATGGAACTTGTATGGTGTTTTTTAATCAACCGCAAATTGAAAAAGTATATATTATTAAGGATAATGGATAACTTAGTAATACGTTGCTATAATTGATCTGTAGAAAAAATGTTATTACATTTATAGATTTTGCTTCATAATTATAAATATCAAATTCCAATTAGAATAGATTTTTGAATATAGCAACTATAAATGCATAATGTTTCCTAAGTGCGGTAAAATGTTACTTATAATTATGAACGTTTGGCACTGATATTACTTCTGTGCTCACAGTCAAAAAATATAAGTCAAATATTATTCTATAAAAATATATATAAAAAAGCATGATCACATTCAAATTTCAGAAAATATTTTTATAATATTCATAATTACTTAATTTTCAAATATAGACCAAATAATTTGTTTTAGTAGATTTTAGTATAGTAAAACTGGATTTTTTAAAATTTCGACCTATATTTCTCTCCACAGTAAGCCCAGACTATATCAGTTATTTCACAATTTTTTACGACAGAAACAAAGTGAACGCTCTCCTTTTTAGAGGAAATAAAAACCAATTGAAATACATACAATAATAATAATACATATATTTAAAAAAACAAAATTTTCTCTACAAGCAGCAAAGAATGCCTCATAACCTAATATTTTATCACAATTCGATAATGCACTAGAAATGTATCTCACACAATCTATAAAGTTAGACTATCTACATTACTTATGCCTATGTAAATGGCTACAGAGATTCGGGGCTAAATACAATAATTAATAATAAAAAAATACTATTAATAATTAATAAAAAGAAAAAAATTACACAACCCACATCTCTCTACATACTTATGTACGTACTGTTACACTAATCTCCAAAGCAAAATATAAAAAAGGGAAAAAAATTAATACAAAAAAAAAAGTTAAATTAGACAAAGCAAATACCGTAATAGCCCTTACCGATCTTTTGAGCCTTAGTCTAGATCAGGGGTTCCCAACTTTTTCTTGCTCAAGGACCACTTTTATATCAAAATTGCTAGCAGGGACCACTCTGTAGGTATAATCAATATATATAATGAATCGCGTCCAACGCTCACCGCATTAAAATTTAAATTGTTCGCGGACCACTGGTGGTCCCCGGACCACTGGTTGGGAACCACTGGTCTAGAAAGTCTTTCATAGTCTATTCTCCCTTGATAATATCCAGTATGGATACATAGGATCCTGTTAGGAAACCCAGGATACCGAAGAAAACTAGGAACATATTCTTCCATAAAACCCAGTTATACCGTCCCAATCCGTTAGGTCTGTCCCAAAAAGTAACAGTTTCAATAACAGCAGGGAAAATAAGACCAAGGAACGACAGACAGACGGCGCCGACAAGTGAAATGAAACCTCCCAAGTTAGGAATAGCAATGGCCGCTCCAAGAGTTAAGATAATAATTGAAATTCTTATGCTGTACTCGGCAATATTTTTCTTAGCACCAAAGAAATGACGTACGTTCTTCCAAATAATCTCCATGGGTACGTAGAACTGGAGACTGTATGTGAAGAAAATGGCGACAGCTATCATAAGTTTCACGCTTTGGCCCAATCTGGAATGATAGAGATGTTTTTAAGAAAAATAAGTGATGCCATTTTGGCACAGTCGCGACGGTTATATGTTCAATTCTTTTTGAGTGGAATAAATTATATTCATTTCCTTCCTCTGGTAATAAGACATAGGCAGTGTTTAGTTCAACCCCTCAACAACGTTTTTATATAATTGGGAGATTCGTAGGGGAGGTAACTGAACTGAACTGAACACTATCTGCCATACCTACTGTAATGCGGGTAACAGCGTGAAGTTAAAAACACTAAAATATTTTTCCCGCATCCTACCTATACAATCATCAACACTAAGTGGTTGTATATACGTCTGATAGGCAGCAAGGGCGCATCCCGCGGGACTCCAGCCTAAGTCTGCGGCCGTAAACAGAGCGTTGAATTATTTTAATTTTACATTTTCTCGAAAAGTATACCTTACCTACCAAACCTACCCCTACCCTACCTACCAAATTAATTGCTATAAAAGCCGAACGAAGGTTATCTTCATTAAATTTCCTTGTTGATGAAATAACTTTCGATCGTAAATTTTCAATATAAATGTGAAATAAAAATGAAATGAAATGTATTACATTTTCACCTTACAATTTTCAACTTTTTTTTGTCACAAAATGTCTATGAAATATCGTGTCGGGGTTTTTTTTTCGATCTAATGAAATTGAATAAGTTTGTCATACAACTAACTGACAAATAATTAACTATGTGTGGGGCGCACGCACTTAAAGCTAATTTAAACCAATTCAATGGTGTTCCTTATTATCGTAACTAAGGCTAACTAAGGCTTGCACCATAATGTAATATAGCCTATAGCACTCCTGAAGTATGCAGCTTTCACACAAAACAACCATAAAGTAAATCAGACTAGTAGATTAAGAGATCTTAGTGTTTAAACAAACAAACAACCAAACAAACAAAAAAACTCTTCCGCTTCATTATATTAGTATAGATATTTAAAAAACATTTTTTTCATGATTTTATCATTGTCAATACTATATATACTTTGTAATTGTTGTAAAATGGTAATGGTTTTAGATTCAAAATACAAATCTTGTGGAAGAACAAAATTCAAATCTTGTATTCATAAACTATAGGTCATTGTGTCACAGTGGTTAGACATCAGACTGTAATGATGGCTGTGGATCTGATTTAAATCGGAAGCAGCCATTTATTCTTTATAATGATAATAAATCGTAAATTTAAGGTATTATCAGTTAACAGAGTGAGGAAATGAAAATATGAAATGAAAATATTAAATATTTAATTTCCTTGAGTGGGAATCGAACCAACAACCTATTGTGTTTACAGTTGATTTTTAAGAATTAGATAAGATAAAACTATTAAAATAATACTTACACTTCATTTTCAGGCAAGTTCAGGGTAATACTGCCCAAAGTAGCATCACCATATTTCAAGTAACCGAAGAATCCTACAAGCGCATAGAGAGACACCACGAAGAACATGCCAGTGTTTAACACTCCAGGACAACCGATGAAGTGTGTTGGGGTCTTCATGTTGTTCTCCAAGGGCATAACAACACCAATACCTTCCAGCGCAAAGATGGCCGTTCCAAAGAAAGTTGGCAAGCGATCCCATCCAGCAAAAGGCTTACGTTCACTTAAGCTAGGAATATCTTGGAATAAATAGTAAAAAGTTATTCCCATTCCTGTTCCCACTAATAAATTGGCAATCATGGAGAATGGCGCTAGATATTTTAGATTTCTGATCAGATTCATTAAAATCAGTAGTGGCAGAAGCATCACCATGTAGATCCTGATGTCCACGTCATGTGGGAGCCAGTCACTGTCTTTTGAGTAAAAGTCGACAACTTGCTTGACATTCTTGGAGACAAACACAATGTAAACGCAGCAACAGCCGAGCAGATCGATCACAAGGAACCAATTTACCATTGCTCTGGAAAAATATAAGAAGGGACATTGAACTATGTTATTGTAATTATCTATGAACCCACCCATGGTTTCACTCACTTCAAAATATTTATACAAATTGTAGTCTGTACTGTTCTGATGTATAAACAATATTACTGAATAGTTGCATCTATATGCCTTCTGTAGCTTGTGTGTGAAAGTGGAACAAACTTACATCCATTCTCACAAAGTTTCAAAATTATATATCTATTTTAAGTTTCTCATTGAATTTATTTATAAAAAAGTGGAGTTTAAAAGTAATATTTTCAATTCTGTAACATACATTTTAAATAAACTTACTTCAACTATATTCATGTTGTACGAAGGTATAATAATTGTGATCGTGTTATTTTCTTAGACTTAGGACAATTTAATAATAACTGTATTTAGGATAATTTTAATATTTTCTTAAATTACAAACTATGACCGAGAGGAGGTCATAGGTTGTAGGAAAGGATAATTTAATGTTGTACAAATATGTCAAATTCAAATGAAATGACCTGCTGCGACCATAGATTATAAAATAAAAATCTTTCAGATTCCATCAGTCGTCCACAATATGTATAATTACAAAGGTAACTCATGGAACATAATAACGTATATAGATAAGAAATATTTTTAATAAAGCAATCGTATAAAATCCTATGAATTATTGCATCTTATGTTAAATAAAATTCTCAGATTCTAAAATAAACATATGAATATTTTATGCTTATAACATTTTTTTACTCAGGAGTATATAGAATGCAAATATCCTTATTTAGATAAAGATGGCGCTTCTAATAAAAATATTGGATAGACAAATATAAATACATTTTTGAGGAACAACTTATTACTATTTTAATAATAAAGAATTATTACTAAAAATGTCTTATAAAATGAAATATCTAATTTTTTAAATAAATAAGTAAATAAAAATCTTACTTGGCAAGTCTAGAAAATTTGTGCACCGCAGATGGTCCAGCTAGAAACGCAGCTTCAGCTGTCTCTGCAAAACCTAGCGACGGCTTCTGGATCCTTCTGCAGAGCTCGTGAGCAGTTTTCACGAGGACGTGGACGCAGTAGGTGCAGATACCGCCGATAAGGAATGTCGCCACCAGACCAAAGTACAAGCCAGCGTTCATGAAGGCCATCGGCATAGCCAATATTCCACTACCCAATGAACCTTTCAGCAAGTGGATGAGGGTGTCCATGTCTCTAAAAATAGAAAAGTGAAGTCTCAAAATATTTGTTTTAGTAAATAAGTTCGCAGTAAGTACTAAATTGAAAACTCATTTAATTAAGTATATCTGTTTCGTTTTAGTATATCTAAGTAAGTAAGTAGTAAATATATCTGTTCGTATCTCCTGTGCTTAAAATAATATGTAATATTGTATAATATGTAATATTGTATACACGTATGTACCTATGGTTTTTTTGGTAGTGTTAAAATTTTGCGGACTGAACTTTCCATCTTTTAACAAAGCGCGGCGTTCAACGCCAACAATCTTGATAATTGGATGGAAAACGTAACATGGAGTGTCTTTTGGAACGTCAATAAAACACGAGGTTAGCAGTTTTGAAATAAAATACTTACGACGTAGGATGCGCCAGCTTCCTATGTTCGAATGGGTTGTAAGTCTCATCCGCCTCAATATCGCGCCCCGGCATCTCCATGAGGGGCAGCGTGGATCCCGCCTGCTGTTCCACTGGGATCTCATTTGGATCGACTTTGTACCTGCGGGGCGTTCCCCAAAGAATGTTATAGTCAATGTCATAATTTACTAGCGAGTAAATAAATATTGATGTTGATAGATTAACAGTGAGTGGGTATAAGAGTGTAGTTTTATTCACTATACTGATTTAAGCACAGGTATGCATGTGAGAACATAGAAAGCGTCACGTCAGAAGCTCAAAGGTGATTCTATCTAACAGTGTGACGCGGTCATGACGAGTGTGACGCAGTCAGGACGAGTGTGACGCGGTCATGACAAGTGTGACGAGGTCGCGGACTAGTTGCGTATTCGGGCTTTACTCGCGGGATGCTATGCTGACGCCCAACTGTTAATGGTTCGCGAAATCACTATCAATTGTTAGTATGTAACATTATGTATTCTGTGTAAGTGTTTTGGTTGAAGTGTGATACATTCATTATGGTCTCGAAAATGTAAATATTTTTTTTATGTGCGTTTCACTCTATTAAGCCTCGGCATTTACAAAAAAGTGGCCCAACCGCAAAATTTAATACAGCTTTACGTTAATGTCTTTATGTCTATTAGCATTGTTTGTAAATTTTGAATACCATTTCTATTGATCTCAAGTTTGAATTGAAGAGAGAAACTCGCATTGTAGAGTGATGGATGCGTGCAAAGATACGAACAGGTTCAGCCAATGATTTAATAGTCAGTAATGGACATAAAGCTAGATCAAATTTGTACAAAACAAAGATAGATTGAGAGCCAATCCCGAGCCTGAACAGAGATGGCGCACGAGAGCGCGGCGGCCGTCTCCTTCCGCCACTCTCGGGTAACCACATTTGCTTTAACAATTACCAGTACCAAAATATAATAAATAAACAAAATTGAAACCATAAAATGGAATGATGTACCGGTGTATGAGTCCATTGCGAGATGGTCAGTCGTCGAGCGACTTTGATCTCGTGGAAGCAGCACACGTCTTCCCGGATCGTCTCCGAACGGCGGCGAGCGTTATTATTAGCTCGTTATAAGGAGCGAGTACTTAACAGTCAACATACAATATAAAATACCATTATACGACAAAACATTGTTCAATAAATACACAGGCTCGAGTAGCTCAAACGTACCGAGCGAATACGGTACTTTATACTTGACAGTAAATATACTAGTCTTTTCAATGTCCTGTTGAACAAAAATGTCATTATTACACCAATAGATTTGTTCCGAACTCATCCATTATTAGAAAATAAATCTAAATTTGCCAGAAAATATGATGTGAAGCTGTGAAGCATGCTAATGTTGATATTATATTTTAATTTAAAGCAGAAAACAACAAATGTTCGGATGTATCAGACCAAACTGTTTATTAACACAAGATGGCGGTCGAAGCTGGTCGATGGTCAGTGGAGGATGCGTCCGCTCCAAAAGAAAGAAACATTATCACTTACTTGACCATAACGACATCTGAAAGGTCATTTTTAACTCCTTTTTTCTTGGGATCATATTCGGCTATCATCGGCCGCAATTGGGGTTTCTGGAAAAGAAGAAAACTATTGTTAGCAAGTGGCATATAATTAATGATAACAAGCGTCAACAGAGCGTCTAAGAAAATATGACGGGTGTGGGTTTGGCTCCCACTTGGGGGAGTGAATTGTTTTAATTTCCTCACTCATCTAACAAGATGAGTTCTCACTGGGTTCATTTGGTCTGCCCATATAAATACTCTTCGCACATGCTCGTATAATCGTTTCGCGTCGCAAACTGCGCCCTGCATCGTATATTGTTTTACGCTCTAAGTTTTGGTGCAGACCAAATTGATACTAACAATCAATTCAATAAACATCTTCATTAGTCAACAACAATTTATTTCTCATCACAATTTACCTATTATTATAAATTAATTTAATATGTAGGCCATCACTAGCGTGTGACTGTCTTGGGTTCGATTCCTACTCAGAAAAATGAATTGTAATTTATTAATACTTATATGCATTTTCTCGCTCTGTTAACAAGGCAATAACGCGGCGTCGAGTTCCGCCACTCAATACGCAACGACCCTGCTGCATTTGCACCAAAAACAATACGTATTACGTTCCTACCATCCTAAATAGACATACAAGTGACGTAGTAACTCCGCGGTCGCCGCGTCCCGACCACGTGATACTAATGTTATTTTTGTTTGCTAAAAATAATCCTACTCCAGCACACGAGGCGCGAATCTCCTCGATTTTACGTTCAACTTGTACATACATGCTTCAATAGCAACATTAATATTGGCATTCGTCTTCGTTTTAAAGCCAATTTAGTATATCACTTAAAAGATTTGGAAAGGAAAATGTATTTATCAAAACATATATTAAAATGTGTTAAAAACTGGCGTTAAAAGTGACTTCTTTTATGTATGTAAAGAGACGTTTATTATGAAATTCTTTTGCAGCTTTTTTTTAAAAATAATTATTTATTCTAGTCGAAAAAAAAACTATTAATTTTAAAAATGGTATTTACAGAATATAATATAGACAATAATTATATCGTTTTTTTGTTCTACTTGATTATGTTTAAAGGCTTCATCGCTTCATTTCTAAAAGGGTTTCGGAGTTCAATTAATTTATACTATTTATTTAGGTTTTTGAATATATTGCGCCGTTCATTTTAATTAAAACAGATGTTCATAATTCATTGACGAAGGTCAGGGTTTGTTTCCTGTTAGTGGAACGCTCATCTGATAATATGATGTAGCACAAGCACTTAGAATGAAGCCCGGGTGGGTAGGCAAGACGGTACTCTGTCCCTGAAGAATGCAAGCACGAGCGGCGTTAAGTTTCGCCACTCAACGCGCAATGACTCTAGAATTCCGCGAAAAGTGAGGAACGGAAGCCCTTAGGCCCATATTTATATATCGCTCCCAAGTGAAAGTAATCTCAAGATGCCATATTCATTCATAGATTATGAATTAATAAATGAAACGGCTCTCTGAACGGCAGAGATCGCTCTCAAGACAGATCTTAGAGTTCAAAGCAGTTTATATATGTATACGAGTCTTAATGGGAACGGAGTGTCTTAAGACTTTTCCGGTTCACCCGGTTCTCAGGTACCTTCCGCTCATCCTGCTATGTGCGGAATACAGCGTGAAGGCAAAAAAATATTCCATAGTAAAAGAAGCAGTATAATTTACAGCAGCAAATAAAATTCGTTTCACTAAAATAGAAAGTAAACTTCATGAAACTACAACCCTTTCAATACCAGTAGGTAAATCTTATAAAACTGGTAAAATGTGACTTTTTACAATATAACCCATATTGTTAGAACTACCTTTTGTTGAATGCCCCTCAATGTGCCCCCCTAGAGTTGCGTAAGCCCCTTATGTTAACTAGTACATGAGCATGTACATGTTTACTAACTAATTTGAACTTTAAATTGTAAAGGTTAAAAGCTCTATTGCTTAGTGATCAATGGTCGTCAACGGAGTTGATTGTTGACCGGTTCGAACTGGTTACAGATTGGGGACCATTGGTTGCTATTCCTTCGTGTCTATTTTGAGAATAGGCTTTGAATGAGAATCACCAGACAATTAAAGGCACTTAATATCGTGTTGTTTTTGTCTTCTTCATTAAATACTTAAGCGAACAGATGGTTTTGTCACCAGTGCTCGTTACTTTTTTTGATCATTTTCGCGCTTGATCTCGCATATAGGAAGGTAAGAACAGAAAACGTAGAGATGAGAGACTTTGTTTTCTGCCTTCTTGCTTGCCTTCGTGAGCCTTCGTGAGCCTTCATGAGGCTGTGCTTCGTCTTCGCACCGCTGGGAAATGGAAAATCACGATGGCCATTCAACATTAAATATTTCTAAATGATAGAAAGCTGAAGAACATTGAGAAATCACAGGAATTTCAATAATTTTCAGTTATATGACTAAAGTAATCAGAGAGCTAGCAGTCAGCAGTTATACAGTTCAAAAGTTATATTCTGTTAAAAACCTACTATTGAGATTGATGATTGAGATAAGAGATTCTCCGTTTCCATTGGAACACATCCTTTCCCAATTTTCCGCAAAATTTTAGAGGCTATGCGTGTTCAGCGGCAGAAATCAACGTTGTCGCTTAATTTTCTCGAGTGCGAATAGAATAGTGTTATCAGTCCCCACGCTTGTGCCTCAGCGCCACGGTTGGCCTCTATCAATTATTATATCTCTAATAATATGAATAAACAACAAAGTACGAATCACATACGTCCATGTAGTACCTACCTACGTAACAACGGTAAGACACAATCGTGATACAAAATGAGTGCTAATCTATACTTATAATAAAATCGTAACAGGGTCGGTGTCTGTGCTTGGAAGATATGTAAAAAATTTTTTTCTATTGGGAACCTTTATTCACCTAATAAAACCCAAAACAATGATTTTTAAATTTTTGTCTGTTTGTCCGTTTGTCTGTGCGTTTGTTATCGCTAATCTCAGAATCGACTTAACTGATTTAGATACGGTTTTCACTATTGGATTCTGGTAAGCTTCCGAAAACATATAGGGTTAACATATTTTATTACAATCGGTTCATATATAAAAAAGTTATGTCAATTTAAAGTATTTAGTTCAACAAATTTGCTAATTACCGTAACAGTTATTATATACAACTGTTTTACTGAATTTTCAAGCGGGCGTAGCCCTGCACGGGCCCACTAGTTTATAATAAATAATCGACATAAAGCCTTTTATTAGATATTTTTTTTATTTAAAAGAAAAAAGCAGCTTCACATTTTTTAGGGTAAGCAGAGGGAACTCTGTTCCCCATTCTCCACATAATATTTGGGATATTGCGTGTTAAGTAGCGGAACTTAACTCTGTAATTTGTCTGGTAGAGCGGGTCCAACCCACAACCAAGAAAAGAAAATTTAACTTCTAAATGGAATCCAGACATTAATAGACCCACTATCTAGAATTTAGCTTCACGCATCTCCTTCTAGGTATAATGCTATTTGTGGTATGCATAGAAAACCTAGTTTTAAGACATTGTTGCCGGATGCCTACTTTCTCCCCGAATCCGAGATATTATGTGTTGAATTGCGGAATTCAACGCCCCACTTGGTATCAAAGTTAACATTTAAAATGGGTAGTTCTACAAAGTAAGGGCGACAATGACTCGATTTCGGCCTGATATTGTTTATACATTTCAGTCGCGGAATTTAGTCTAATAAATAGAGTACAACGTCTTTTAGTATATCCTAAGCGAAACAGTCAAAATATTGATAGTTTTAAATTTGTGGCCGTTCAAAGAAAATTATATAAATTTTCATACTATTTTATTCTCCCTAGCGACATAAAATGGTAAATATATCAATTTGGGTTTTAATTATAACCTTCATGTAGAAGTTAGGAAATCACGACACATTTAGAACTAGAATTTGCTCGAGGAACACGCCAGAATGCTGAGAATTTTGAACTTTTCAAAATAATTGTTAATATTTATAATTATTAGTGATCAATTAAAAACAGTTCTAAATAATAGTATTCAACAGAAATAAATGAGTTTAAAACAATATTTTATACATATTTTGGCGGAGCCGCACAAAATTCCTTAATTTGTAGAAGAAACCCAAATAACAAATAAATCACGATCTACGAGTATATACAACAAGTACACATCAATATCATAGAACGAGGTGCTAATATATTTTTTACTTGAACACTACACTTTGCTAAATCATTCACCAAGGCCTTTAAAATGTATCTTGTACTACGGATTACATCTCGTTGACGTGACACGCCTACTTGTGCGTGACAATACTATTTGCTTCACGTTTACATTGGCGTCATCTATATTATTTTTATTGTTTACTAGCGGCCCCCCGCGGCTTCGCCCGCGTGAACTACATGATTATTCATTTAATAAACAGAGCTGACTGACAGTCAAATGTGTTGATGTCAATAAATAATTTAATTTACTCATTCAGAAACAGTCTTAAATATGCAATTATTGATTTGGGTAAGGATTTATAATATTCTTTCTTAAATAACTGTGATGATTTTACAAAAATAAACCCAAATCGAATCAAATAATAGAATATCGAATCCAAAATAATTAATCGAATAATGAATCGAATATCGAATCGAAAATATTTAATTGAGAACCTCCTCCTTGTTTCGAAAGTCGGTTAAAAATACAAAGTCACAAACAAATACAGATATATTATAAGTATAAGTATGGATTGCTATATATTTGCAGGCAAACTCATGTCTTGAGTTCATTCAAATACCGTTAATTATTTTAATGATCCGATTTTGATGAAACAAACTTTAGATGCTAAGTTGAGTTAAAACAAAGCAATTGTTCTTTCATCAGTACTTTCGGAGTTAAACGTGATCATACATACGAGTACATACAGACAGACAGACAAGAAATTTAAAAAATATATTTTTGTTTTCTATTATTCTTTTTAAGTCTCCCTCTATCCATTTCAGTCAAAAATATTAAATGTACAGACAAAATTTTTTTACTCTTTTAAAATATATAGTGAAGATACTTCCGTTCCCCACTATCCGCCGAAATCTGGTGTGGCAGAACTAAACACCGCGCTTTTCCTGCATACCAGATCGAGGATTTCTTCGACTGGGAATCGAAACAACCTGTCGCCTTTACAGTCACATTCTTTGCGCCTATTAACTATTCAAAATTAATCTCCTGACTATTCATATAGTGCACTAGTTGAAAGTAGCGCCAAGTACTAGGGGATGATGAGCGAGGAGTGGGTTGATCGATGCACTTGTCACACACATCGTACTAGCAGTGAGCGAGGGTGTTGCAACGCAAATGAAATTGGAAGTTGCAACCCCATGTTCTGTCTTTTTCGAACGTACAGAATATTTAATTGTTGGAATAAGACGGACAATAGTTTGATTAATCCGACCCCCGTAATAACGTATCGCGAGAACTCTTTGTTAGTTATATAGTTCTGATACTTTAGTTTCTGTTTTTGTAATATTGTTACCGAAATGACTTTCGAAAAGCAGGAGGAGCCCTTCCTTCTATGATGTGGAAGAAAGAGAGTAGGAGTGTTTTTTATTGAGACTCCTCCCTCCTAAAGAAATGACGAGACAACGAGAAAATTTTCGGATCCGGTACCAGGGTGGAATAACGCTATAGGAGGTCAGCTACATGGATGCAAAGTGACGTTGTATGCATGCAATCTCACCTTACAAATGTACGCATGAATGTTACTTGTTGCTTTGATGTCCACGTGCGCGTGTCAATGGATAGTTTTGTTTTGAAACTGTTTGATGCTTCACGTACGTTTTCACGGGGGCACGGACACTGGGATATTCTTAAAACAATATATGAACGCACTAATCTCAAGAACTGATTTGAATTGAAAACAATTATTTTTTTCTATTTGATCACAAGAAGCGGCTTCACCCTATAACCTGCACATGTCACGGTAGGCAGACATTCGGTTTCCCACTTTCCGCCGACTCAAGGCATTCTCAAGGCATCGTGTGTTGAGTGGCGAAATTTAACGTCGCGCTTTGCCTTTGTTACCACAGCGAAGAAATGAAAATATTATATAATTGGGCCCCTTGAAATATTTATTTTATTCTTTTTTTTAGTACTTATTGTTATTACGTCAATAGAAACACATCAACGGTGAGAATCTCAAATGTCTATCACGGTTCGTGAGATACAGCCTGCTGACAAAGCGATAGACAGTCATACAGAGTGAGATGGACGGACAGTGGACTCTTAGTAATAGAGTAATGTTTTATCCTTTGGGTACGAAGCCATATAAAGAATACACACCGTAAACCGTATATAGCAGGGTAGGCATAGGGAACCTAATGCTAAACCCTTAGGGAACCTAATGTTGAGATGTGCCTGGTTTTTTTGTCTTGTTATTAGAGCGAGGAGCTGAATATAATAAATTCCCCTGTAGTGTTTACAGTCACACGCTGTAAAGCTGCGCTACGATTTTTATTTTTTTTATGTACAAGTAAATCCTGTAATCCTTCATAGTATTAGAAAGATATCGTATTAAGAGCGATTTGTTGGTGTCACAAGAAGATATGAGCAACTGAGTGCGATCGAACTACACTTTTCCTTGTCGAGTTAGAGTTGAGTTTAAAACTTTATACAGCTATCCCTTGAACTTATGTTACAACGAAATATACATTTTATGTGTGTATTTGTAATGGAAGAACTCCAAAATGTTTCAATATTAACAAACATTTTTTTCATTTATAAAATTTTCATTAAAACTTAAACGAATATAATAATTTAAAGCGTACATTCTCAAAATTATAGATGATACATAGAATAATATACTGCATTTGTTTATTAATTTATTTAGGATCGTCAACAGAAGAAACATTACAACATGGCCAAATTACATCGAGATCTATTTATAAACTAAATGTTTTTCAAATTAAAGATAATCACAGCATGTCAGCAGCATAAAATTACAATTGGTGTAAATAACATATAGATTAACAGAGTAAAAATTGTAATTGTAAATTAAAGTAATATAAATATAAAAGTCATACAGTGAAATAAAGTGCATTCTGAGCATGCGTACTGCCCGGGCTGCATCGAGCTACCAACACCAACCCTAGGTACTAGGACAGCAGAGCCTGGCTGGAGGTCGTCATTAGCGTGTCAACTGCGCACCGTGACATGCGCCGGGATCTAGACTACTGCGCTCCCTAGCTACTTTGACTATTGTGCGTATTACAGGTTCCCACTAGGACTCTACTTGCTTTTGATTTGAACTTAAGTGAAAACGCGGGTATTTTAAAAAAAATCAACTTTCATAACTCTATTTTCTTCGTAAGGAGAGAAGAGTGACTTCTTCGAGGTAAGGCCAAAGCATGGATGTTGTATGTTTTATGCATGCGTGTTGCATAAGGGATGGGACGATATTATTTAACAGATCTGTTTATTTATCATTATTTAAATTGAAATTTAAAGTAAAATTAGTTATATTTATATTTTTAATAAATAAAAAATAGTGTACTTTTTAGTACCTTTGTGGGCTATGGGTATGGGGACGATGTTAATGATACGAGATCTCACATTCAACTCCTTTATTGTATACGCTACAAAACAATTAGCCCAAGACCCCAGAGCTACTTTGCTAAAATGACGTAGGTCTGCGGGCCCTGGGATCTCGGTCTAAATAGCGGAACATCATTTCACAATTGCACATTACGTGTTAACATATTGATATTCATAAATAATAATAATGCTTATCCCAAACTCTACACAACTAAAGAAAATATCAAATAAGTAATTGCATTGCATATTTTTTATCTTCATTATTTTTTATATTCGTCAAAACTATTTTGGATCATCGCTCATTTCTCCGTATTCATATATGATGACGAAAAAAGAAGCCGCAAAAGAGAAATGAACCGGTAATGCTTAGGTGGAACGGACTCCATTTAAATAAAATAGGTTTACATTTCCGCCGTAAAACAATTTTACAGTTTACTCTTGGGAGTTCAACGTAGTCATTAATAGGTCCACTCCGCTCGCGGCGGACACCGAGCATTTAACGCGAGAAATTACGTGCTGTATTCGTATTTATTCATAGTAACCAATTCAGAATCGAACTGGCGACCCTCTCGATATTTTTCTACGCGTTAGCAATAAATAATAACACTTTAGCCGGCAAAAAGGTCGTCTGTGTGAAGGATTTCGCCTCCGCAATGTTATTTCTGAATTAGTAAAGAAGTTGTTAGGCATTGGCAAATATTCAAAATAGATATATTTGAATATCGGCTTTGTTTTGTTTGTTGCTCCTATAACAGCGACGTTGAGTTAACCTCGTACATGTCAATAGGTGCTTAAATATCACTCAACCGATTGAACTAAATAACCATTTTAATCTTTCGGCTTTGGCAAAATGGAGTGCGGCGTTGAAATCCGCAACTCAACTAGCAATGTTTCAAATGGAGTGTCTTTATACTAGGCGCTACCCGTCTACCTTGCAATAAGTGGCATATCTTAGTGTAATTTGAACCCACACCCATCCCCACTATTCAACGGAGTAACCTAAATAGTTTTAATGTGCTTCTCTCATATTAAAACTTTCAATAAAACAAACATTTTAAGCCCCATTTAATAACATACAATCCTTTCACATAAAAGAGTATTGTTATACAGAGGTGCTGTAATAATACCTACCTATATGTTGCAATACTCTCAAAGTTAATACCTACAAAGGCAGGTAGGTATTAAGTTAATGGTAACACCAGTACAAAGAAATGAAGGGCGACAAGGGAGTTAATTAAAAGTTCTATGCAGCATTGATGTAAACGTAAGGGGGCGCGCGAGTTGTTCAATTTTAAAATTAAAATGTCGATGTCAGATTTGTGCTCTGAGATGCCACCTATTGTACGAACGAGAAATATTGTTGTGCTTTGAAATTTTGTAATATATATTATTTTACCTTCACTTGTATTCCGGATATATTAGGATAGACAGAGGGAACCTGGGAGCGTCGTGTTAAGACACTTCGGTTCCCCACTTTCCGCCGAATTCTGGAAACATTGCGTGTTGAATGGCGTAACTGAAGGCTGCGTTGTTTTTTGGACACCAGAGCGAAAAAATGAAAATATTAATTTAAATAAATATATTATATCCTCGAGTCGAATTAACAATTCTGCTTTATTGCACATCTTCTTTAAAGTAAAGAAATATAATTAAAAACATATATTTATAACCTCCCGGTTACTTACTAGTCATCTGCTTTTTTACTTTAAAAATGGAAATATCCATTTAAAGAGTCAGGTCGCGTTTTGTTGAGCTAATCTATGACTCGACGCAGAAGCGCGGCGTTGACTTCTCCCACTCAACACGCAATCCCCCCAGAATTCTGCAGAAAGTGGGGAACGGAGTGTCTTCACTCTAGGTCCTCTCTTTTATAAACTTTATAAATATGGCATGACATGCCTTCGTTCAAAAATACATTTTGTCAACAACCGACCCACGTACCTACTGATACACATATTATAGGATGTTATGGCTGGCTAATTTTTTATAATTATCTTGTCATGTGAGATAATATAGATAACAAAACCCGTCATGACGCATTGGAAATGTTTTTAGTTAAACGTGACGGTTAGGAGTTCGATCCCTGGTCTATTTTCATTTTCTCCATCCGGTAGGCAGAGCTCGGCGTTGACTTCTAACATTCAACACGCAATATCTCGTAAATTAGGTGGAAAGTGAGTAACGGAATATCTTAAAACTAGATTCCATATGCGGGAAAAAGCGTGAAGCTCGCTTGCTTGGAAATGCAAGATAACTTGATTTATATATCAGTTTACGACACATTCCACGAGGCGCCGCGATCCGTTGTCAGTTTTTTCATACATTTGAAAGTTTAGAAAGTTGAAATTCTTAACTAGATCTTAAAATAAACACTTACCTGTAATTTATCTGAGATGTCTTTACATGTTTCTGCCACATTGTGGAGCGAGCATACATAACTCTGGCTGCAGATACTGTGTCTCTTAAAGGTAAAGCCTATCTGCGATTAGACGTAGCGTAGGTTCAAATCAGATTACGTGCCTTGCATGAGTTCCGCCACTCAACACACAAAGCATTCCAAATTTGGTGGTAATTGGGAAACAGAAGTGTCATTTTTTTAAATAGGGAGACAATGCACGGTTATCACTTACAGTGTTACAAAAAGTTCATTGTTCTGAATTTTTTTAAATTATTTTCTAATGCAAAACGTAAATATACTTTAATGTTTAATATTAAATATTTTTCTCTGCGTAAATAACTCCTGGTCATAAGCCGTGAATAGCGTTTGTTAGTCGGCATTACTGTCGGATTTTCTTCCAATTTATTTTTATTAACTTAGTTTTGTTTGTTATAATTCTATTATGTATTTTTCTTTCCTATACAAATTCTTAAAAGTTGCGTAAGAAAAAAAAAGGTAAAAGAACAACTTATCATTTAACAAAAAACACATGAGTGCAAATTATTAACGTTTAGTGACCTGTTTAAACCAGGCAACCCTGAACTTGCGGAAGACTGAGAGCTAGCAACCTTTAATTTTCCAATTCCTTATGTGATTTTCTTTCAAATGATTTGCAATTCATATAAAAACATATACGTTACGAAAAAATGTAATAAAACGTGATTTCGGCCGGATTCTTCTAGGCAACCCGAGTGTAATCTGTTCTACTAATCATGTATTATTCATTAATATAAGTATAATTAAGAAAACAGATCCCTGCAGGTTTCAGCGGTGGGATCTCAGGCCATATCGAAAGTTTGTTTTGTGAAATTACACCACCTCCTGTTATCTTATATACTTTGTAAACATTTACAATATCATTCATCTTAATGATGTCTAATTTTTGCGTGTTAAGTATGAAAGATTATCCACGTATTATATTCTCAGGGGCACAAGCTTGTGACTGTAAACGCGACGATTGTCGGTTCGTTTCCCAGTCGGGGAAATGTATTATTCATTAACATTTTCATTTCTTCGCTCTGGTAACAAGGACGACGACAAGCGCGACGATGAGTTCCGCTATTCAACAAGCAATGTCTCGAAAATGCGGTAGAAAGTGGGGAACGGAGTGTGTTAACGTTGTGAAACGGAAAAAAGATCCACAAATATATAATTAGTGCTAATGTGGTTTTAATAATATACTACCAGTGCGGAAGTAACTTAGCTGCGGTCAGCAGCTCAGGTACAGTGGGTTGAATCGACACCATTTACATAATGTAATATAATATAGCCTTTGTCGATAATAATTACAATAATTGCTGAGATTAACGCGTTAAACCAAACAAATTTATTCATTATAAGAACCTATACCTATACCTACACAATATTATAGTTCACATTATTACAATTTGACAGTCAAATGTGTTGATGTCAATGAATAATTTAATTTACTCGTTCAGAAACAGAAATATTCTTTGTAAAATAACTGTAATATGTGATATAATACAAAACATATCGAAATCGAATCCAAAATAATTAATCGAATAAACGAATTGAACATCGAATCGAAAATATTTAATTGAGAATGGTCCTCCTTGTTCTGAAAGTCGGTAAAAAAACAGATGTATCACAAACAAATACAGATTAATTATAAGTATAAGTATGGATTGCTATATATTTGCAGGCAAACTCATATCTTGAGTTCATTCAAATGCCGTTAACTTTTTTTTAATGATCCAATTTTGATGAAACAAAGTTTTATTTAGATGCTAAGTTGAGTTAAAACAAAGCAATTGGTTAAAGTTTTAAGTAAATCGGTTCAGTACTTTCGGAGATAACGTGATCATACATACATACATACAGACGGACAAGAAATTAAAAAATATATATCTTTGTTTTCTATTATTCTTTTTAAGTGTACATTTCAGTCAAAAATACTAAATGTACAGACAAAATATTTTTACTGTTTTATTATAAGTATAAATAAGTATAGATTGTAAATACTCAGCAAATAGATCAAGGATAATTTTATTTAAATGAAGAAAAATATATACCAGCGAAATATCTCTATTCTTATGTAGAACGATCATCAATTAATTTCAAGAATGTACGTACTCGTATATGTTTCGAAGGCAGGTCTTGAATTTGACGTTAGTAAACAGAAGGGCTTGGACAGTGGATGAGAGCTTTATTTCGCCTTAAGGACTCTTTAGGGCCTAAATTGTAGATTGCACGAATAGCTCGATCCTCCACCGATAAGGACGATTTCGAACAATGTCAGAGTGACCATTCCACAAAATGTATTATTATGAAAGCTACCTATCTGCAAAATTCTTAAAAGAACAACCTTTGTAGTATGTACTTATTTTAGTGCAAAAAGTGTCATTTAACAGTTTTTTTGCTAATAATGTTGGACTCAAGTCAAACATATGTAGTTACACGGACGTAACCTCCGCTCGGCGTCGCGTCGGTCGTCTCTCGCCAAAAATGTCTGTCGCCGCGACGCAGTTTCGCGACAAACAATTTTTCTGGACAACTTATTTATAAATGTGGAGCTAAAAATATGATTATTTTATATTATGTTTGTCTAAATAAATATTGATCATTTTGATTTAGATATTTATATTCTTGAATTGTAGTTTCTATTTTTTGCATTGTACTTTTATATTATGACTAGCGGACGCGCGCAGCTTCGCATGCTTATTTACACCTTTAGGGGTTAATTCTAATAAACCTTGAAACATGTGATCAATGAAATAGTCTTAAGAGTCTAAATTTCAAATTTTATAAAAATTGGTGGCTATTTAAAGATATTTCCATACAAACTTTCAACCCCTTATTTGCGCCTCTAGGGGATGAATTAAAATAAACCACGAAATATGTGTTCAATGAAACATTTTTAAGAGTCTAAATTTCAAATTTTATAAAAATCAGCGGAGATTTAAAGATTTTTCCATACAAACTTTCAACCCTTATTATACCTCTTTAGGGTTAAAATTTTTCAAAATCACTTCTTAGTGGATGTCCAGATTACGAAAGTAAGCATCTGTCCAAATTTCACGTTTTTAGGCACAGCGGTTACGGCTGCGCGTGCGTCTTACCTCAGTCAGTGAGGACAAGTCCTTTTATATATATATATATATATATATATATATATATATATATAGATAAACGAGAAATTGATATGTGTTTCTATTTAGTTTTACGGTTTTTGTAGCATAGCATAGTAGGCAGAGGACATTTAGTGTTCAGACACTCCGTTTCTCACTTTACGCTGAATTTTTGAGACATTACATTGCGGAACTAAACGCCACTGAGCCACGACGGCCTCGATACTATATACGAGTAGGTATAATAGTTATTCTGTTCTATTTCACTATCAGGTTTCAGCAATATAAGTCAACTAGTGTACAAGGAAAATGATGAACAAACGGATAAAGGAATTTTATAAATGCATTTATATAAACCGACCCATTGCCTACTGCGAAGTTGCATAATTATGTAAGTAACTGAAATATCACATGAAGAATTTAATTATAGTTGTTGGAAATTATAATTGGACACTAATTATGAAATGCTGTTCTACAATTACTTTGACGTTACTAGTAATATAATATTACACAATCATAATAGTTAGAGATCATAGTGTATTCCATGGATTGACTGAGCCCATCGCGTTGTAAAGTGAGGAGCTTAAAGCAGTGCCTGGGACATGTGACAAAAGTATAGGCCCCTGTGACCCTCTGGAGGGCATGACTCCGTCCTCTCTGCTTACCCAGCTAGTCGCGGTGACAACTATGACAAGAATGACAGACAGACAATATAATTTAAAGACTGGTTCTACACACACTTCCGGTACGGCGAGGCCGCTGTTCATCTGCGACGATCGTTCATTGTTGAGCCCAACCTCGACCCATCACATCAAATTGACCGAATTGATTCGTTTATAAAAACAATTCAATTAGTTTTCAAGCATTTTGTTATTGCAATTGGGAGAAATTACATTTTTTGACTATACGTAGAGTACATACTTTGATTCTATAGAGGCCAGTAGGACGATGCGACGTTGAGTTCCGCCACTCAACATCGGTTTTGACAAGTCTAGCTTAAAGATGGTACGTGAGTAAGCATTTTTGTATGATATCCCTAACTATACATATAATAGGAGAGTAAAAATGGCGCGTCTGTACCAATGTCTGAATGTCCAATGACATTAATACTGTCCAAATCTACAAAGAAAAATTTTTTTTTTTTCAAATTTTTCAAAATCCCTTCTTAGTGGATGTCCAGATTACAAAAGTAAGCATCTGTCCAAATTTCACGGTTACGGCTGTGCGTGCGTCTTACCTCAGTCAGTGGGGACAAGTTCTTTTATATATATAGATAACTATGTACATATTATCACAAGGAAGTTTGTTTCAATATATGATTATTATATAACTTAAAAAGCGTGTCAGAAATATTATTTACTTAGAAAAATGGAAACCACATAGTTTCTTAATAACTCGCTTGTGTCCGCCCAGTGGGCACAGCATAGAGCACAGAGTACAGCCTGACTTTGACATTGAATGTTTTCGAACTAGTTCCTCGACGCGTAACAAGACAAATAGCAACCATCTTGACCTAGATGGAAAAATATATCGGAAGTACTAGATTTGTCGCCGACCTTTTGTTTTATTTTTATATTCTCACTAAAATATATTAAAATGCGTACCATAATACAGTGATGACTCACTATGTTCTAATTTTTAAATGTAGAATAGGCTTAAATATATTGAATGTGCTGAACGATTGAAAAGTATGTCAGATTGATTGGTTAAATTGGCTCTACATTCAGAGAGCAGCTCTGCCTTGTGATCTGCAATTTCTTTGTAATATTTTAAAATTCTCAAATAAAATAATTATTCCAGTTAATGTTATATGGGTGGCTTCAAGTTTTAACCCACGCATAGCAGAGAACACAGTGTCAACAAACTCCGTTCCCCACTTAACGTCCCATTTTCGAGACGACGTGTTGAAATACGGCACTAAACGCCGCGCTTTGTCTACTAGATCTGGTCCTTTTTCCATTGCACTGAGATAGCCAATATCAATTTGAATTTAATATATAACTGTTGTTTAATATGAAAATTTGTACAAAAGAGTCCATTTCTAGAATCCGGATGATAAAAATAAGGTCATCATAGCTCTTGGCTTTTACGTCCGGAAGGGTCCGCTTCCTCATAGCGCCGCCAAGGTTGCCCATCAATGGTGTATTTGACTCTACTCGACCACATATTTATTGAGAAAATGCAGCTTATGTATCGTTAGCCAGCAAACGGATTAAAAAATTATTTTATTTACGTTCGGTTGGAGTTGCGGTTTCGTCCGCGTGTATTGGAAATAATTAAGGGTTCCGTAGGACACATTCTAAATGTCTAAAACAACTTTTTGCTTTGAACGCTGGTATAGAGGATTATATCGAAGACTAACTAAAATTATTTTCGAAACTTATCTCGAAAATTGGGTGGAGAACGGAGTGTCTTAACACTACATCGCTGCCTGTCCTGCAATATAAGCAATATCAGTAGCGTTCCGCCGTTGCGCCGGAGTGGCCTGCGCGGTCTCTTACGAAATACGTTCCCATAACCTATTTGCGGCAGGTATCCCCCCCTACTGTGGTTGTGATTACCCACTTATAGCGCGACAGGTTATACTTATGTTGTTAACCATGTTATATCAATTTTGTCTCACACGGGAACTGTATTTGTGACCTTCGGTTGAGTAATTACTGCTCACGCTACAATTTTTGTGATAATGTATTGTCCAATGGCTTACTGGATTTTTTAGCAAATTCTTAGTAAAAAAAATAAATTGGTTAACAAAAGAAATTACCATAAAAACACAGATACAGATTCCGTGTGTAAAAAAAAGGTTATATTTTGTAAGCTTATCAATATCAACAAAAAAATGGTTTAAAACACATTGTTGAACAAATATATATTTTGAGAACAGAGTGTCTTAGCACTAGTTTCTCTCTGCCTTCCCTGTTTATGTGAGGAAACATGCGTGAAGTTGTTTTTTTAAAATACTATAATTTAATATAATATCTATTTAAATGAATACGTGAAACGTAAATGTCCATTTGCCCGATTTCAGCCACTACTCGCTGCTGCTTGCTTACACGACGCAAGACGGCGGTTATTTCGGTTTCGTCCGAACGTTCTGGTACGCCAGCTAAACTTATTTTTAATATAAAAATCCGCACGGACCTTGTGTTGTGTTGGTGGTGATATATTATTGTTAGGACACTCCGTTCACCACGCAATCCAACTCCGCGCAACTCAACACCGCGCTTGCACCATACCTTTAACTACATCATATAAAAACCTAATAACTCATATAATATACAGTAGTGTTGTATAAATGCCATTCACTAAGGGTTATGAATCAGTGACGTCATCACGTCACCGTCTGGACGACTCCCGCGGAGGCGCCGGCCAAGGTCATCCCACACAGATTTCACATTAACCTATAGTTGTACCATGAATAGTTCTGACAGTATTCTTATAATCTATTATTTAATAAATAACCACGTCACTGTTGTACAGGGTGAGTCATATTGAACTTTCCGGTTTTGGAAGGACGTTGCACGAAGAAGGGAAGGAGTAGAAGGGTGGGGATGGTGTCATTAGACGCGCCATGACATGCAGTTTTAGTGTGAGCAATGGCTTGGTCGGGACAACATCGTGCGTTCGTAGTTGAAGAGTTTATTAAAAATGGCGGCTCCGTGATCACAACACAGCGTGCGTTCCGTTTACATTTTGCTATTGGTCGACGTGATCCCATTCCCACTGGACCAACAATCAGAAATTGGGTATCAAATTTTAGAGCAACATCATCAGCATTAAAAACAAGACCACAAGGCCGAATTAGGACGTCAACGTCAGCGGAAAACGTGGATAGAGTGCGGGCTTCAATTCAACAATCCCCTCGGCGTTCTGTTCGGAAACATGCCGCTTCACTAGGATTATCTTTCAGTAGTGTCCGCAGAATACTGCATAGAGACCTTAAATTTCACCCATACAAGATTCAGGTAGTGCAAGAATTAACAGTTAGAGACTTAGACACACGAACAAATTTATGCCGCGACATTCAGCAGATCCCCCGCACTGCTGTTTTGATCTTCAGTGATGAGGCACATTTTCACCTCGCCGGAACTGTCAACAAACAGAATTTTCGATACTGGGCTGAGAATAACCCACGAAACCTACACGAACGACCACTTCACAGCCCTCGAGTGACAGTGTGGTGCGCTATTGCAGAGTTTGGTGTGTGGGGTCCCTATTTTTTTGAAGAAGATGGTCAAGTCGTCACAGTTACCTCTGCTCGGTATTGCGACATGCTTGAAACTTTTCTGAAACCGAAATTGGAGGAATTAACGCAGAATCATGACAACGATAACATCTGGTTCCAACAAGATGGTGCTACAGCCCATACATCCAGGCGTTCAATGGAAATCCTGCGACAAATGTTTCCCGGTCATCTCATTTCTTTGCGAGGTGACGTTGGGTGGCCGCCGAGATCACCTGATTTAACCCCCTGCGATTTCTTTCTCTGGGGTTACCTGAAGGAAAAGGTGTACACGCATCGTCCCCGAACCATCGATGAACTGAAGGCTGCAATCACGGAAGAAATCAATGCTATTCCGCTGAATATGACTCGACGAGTAATGGACAACTTCCGGGAAAGGCTTCAGCAGTGTGTGGTCAATGGAGGTAGACATTTACAGGATATCATTTTTAAAACCAACTAAATTAAAACTGCATGTTATGTGCTTTCAAACAATAAAATAATTTTTACTGCATGTCGCTTTGTTTTTAATACACACCTTATTGAAATCGGAAAGTTCAATATGACTCACCCTGTACAATGGAATTATGTAAATTATATATTTTACGTTATAATGCAGTTATTTTGTTATATACATGTACGTGGTTTTTGAATCAATAGGTGTAAGAAATATTTTTTAGCTATGTTATAGACTAGTCGTAACCCGCAGCTTTGTCTGCGTGAACTTTACTGTAAAATAAATAATCCGAATTTTTACATATCAGTCACACAGTAACAGAGAACTTTTATATACTCGTATATAAATTTATATTCTGGATCAAATGACATGAAGAAAAACTACACAATAAATAAAATGTTATTAACATCTTTTCAGCTAAGTCATTTTCATTGTGATAGTTGAATATAATGAATAAATATTAATCTTCCAATAAAAAAGAACGAAAAAAAACAATTTATCCTCTTGTAGGGTATTGCACAAGTCTTATTATATTCTTCATAAACACGGTACATCAGCGCCCTGAATTTATTCGCTGCAAATGCAATTGTGAAATTATGTTCCACTATAGTTTTGTAGCGTATAAATAACCAAATTAAAGATACAATAAATGAGTTGAATGTGAAGTCTCGTATGTTAACATCGCCACGATAACAGTAGCCCACACTGTTCCCAAAAAAACTTATCATAATTTATCTCTATATATAATAAAACATTAAACATATTTTGTCTGTACATTTAGTATTTTTGACTGAAATGGATAGAGGGACACTTAAAAGGAGGAAAAGCAAAAATATATATTTTTTAATTTCTTGGCTGTCTGTCTGTATGTATGCTCACCTTTATCTCCGAAAGCACTGAACTGATTTACTTAAAACTTTCTGCAATTGCTTTGTTTTAACCTAACTTAACATCTAAAGTTTGTTTCATCAAAATCAGTTAACTAAAATTATTATCGGCATTTGAATGAATTCAAGGCATGAGTTTGCCTGCAAGTATATAGCAATCCATATCTGTACTTATACTTAAAATGAATCCGTATTTTAGTGTGATAAAACTGTATTTTTAACCGACTTTCAAAACAAGGAAGAGGTTCTCAATTAAATATTTTTGATTCGATACTCAATTAATTTATTATCCTTGCAGCATTACCGTTATTTTACAAAGAATATTAAATCCTTACCGAAATAACGAACGAGTAAATTAATTTATGCATTGACATCAACATATTTGTCTGTCAGTCAATTCTGTTTATTAAATTAATAATAATTCAAGCGGGTGAAGCCGCAAGCGGGCCGCTAGTTTAATCAATATAGGTCTAAAGTTGTATTTAAAAAGAGACTGCCAATTCTTCCAAATAGTTAAAATATATAAAAAGCTAATTAAAAAGTTAATTAATTAAAAAGTTTAGTTAATTAAAACGTGATGATCGAAGGTGAAAGGAGATGCTGTTTCAGTGTCCTTGTCCCCGTTGACTCGCATGAAGTGTACAAATATTTGATATCTAATTGTAGCCGACGTCGCTCCATATAAAGAAGTATAATATACGTATAATCTGTACATGGAAGATATACGAGAAAAAATGTTTTAAGGGGCATTTAACAATGTAATAGAACAAAAAAAGATTCCAAAAAGACTTAATCGCTTTAAATTTAGTATTCACTGTTGTATTTTGGCAAACTTCTCTTAACTTCAATCGGTTCATATACCAATAGAATTAGGCGAAATTTCTATATAATTATTGTACTAACTGCATTATAAATTTAATTGTCTGAGTTATATTTAGGAAGTTTCTAGAATTGACTATTTATTCCAAAAAGAAGTAGGTTCTCATTAATTTAACGCTGTTTTGAGCGTGACAGTCGAGAACCAATCCCTTCGCCAAAGCTTGTAGAGGTTAGAACGAACGGAGAATTAAAACTATAAACAATACATTTTTTGCTTTGTGAGAATCATTTTCCATGTAACAAAATAGTAAGTATGTTTATGGATATTTATTGACAGTAATTTACCAAACGATCAGAAAATTTATCAGCACAAGCTTTCATGAAATTATTTTCATTTTAGTAACAACTTTAAGTCAACTGACGTTTTGACTAAAAACTTGTATTTAAAAAGGTTTTTTTAAATTAATATTTTTATTTTTTATGCAAGAATATTATAACGTTGCAGTTGCAATATCGGAATTACGATAAAAACTTGTGAATCGATAAAATGTATGAGTATGTAGTACTCGTACTATGCAGATAACCAACTGTAGGTATTTGTTTATTATATATGTATATATATATATACTTTTACGTTATGTAAAGTATTTCATGTCATCGATATTTCTATATATTATACCTTAACCACTGACGTATTAACTTATTTATTCGGGGGAATTCGATCGTGTCCTTTTGGTAGCTTCCTAATCACCAACGACTCGTGCGAAGCGAGGCTGAGCTGACGTATTTGATATGTAGCCTCAGTGCGTTGATTATGTGAATATAGTTGTCTGTAGATAAAATTAATCTTTAACGATCTTATTCCACTTCCAAACTATCAAAATTAGAGAAAACAGACGAGTTTACGTCAACCACGCCAATAACATAGAATAACAGAATCTTAACTTTGTGAATCGGACGAATAATCAACGGATGAAAATGATTTCATTGTATTGGACCACGTTGATTCATCAGAGGAAGACTTGCCTTGTGATGTAGAGGCTTTTGCTGCTGATCATAGAAAAATGATATCTATCTTTGTCCCATTTTTCCAGCCTTACTAATTCAGGGGCAAGTCGGACGGATTTTTTATAACTTTTTATGTATGTTCTTGTCAATATATCAAAATGTTAGTTTTCTCAAAAATAATTAAATGAAGTTTTACATAGGACAACCACAACCACCGTCATCACGACTCGTTTAAAAAGCATCATTTTGAGATCTACCTGTAACTTAAAATCGTTAAATAAATTAATTTATAACAAAAAGAAAAACCGACTTCTAACGACAAACTAAAAAGTAAATAATAATTATACAAAGATTTTATAATTTTGAAGTCGGTGTCAAGCTAATGCTACAACACCCTTACTACAATATCTAATTACTAAGCCTGTTTGTTTTACTTGGCACCGACTTCAAAATTGTTAAAAGTCGGTTTCTCTTTTTGTCAAAAATTAATTTAGTACATATTAGATACATATTTTTATATTGGATACATTAGATTTTATATTAGATACATTAGATAAATATTTAGATACATATTTTTTCTTAAAAAAATATGACTGAAATTTAAGATATTATTTTTATTGTCTGTAAATCTCTGGATTTAGAGACAATAAAAATAATATGATATCATTAGCATGGACCGACTTCAACGTGACTTCAACGATAATTCTGATAGTAATCTTTATAACGAATCAGATTAATTTTGGCGAAATTTGTTAATTTAAATATTGTGCATACTAATCTCAGATACTATTGGTACAAATTTAAAAAATAGTTTTCAGTTTGATAGTCCATTTTGCGAACCACCGTGCTCCCGACCTGTGGTCAGAGTTACTTCAGGAACTGAGTATCATCTGCCATATAAAATTCTTATCTATTTTAAATTGACTACAGGGACGCCTTTGAGCGTCACCTATCAAAAAATAGCAACTAAATAGAAAAAAAAATATTTGACAAACTAGAATTTAATATTAGCGTAGTATAAACAAAATGCATAAAAAAGCCAACATTTCTCCATTAGTGTGCGAATGTATCACAATGGTACAGCCGTAACTTACATACATACATACATACATACATACATCGTCTCTTGTTGCACAATACTGTGTTTATAAAACACCGTGTCTGTCCGTAACACGGGGGAATAGGAACCGGTTGGAGGCATCGCATTGCGAATTCTTTATAGAGATGTATAGAAATACGTACGTACGTAGGTATATATAACATAAACTGTATTTAAGAATTAAGTAATTTAAACAAAAAATATATTTCGTTAATTGGTTGATTTATTTCAATCTTTTTTCTTTTGAGGAAAGTAACCCATAACAATTTCTAATACTGTGTAGATTATGACTCAGACAGATGAAGCGTTATCTATCCGGGTAACTGCCAAGTGATGAGTAAATGATAAGGCACAGTCATGAGATCAACTGATAACGACGTAGGCTTTCTCTTATGTTGGTACATAGTTGGCGGCTTCACGCTTTTTTTTTAACCCAAAAAGCAGTATAGTGACATGCTGTGACGTTTCTGGCTGACAAACCATATATTATGTACAAATTATACATACATATTTGGGCATATTTCTGATTAACCAAAAAATTACTCAAATATAATGGTTTATTACTAACTAGCGGCCGCTTGAACTACATGATTATTCATTTAATAAACAGAATTGACTGACAGTCCAATGTGTTGATTTAATTTACTCGTTCAGAAACAGCCTTAAATGTTAAATTATTAATTTGAGGAAGGATTTATAATATTCTTTGTAAAATAACTGTAATGATTGCATATTACAAAAAATACCCAAATCGAATCGAATAATCCAATAACGAATCGAATCCAAAATAATTAATCGATTACCTGAATCGAATATCGAATAGAAAATATTTCAAATTCAAATTCAAAATATTCTTTATTCAAATAGGCAATTATTATAAGCACTTTTGAATCGTCGAATGAACATATGAACAAAAAGCTACCACCGGTTCGGAAGGCAGTTCTGCTGAGAAGAGCCGGCAAGAAACTCAACAGTTGCTCTTTTCAAAATCAATGGTACAATCTACAAACATTAGCTGGCAGCTATCCTGCATTACATTCAATAGACATTAATTCCATACATGTTTGTCCTCTAAAAATTCTTGAACAGTGTAATAAGCTTTACTTGTCAGATTTTTTTTACTGATATTTTAAATTTTGGAAGCGGCAAACCTAGAATATACTATATGTTTACTATGACAATGTATATTTTGTCGGACAAAGAGAATGTTATAATATACAAATTGGGAAGCAACTGTAATAATACCTGCATCTTTGAAAACATCTCGCAGAGAATCTCGTGCTCTTAGATTATATTATATTTCTTATTATTATTTCTCTTAGATTATATTATTTAATTGAGAACCTCCTTGTTTTGAAAGTCGGTTCAACATACAATGTCTTAAATTCCAAGTCTTGACTTAAGTTTTGTCTACTTATCCTGCCATATATAATAAAAACCTCTAATCATCAAAATCTCATGGAATAGTTGTAATATATTCACGCCCGGAGCTTTAACTAAGGTTTAGATAGCGTACCTACATCTATTTTGGTTGCTCGGAACATAATAATACGGTGGGTCAACGACCGCGTTCTTTATAAGCTTTACTTCGCTGTGGTTCGCGTGATTAAATTAATCTTGACATACATACTATAGATATATTGACGCGGCTGTCGTGAGTTCAATTCCCAAGAAATTTCTTTCTAAGAAATAAAATACAAAATACCAATGTAAGTGGAATGAAAAGAGTCAATTCAAAATGTACCATGTAAAATAATTCTAGGACAATGTTTTATTCCAGTTAAGAGGCTCTGCTCCTAATTTTTTGAGATATTAGCAATGAAACAAGGGCAGAATTCTTAATCTCTATCTCTATATACATATTATAAAACAGTAAAAATATGTTGTCTGTACATTTAATATTTTTGACTGAAATGGATAGAGAGATACTTAAAAAGCATAATAGAAAGCAAAAATATTTTTCTCAATTTCTTGTCTGTAT
This sequence comes from Heliconius nattereri, assembly GCA_013403645.1. Lineage (NCBI taxonomy): Eukaryota > Metazoa > Arthropoda > Insecta > Lepidoptera > Nymphalidae > Heliconius > Heliconius nattereri. The sequence goes on along the minus strand of JAAIXI010000253.1, from coordinate 218,785 downwards.
GATAACGCTAATCTCTGAAAGTACTGAACCGATTTACTACAAACTTTCCGCAATTGCTTTGTTTAAACTCAAATTAACATCTAAAGTTTGTTTCATCAAAATCTGTTCATTAAAAAAAGTTATCGGCATTTGAATAAACTCAGGCATAAGTTTGTCTGCAAATATAAAGTAATCCATATCTATACTTATACTTATAATAAATCTGTATTTGTTTGTAGTTAATCTGTATTTTAACCGACTTTTTAAACAAGGAGGAGGTTCTCAATTAAATATTTTTGATTCGATGTTCGATGAATTATTTTGGATTCGATTTCGATATTGGATTATTCGATTCGTTTTGGGTATGTTTTGTAATAAAGTTGCAGAAATCATTACAGTTATTTTACAAAGAATATTATAAACCCTTACACAAATCAATAATTTACCATTTAAGGCTTTCACTGAACGAGTAAATTAAATTATTCATTGACAGGTTGATGTCTGTCAAATGTGTTCACATTTGACTGTCAGTCAATTCTGTTTATTAAATTAATTATCATGTAGTTCACGCGGGCGAAGCCGTGGGCGGGCCGCTAGTTTAATATAACATTTTAAAATCTTTTTATTAAGTAGATATTTTAAATTCATTATTAAATACCAATACAATTGTGCTTCTCCTGTCGTTCAGCCGCACTTTTGATAAATCTTGATTACTCCAACGAAAATTATTATAAATATTCACTCGAATGAAATTTGATCAGTATTATTTAAGAATAGTAGTATTATTTTATAATATAATGCGACCTTTTAAGGCGAACCCTTACAATACATTGAGCCTTCCTAGACTGAAAAATTAAAAGAAAAAAAAACGTTTTTAGAAAAAGCTTTTATTTAAACGGTTTAAAAAGGAGAAAATGAAATTTGTCTCTTAAATTTTAACTATCAACTCATAGCCTCAATACACACAATTTATATGATCATAGAAGCTTGTCGCGTTAATCAATATTTAATTAAATTGAAACTTTAAAATTTTAAGCCTAGCAGATTTTACATAATTAAATTAGTAGTAGTTTATTTACAACTACACAAGTAAATCACGCGATGGTAAGTTATCACCGCCGCCCTTAAATTCGATTAGCACTAGAGGAGGAGTAAGACGCACTTTTTGAAGGTATCCATGTCGTATTCCGTCACATATATGTAAGCTAGTGGACACGAACGCGGTTACGTCCGCTTGAACTATACGAATATTTATTAAATATATTTATGAAATTATTTTCAGTTTTCAATAGAGAGATGCGTTAAGCAAGCTCATTTTGGGTGACGATTCTAACACTAAACTTTGCAAGTCGTTGCTTAGCAACGGTCGCATAGCGACGGTTGTTATTAATATGGCGGAGTAAATTGCATGTCAAATTAACAAGTAAATTAATATATTGGTATATATCGAAAATATTACAAATATGAGAAAAAAAAGTATCCTATGTTCATCCCGAGACCTTAAAGTATCTCTATATGAGTATTTAATCACTACTAAATAAGCGGTTTGGCCCTGATTGCGTAAACACAGACAGACAGAGTTACTTTCGAATTTATAATGTAGGTATGGATTATATACTTTAGTTATTTATTTAGATGTCACGTACATCAGTTTCATATAGAAATAGTTGAATACGCTAAGATTACAAATACCAAGAATTTTAATTGTCTTTGTTGGATTTTTTTAATGAACGTGATTCTATTACGTAAAAACAACTCGTATAAGGAAAGTTTCTTTTCAGTAAGTTGTTTAATAATCATCAGCCTATCGCCGTCCACTGCTGAACGTATGCCTTCCTCCCACTTTCTTTAAATTGTAATAATATTGGTTTATTATAACACTTTTTTTTGTTTGTGTCTGCATGATTGTCAATTCACGAATTGACATCTGTACGTGCAATCATGTAGATTCAACTTGACTTCCTAGTTTCCGATTGAGCTGAAATTTAAATTACGATTTACACGTTCCAGTATTGTCACTGAAATTACATATAATCAATAATGATATTAATCCAAAACGGCCGGCGCGACAAAATGGCGGAAACCATTTGTTGCACAACGCACGTAGCGCGGATATCAAATGAATGGGATTGATTTGTACAATAGGTACATCATGAAATAAAAAAAACATCTGCAAAATGTGTCTTTATTTTAAAAAGGGTTTTTAATTAATACTTTTTTGTCTTACTACAAAAACTGTAAATGGAGCTTATAATTTGATTCTTATGAGAGACTAAGGCTACTCTAAATAATGCGTTATATACGCGTATATGGTTCCGTTGTTCACTTTCTGAATAGGGATCGGCCCCATGTCGCATCTTCTGTCAGTATGACCGGTATCAACATTAGTATAGTATTAATACATCTTCTATAATAAATTCATATAAAAAATTAAATAATAAACAATATACAACACTTCTATACAGTTTAATGGTATAATTGACTTTTAAAGAACTGAATTCAGCAGGACGTGACGTCACATCACTGATAATGATATACACAGCTAAGAACGATTAATTTACCTTCAATTTTTTTCATATATTCACACTTACAATATATTTTGTAAATAACTAATAAAATATTAATTAATCAATAAAAAAAATATTAAATTAAAATATTTCTTCCCATCAACTTAAAAAACTCTTTTTGCTGCATGGAAACGTAGGTAGGGCGAACATAGCGTTAAGACACTCCGCCCTCCCCATATCCAGACAATTTTTGGATTACTTCGAGTTGAGTAGACATACACGCACATATAATATATATTTAACTGTCCACGTGTTTATATGGTATATTGTACCTTGTACTCAGAGAGTCTTTACACCTTGACCTCTTCGCCATGTAAGGTAAAGGTCGTGGTAACATATATTGATACGAATATAAATACTGAAGTAAGCAATCATCGACGTCGACATCGACATAGATTATTAAATATATGTTAAAACTAACTTCGATTTGTGTTTTAATATACTATCGAAACCTGTGGGTCTAATAAAAAAACACTCATAATACAGACTTCAGACGCAATGTAAAATATAGTAAGTTATGTATTTTTTTAAGCAAAAATCCATTATTAGATAATTTAAGATAAAAGTTATAAATATTCTATAAAAATATATTTTAAAGTAATATCTGTATGTAACAAGCTTCGCATGGCAGTATTTATTGGTAAAGCCTGGGCGAGGCGAGGCCACGTTATCTTATCAACGACAACGTTTAGTAATCGATGCGTGAAGAGTTGACTCGAAAGATGGACGCAATGGATACGTACCTACTATTACTATTTTATAATAATAGGACATTTTGTTTGGTTGAACGCGCCAATCTCAGGAACTGTTGTGAATTATATATAGTCGTTACAATGTAACTAAGTGCAGGTGCCTGCGGTGAGAATCATCTCTGGCATACGTAACATTTAGTTATTCTTCCTTGACTGTCCATAAAAAAATTGTTTATGAACTTTTTCCATCTTTCTGAAGTTACTATGGAAGCCAAGAAACCAGAGGCGAAATCAAAAATAACGTGTTCCATGGGGAAACGAGTGATGAGACACTCCCAGTTTTATAGAATGCGTATTGATTAGTGTAACTCAGCGCCGCAAAGTTCGATACAATAAACAATAATAGCATAATAACAGAGCAGCTCGCTTAAATGAAAAATATACATTCCTCATTTATCAACGCTTTTTATATATTTTTTTTATGGTAATCAAATTACTAATCAGGTATAACGGTAATAACCTAAACACACAAACCCAGGAAAACAGTCGAGACTTTCAAACAATTTTCACTATTCATATTATGAAAGTATAATAGAAGTTGCACATTACATTAGATTTATATATTTACGTAGAAGTATGTACATAGATGCAAAATAGTGTTTGTGTAACGCTTTTTTCTTTATTATTTATCATATTAGGAACGATAGACACATTAGTTTTAATTTCTATTCTAAGTTTTTTGTATAAAATATTTCACAGGTAGAGCCACCGACCAATTATCAAGTTTTTAATTCTATACAAAAAAGGTCATTCTAATAATGTTATAAGTATAATAATAATTTGGATTCTTCTTTTTAACGTTAACTCATTAAAATTTAGGTTTTTTATAATGTTAAGATAATGCACAAAAATTGTATATTTAGATTAATTATTTACGCTTCAGTTAATTATAAAATGCGATAGCACAATATAAAGTAACCAACAAATTTCCGTTTAAATTTTACATACATACATACTTAGCTTCACGCTTTATCCCTAGCGGGGTAGTCAGAGATAACGGAGCTTCGAACGCTACTGTCTCTACATGCCTGTTTCGCCTCATCCACTGTCCTCAACCTCTTCATACATGACCTCCGGGGGATAGTTACCAAAGTGTAGTTTAAAATTAATTATAAAGAGCAAGTAATTACATAAAATTTACTATAGTTCAAAAATGTATGGAAATTTATAAAACCGTCAACGTCATCTACTTGTTCGCGTCGGTGATACTCATACTATGCCGCCCGTAGGCTAGGTCATTTCAAATCAGTGGCATCTCCTTATTTATTTATTAGAATGTTATACAGGTAACTATAATTTCCATCAAGATAAAATGCTAAAAGTGACTAATGTAATAGTCACTTCATAATGATGATTATGAAAATATAAAAAATACATTAACAAAAACCCGATAAATTTAAAGAAAATTAATTAAAATGGTTACTTTTCCTTAACCTTCAGAGTAAGCGTATACCATCTTGGATTTTTTTAAACATTATTCAAAGAACAATATTTAAAAAAAAACATTGTTTTATGTGTCGTATGCGTTAAGCAAGCTCATTTTGAGTGACGTTTTCTTAAACAACAAAAGTTTTCAAATCGTTGCTTAGAAGCGGTCTCGTAGCGACGGTTGTTATTAACACGGCAGAATAAATTGCATGTCAAATGAGAAAGTATTTTAATATATTAGTATATATGTGTAATGCAATGTTATATAGCCTATACTTCACTTCTGAAGAATGCAGCTTTCATACAAAACAAAGTAAATCGGACCAGTAGATCCAGAGATCTTAGCGTCCAAACAAACAAACAAAACTCTTGCGCTTTATTATATTAATATAGATAAATATTTAAAAAATGGCTTGGAGTTGGGTGGCTTGTGAAAGTGAGATAGGGCGTGTAAGGGGTGCTCCCTTAGAGAGAATTCTCGAAATTCCAAGGGAAATAGTGCGAAATCTGACAGCAATTGATTTCATATATTTATGATTTTTTAATCTGTGTTTCCTCATAATGCAAAAGAAGAACATTTTCATAATATCCGAAAGAATTTTCTGTGGCAAAAGTAATAACGTACATTGCTAATACATAAGGCATAAGTCTGTGTTAAGTTACAATATGACGACTCGGCTTTATCGCGATTCAACGTAATACACATTCACTTCCATTCACATACGACTATAAATATCCGTTGTGTGAAATTAATTTTCATTTTTTATTTATGTCATTGAAAATACTTGTGATTATTTTAATATTAACTATAATAAAGCTAATATTTTGTTCCGAGTATGTTTAGGGTTACAATTAGTTATATAAGCAAAATTTTGCCTGCGTGGTGAAAAGTCGGCATTGTGTATGATACAAGACACAGTCTAAACTGCCGAAGTAGCAGTAGATACCAGTATAGGCTGGGCACAGCCAGAGTAATCAACATCGAAAAGATAAGCTATAATCTTCTTCAATAAATCGACTATTTAACATAAACATTAAAAAAATGTTCACTTTAAAACCAGTAGTTCCTGAAATTAGCGCGATCAACCAAACACATCCTTCAGCTTCATTACATTAATAATAAATATAGATGGTCTATTGTGGAATATGTAGAGTAAACATACTTATAACAGTAACAGGTCCCTAGTGCCTTTTTCTCGCACACGCTCACGGAATAAAGTTCCCTCTATTAAAAAAAAAATCTTTTGATGCTTAAATGTATCTTTCAATTAAAATCAAACGTATCTACAAGTATTATATTGTGCAAATAGTTGAATTGGCATATTATTTCAAGTCACAAAAACAACCGCCCACAGTCCGACCGGCAGTCTAGAGGCGTGACCTATATAGTAATGTTAAGACACTCCGTTCCCCACTTTCCGCCGAATTTTGGAGGCATTGCGGGTTGAGTGGCGGAGTTTATTAGAGAGTTAAGAATTATAAATTTAAATAAGTATTTCATTTTCTCAAGTGGGGATGGAACCCACAACCAGTCGCCGTTAAAGTCACACTTTGTGCTTCAGCGCTACGACTGACTCTGAAAAGGTTCATTGAAGAGAAAAATGTAAAGTTGAATCAAAATTATTTTAGTTTTTTTAATTATGAATGGTGAATAAAAGTAGTAATTATTTATTTATGTATATAAAAAATCGCTTCTGTGACTACGCACAGACTAAACTACTGGACTTAAAAACTTCAAGTTTTGTAGGCAGGTGTGGGAGTGGCAGAGGTAGGGGAGCTCGAAATTCCCACGAGAAAGGGTAAAAACGGGTTATTAGTGTTCGGCTCCTTTTTGTTTTTGTTAATTTAAATGAATTATTATTTATATTCATAAAGTAGATTTATTTTGTGTCCGTTCCGAGACATAATTTAATCGAAAACTGAAAAAATATATAGATCCTATGCATTTAAATCGCAATATAGTAATATTGCGATTACATATATTTCTATATGTTAATTGTAATAATTCAAAAATAATAGAGTCAATAATAAATTAGCTGTTTTAAAAGCTTTCATTAAACTTGCAATGTACGCATGTACGCATGTTCAGTACGTCTTTGATGTCCATTTTGAAATAGATATCTCCAACCGATACTTAGTCTTCCTCGTCAGCAACATAGCATTAGTCTTATGCGTTGCGAAGTTCAACTTATTCCGATTTCCCCACTCTACGACTACGAGTGTGCAGGCTAGAGTAGAGAGTACGATTACATTTGTTCTAAGGTGTGTGTTGAATGATCTGCAAAAACTAAAGCTACATCATCAGTAATAGAGAAGGCATCTCGGCAACATACCTGTAGCTGAGCTACACGGTGCGTCAGTGGTCGAGTTGAGGATAGATAGAGAAGTCATACATGAAACCAACATGACCACGAACATAGTGAGAGTTTGGCTGAGCCATGAAACCAGAGAACCCTTCGAACAGACAGCTAACTTTGAAAAGACAATGTAGACCATTGATACGCCTTTAATGGCTTAGTGGTTTGAGTCAGAACGGTTTCCGAGAGGCGCGCGTTCGTGTCCCGATACGTAATTTTTTTTCATAGGATTTCTGAATTGTATTTCTTTTTAATGTGAAATAACGCTTTAAAAATGTTACACACCTTATTATGTTTATAAAGATAATAACAATAACAAAAATTATCAGTCAATTACAAAAATAACAATATTAACAAAAATGTTGCTAGTTGTGGATATTTTTTTACTTTAATTGATTATACTAGAATAAAGAAAATTTAAAGAAAACTGGAAGTTCGATATAAGACAGTAGCTCAATAGAATTCAAACAACGGCAATGGTGCTAGTGGCGAAGTAATTAACACGAGGTCTATGCAGAACAGAACAGAAGAAGGCAGAACATTGCTTATAATATTCAGCTTGCTATATTATAATATAAATAAACAGCAATTAATGCCTCCACATAGATGGAAAATGGAGAGCGGAGTGTCAAATCACTATATACTAGAAAATAAAATAAATTTAGTAGATACTTTAGTGTGTTCAAAGCAAAAAGTCCCGAAATAATTATACATTCAAATATGTAAGCGAATTTAGAATTGTAAAGTTCTTTTGAAATGTGTTCTTCCCATTATATTGAAACGTGCACTCTATTCACAAGCGCTCCGGCTGAGCGGAGGTGGAGGTGCTAGGAATTTGTTTGTTGAAGTCTTTTCTTTAGCAACACTCGATGTCGATTTCTAGGAAATATAACAAGACTAACAAAAGGTCTTTGTGGGTGGACTATTATGTCTACATGTTGTAAAGAAACGATTTACTTCTCGTGAGGCAAAAATCGTTTATATTTATTCCCATTCGGAGTGATGATTTATTTTCGCCACAATATCTCCATGCTACATGCGGGATACAGCGTGAAACTAAAAAAAACATGAGATATGTGTTCCGGGATTGTCTAGAACTGAGTACCGCTATATTTGCCGCCGTTTAATTTACGCGGCGGCCATTTTATTGACGTGTGAACTGGAAAAGTTGTTTCTAATGAGGAAAATAGTGATTGTTAAAAAAATCGTTATCACTCCTAAAATATAAGAAACGAAGCATAAGCAAATATTTATTTATTGTATATTTAACTTATTAAGTATTAGTATTTATATTTGTTGATATAAATTCACATCTATGTTCACTTCGTGTTTGACACGCTCATCTATAGAAATGAATAACTTTCTAATATAATATATATATATTTTTTTGATTATTTTCAATAATATCCACTAGTACACACATATATAAAACACTTCTGCTACTGAATAAATGATAGACAACGAACAAAAGAAACTGCGGTATGTAGGAAGGTACTTCAGGGAGAGTAGGAGAGCTCCCAGAGAGGATTTCTAGAAATTGCGATGAATTAATTACGGTACCGGAAACTATAAAATTTTCCATCTTACATTAAAATGTCCACGAAAACAATCTGGTGGGCGATAACTAGTACCTACAGTAGTAAAATACTAATAAAATTTACCAACCTGTACAACTTACTTATGTATAATATGTACGTATATATATATTTTCAAACAATGACAAACATCGACAACGTTTCGTGCATAATGCATAGCTTCAACCTTTTGATTTAATTCACAAGCCACCGGCTTTTTGTGTCGTAGAAAATGTATACATATATATGTTTTACCTTATTTTATCTTTTTCCTCTTAACATAATATAATGGTACAAATATATTTGTTTGGTCCAATTAGTACGAAATAAAATTTCAGAGTAACGTCTTAACTAATCAATGTATAATGCATCTCTTTCTGACATACTGTTTCACCATGACTTGGAATGGGACAACCGATATTTATTTTTAGCTATAATTTAACTCAATATATGAGTAAATATACCCCATAAAATTAAAAATTTCTAACACAAAATTTTATTTTTTTACTCTATAATAAAAACATCGAAACAAGATACTTTTATAATGTATCTACACAATTATTGTACAGTTATCGACATTAGATCGCAACAAACCGAACCTAAGCGGCATGCGCACGCGCAGGTTCGTGCAGACCCCCTTAACGGGAGGGGAGGGGAGGGGAAAGGGGCACGGGACGAAGGGGGGACAGTGTAGAGGGGGAGAGGAAGCGAGTGGAAATTTCCGTTGCCCAAGCGTTGGTCGTAATTTGGTCGACAGCGAAACGCCGCCGTCGACGCGCCCGCCTGTGCAGTAAAGTATACGCAGACTTGTTTGATCTTTGTACGACAGCATACATACTCGTATTACTTTATACAACTTTGAAAGAGTACGCAGGTACTATATTGATGATTAGACTGAATTTATGTAAAATTTTACACTTCCTCGTATATTTCGTGTCGTTGTGCTCAATATTATTTAATATGTATTTGGTATTTCATTATACGATGATTAATCGACGAAAAATTAGATTAAAAACTTTACCTTCTCATTTGCTTCTTTGTATACAGAGAGAACCTAGTGTTTAGACACTCCGTTCTCCATTATTTAATATTAAAAATTTCTAATTAATCTATACACATAACTCAAGTTACATAACTCGTTTATTTTTAACTGCGCAGACTTTTCTAGAACACTTATAAATCCATCTAAGCTACATCTCCGAACATGAAACAATCAAGAATGTATATTAAAACTAGTACTTTAATGCTTAGTAATATTTCCACATGAATTTCCTTCACATATTAACTATAACTTAGGGGATTTTTTGAAATATTACGATAGTTGTTCATGCGTACTAAGTATTCTGAGAAAATTAATAAGATATATAGCATATTAGATTTTATATTTTGTATAAATATATATTAATATTATGATGGAGAAATCGGCGGCTTAGCACTAGGCTTCCCCTGCTTAACCTGTTCCATGCGGGATGCAGCGTTGTTTTATTAATTAACTAGCAGCCGCCCGCGGCTTTACCCGCTTGAACCACATGTATAAACATGTAGTTCAAGCGGGCGAAGCCGCAGAGCGAGGATTTCGATATTGGATTATTCGATTCGATTGTTGTAATATGCAGTCATTACAGTTATTTTACAAAGAATATTATAAATTCTTACCCCAATCAATAATTTAACATTTAAGAATGTTTCTGAACGAGTAAATTAAATTATTCATTGACATCAACACATATGACTGTGACTCAATTCTGTTTATTAAATGAATAATCTTGTCCTGGCACGCTCGAAGCGCCATAAATAAAGAACTAAACTGAACTGATAATCATGTAGTTCAAGCGGGCGAAGCCGCTGGCAAGCGGATAGTGTATAATGAATAATGATCTGACAAAAAAAATCCTTTTGACATTGAAATCTTATCTAAAATAAATTAGAGTTTACAGAAAAATGACCTTTGAACTCGAGCGCGTTTGAGTCTTTTCCAAAGATATCTAAGGGTTGAAGTTTAAGAGTGGTAAGAAAATCTATACTATTATTATGCCGAAGAATTTGTCCGTTTAAATGCGCTTATCTTGGGAACTATTGATTGGATTTAAATATTGCTTTATATAAGATACACGATTTATCGAGGAAGTATAACAAGAACATAAAGGCTAAATAATAATAATAAAGACTCTACAATCATAAAACAATGGTTTTAAGTAAGTTTTATATAACCGATCCGATTATTATATTATGTAAGCATATAAACATACTGTATGTTCTTTAAAGAAAAACATTCAAAAGCTACTGATAGATATACAACGTTTCAAAAATTGTTTTGAGCTAATTGCCAGTTGGCACGGTACACATTTTTTTTCATTCGTTCAATTTTTTTTGAGTAGAATACAGTTCTACCTATGTTTACTAATTTATTTATATATTCAGTTAATATATAAAGATTGTATGGGAGAAGACTTGAAATATATGCACTGTAAACAGATCATGACTTTAGATTTTCTAGTATATGCTTGTAAATTGTAATATACTGTACTCTAAGAAACAATGCTTTGTAAATCACATTGCTAACTCTAAATATAGAAATGGCTAAGTTATTTAATATTTTCCGTACAAAATATTCCCCCATAGAAGTTTTAAGGAAATTTAGTGTAAAACACTCCGCTCTCAATCTCCGCCTGTTCATGACATGAGACATCGTGTGGATAATTGACGGAATTTTACGCGGCAAATAATACAATAAAGCTTATATTTTGTTCTGGACTTCAGTCGAGCATTTTATTATTGTTTTGTCATTATAAGTTTTCATGTAAAAGTACATGATGATGAATTTCGTCACCTCATCAGTGGGAAGAAAAATCTCTTGACGTTATCAGATCCATACTCGATTCATTATGACATGAGACAAAATGTAAACAAAAATATTCTGTTTCTCAAACTTTTACGTATTTTTTTTTCTATATAATTTATTTATGCACACGTTTTACCTAAAGATACTTAACTTTTAGGTTATTAAACTAAATATATTTATATTTCAATTATTTATACGTTTTTCATTTATTTTACCTTTCCTTAACTTTATTCACGAAAATAATTGGATATTGTAGTGTAAAAAATCGTTTAAAAAACTGTGAATTTTGTAAATTTTTCTTTTTTCGAGCTTTACTGGTTTGCTATTTCTATAATAAGATAATATTATTTGTGCTATCTTTCATTCATTTAGTATATAACTTCTATAAATACATAGATCAATATTTTTCCTCCTCATGTAAAAGAACCTTTTTTTGACATGTTTACCTTTTATCTTATGCCTTTGTGAATCGAGTATAATAAGATGACGCAGCATTAAGTAAATGAAGTACTTTTAGCTACCATATAGTTTTTATAGCTAATTTTAATGGATTGCGTCCAATCGTTGTATAATCTTTTTTATTGACTCTACAAAGCTCTTTTCAGATGTTTATCAACAGGACTTGTACGAACATGGTTCGCAAGACCCCCAGTCCCTCATGCAAGCGGTATTGATTTAAACGTATTACGTCACCATGACTAATATCGCACTCTACATGTGAAACATTAAACGCTGAAAAACTACATGGAAAAATAACTTCTATTGCACCACAATGGGTACAAAAATATATTTTTTTTCTTTGATAAGGCATTCGGATTCTTGCACTTACGAATATTAAGCAAACATTTTACTTAACTCCATTTTATCTTTGCATTAGCGCCATTGCGAAGGCTAAAATATTAGTATTATAGTATAATAAATCCGTACGGCTGTAAACGCGACTGTTATGGGTTCAAACGCGTTGAGTTCCGCCACTCAACACGCAATAACTCGAAAATAGAGAGTGCGTGGGGAACGGAGTGTCTCAATACTCTCCCTCTATTTACCCAGCTATAAGCGATACAGCGTGAAACTATAAGGAAGTTCTTGAAAACTATTTTTCAATGTTTATACCAATTATAACTTTGAAACTACACTTGTAACGAAAGAACATTGAAATACAAAAGAGGTACATGACGTAAGTAGGGCAAGTGATAAAATATATAATTACATTTCTTTGTAAACCGTCGAAATAGATGTCATTTCTTACATAAAACTAACTGAAACTCTAATATTGATCGCTACATAGAGATAGAGACATAGACATAGAGACTTTTATAAAAATAATATATAAGCCTTTATGTATTTTTTTCTAATAATTATGCCACATAATATAAAAAAATGGAAAATAATCAAATTTAACTCTTTTGCACAAGGTTTTTAAGAGTTACTTTTGTATGAATTAGGTTTATCAGATAGAGAGAGTACCTGATCGAGTGGTGAAAACGAATCGCGAATAAACGACCGTGTAAAGTTGCAAGAATATGTTTCTAACTTCTAAAGGTTGACCCGTTAAGTTTTCTCCGTGCAGTATTTCTATAAAATACCTATTATAATAAACCACATATAATTTAGGAATTTAAAAAATATTATATATTGTTTTTGTAAAGCTCAGCTTTTTTTTTTCAATTATATCGCAACGCTTTTTTTTGTATTCGTTCATACAATTTCTTATAAAATCCTATTATTTATAGTCTCAGTCTACAAAATTTTCCTATTGAAAAAAAAATGTTTTTTTGCAAATATAAAAAATATCGCAAAGCATTCCGAGTACTTCGAAAAAAATTCGCAAAACCCAAATTAGAAAAAGACTTACCTTAAACACCGCAGGAGCTAACGGTATAGCTGCTTGATTGTGAAGATGTTTTTTCGACATTTTCGTTACCTCGTGGTCACAAAACAGAAAAAAGAATCAATTATACTATATACTATAATAATAAAAAGTGATTATTTTTTCGAAAAACAATATTATATTTTACGTTCGCCGTTTTGATTTATTTTTTGTTTCTAATTATCCAACAAAAGAAAACAAGAAAAAATAAATAAATGTTGAACGTGGTAAGTTTAACGCGGCCCGGTAACGACGTGTTGTTTGTACTGCGGTTGGGTCGGCAATGAGCGCGGCGTCACTACAGTCGACACCATAGCGCCAAGGTACAGTGCGGCCGGCGAGTCGTGGCCGCCCTGAAGTTAGGTTTTCCAAACTTTTGCGCATTACTCACTCACTCTCGGGAAGAAAATAATTAAAAGTAAGAAAAATCCTTAAATTAAGTCTGCGCAGCCATTTACAACTAACTTTAGGACGGCCACGACTCGTCGACCGTGCTTTACCCACAATACTCGAACTCGAGCATGAGAGTATGAATAGCTTTAGGTAAATCAGACTTAAATAAATAAATAAATAAAATACTCTTTATTGTACAATTGCAAGACAAGACACATATACATGTATTAATACATAGAACAGTACAATAGGCGGCCTTATCGCTAAGAGAGCGATCTCTTTCAGGCAACCTTTGGGTAGAGGAGAGAATACTTTGTCTGAAAAGGGAAGGGGTGTACAGAGCTGATATCTAGTTTTACATAAACATACATAAATAAATACGTATGTATACATACATACATACATACATACATACCTACATACATACATGCATACATATATAAATAAATGCATACTACTTTGTTATACTTACTTTTAGAAAATACAATCGAAACTTGTAGCGTTAAATAATAATCTTTCAGCCTCTTTTTAAATGTTGGTATTAGACTGAGATCCCACCGTTGAATCCTGCATATACCAGTTTTCTTAATTAAACCTATATTAATGAATAATACACGATTAGTAGAACAGATTACACCTGGGTTGCCTGGAAGAATCCTGCCGCAATCACCTTTAATTACATTTTTTCGTAACTCGTTTTTGGAGAAAATTGCAGTTATACGTTTTTTATATGAATCGCACATCATTTGAAAGATAATCGCATAAGGAATTGGAAAATTAAGGGTTGCCAGCTCTCAGTCTGCCGCAAGTATAGGGTTGCCTGGTTTAAACATGTCACTAAATGTTAATAATTTGCACTCATGTGTTTTTTTAATGAATTATATATCAAATTAAAGCTTATTTTTTTCTGAACACGATAAAACAGGGTTGCCTGGAAAATTCCTGCCGCAAACAGGGGTTGCCAGCGTTTGAAATATTTTATTCCAGTTCCGTTTGACTATGAGAATAGACGATGAATTGCGCGGTCTGTCTTATGTTTTGAAGTAAAATATTATATAATAGAAGGTTAGTAGTAATTTTAATCATATAAAGTACACGCAGAAAACTATTTAAAGATGAAATCATCCTTATTTTTCAAGTAAAATAATGAACCTATAATATTGAGTCTTTGCAAAATCTATTTTCTAAATACTAATATTTTTTTATTAATTTAAATTACCATTTTGAAACAACTAAATTATCTAATTAAATAAATGTTTACAAATATCGATCTACTATAAGCTATTAATATACATACATATACATCATGTTTCCTTAGTATAATGAAGGGTGGCCATTATTGCGGATATATTTTTTATTAATTATATTGAAAAATACATTCAATGAACTCTCTGTCTCTCTCTCTCTCTCTCCGTCCTCTACTTGTTTGATTTGACAACGCTTGCCGCAATCTTTTTTTTTCTCACGCAACTTTTAATAATTTGCATAGGAAAGAAATATGTATAATAGAATTATAATAAACAAAACTAAGTTAGCAAAGATTAATTCCAAGAAAATTCGACAGTAATGCCGACTAATAAACGCTATTTACGATTTATGACCAGGAGTCGGCAAATATCAATTAGTTAGTTGGGTTTAGGTTTAGGTATATATTTAGAAAATGATATTTTGCCCGACAAAATCGAACGAGTTTTGGTTTCCAAGAAATTAGGGCCAACTCTACAAAATTTTGTAATGATTTTAGGACGACCATTTAAAACTCAAGGTCACTATCGAACTGGAACATGAACGCACGCTCCGTTGTGGTATTACAGGATTAAGAAAACAGTTTTTTTAAAGGTGATTGATTAACTTATGTATTCTGTATAAGCCCACCTCATAAGCTTTTTGAGCTTTATATAGAAAGTATAGTGATAAAACGCTCGGCTTTAACTTTTTGCTTCCATGGTGACTTCGGTTTCCACATTGAAATAGTTATGTTATATTGGGAGTAATGATTTGTGACTGTGTAATAAATTAAGAAATTGACTGAGTATTTGACCCACTTTTAATACTTGTATCATCATAAAACTTGGCCGTTACTCGTACTTAGGTGGCAATACAATATAACATTGTATCATCAAGCTGGTCCGATGAAGCCACCATACACCACAGGTAGTAAACCACTCAAGTTTATTCTCATCCTATGTTGGTACTTCTTAGTGCACCATAAAGGAGTGCATTTTTTTAAATATAATTTATTATTAACAATGACATGACATGACATTCTATGACATTCTAGATAATTCTATTCGATTTGACTAAAATAAATGAAGTCAGGATAAGAGACAATGACTAAATTTTTCATTCAGCCTTAAGATTATTTCAATTGTACTAGAAAACCATTCACGCCACCTTGACGCAGTGGCACACTGTCTGGGTGTAGGTGCCAGAGTTGTGAGTTCGATTTCAATTTAATATTTTCATATCCTCGCTCTGGTTCTAGAAGCAAAGCGCCGTGTTCATTTCTAACACTCAACGTGCAATCAAGATTTTGGCGGAATGTGGGACGGAGTATTTTAACACTAGTTTCCCCGCATACTCAGTAGAGTATAGTAATAGGTAGTATAGTAATAGGTATATATGACACTATAAAACTAGCGGCGTGGTGTTTGTTATTATTTTCGGAATACAATGACACTTGTACCTTGATTAAATTTATATGTAAACAAAAAATATATTATTATGCTTATAATTCGTAGTGACAGGAGTAAGCATCAATGCCGCAGTTTGCCAGCAGAGCGTGGAAATAAATAAAATTCAATATTAGCATTCCCCCGAGTAGGATTCGAATCATATATCACTTAACTGCTCGTAACGTAACGTAATACGTGAATAACCTTTTAAAAATACTTTAAAAATACCATTCGTATAATTATAGGAGTGTATTGTTCTATATTATCTATTACACATCAGCAATATAATATGAAACCATAAAGTTTTATAGCGTTCGCCCCTTGCATGCGAAACTTGATTGGAAAACCCCGCGTCGATAACTCCTTATGTACAGTATTTTGGTAACGCAAGCTAAGTGTAATGATTGGCTTAGCGGTTAATAGTCTTTTTATTTAAACACAATTTAAATGAAAATTATAAATTAGATTAATCGTTAGTCTATATCTATATTCATATTATAATTATAATATTTATGTATATTAAATGGAAAGGACACTCACTCATCACGAAATCTAGTGAACGAAACTACAAGTGCTAGGAATCTAAATTTTGCATAGGAGTTGATAATAGGACGTAGGTGCTCGCTAAGACGGGAATTTGCAATATTCGACTGTTTTCGGGGTTACTATGTTGTATAAAACTTCGTTACTACAAGTGCTAGGAGTGTGTAATTTTGCATAGGCATTTCTTATAGGACGCAAGTGCTTACTGAGATGAGAATTTGCAATAGTCTTCTACTGAGAGGATGAAATAAGGAGTTGAAAGTTTGTATGGAAAAAAAATTAAATTGCCAATGATTTTTATAAGATTTGAAATTTAGATTCTTAAAAATATTTAATTGAACACGTGTTTCATGCATTTACTCTCTAAACTGACAATATTTTCATAAATATATTTAATAAATGATCGTATAGTTCCAGCGGGCGAAGCCGCCCAAATCCACTAGTTGGTGATATATGGTACGAATATTCGAAATTCGGTTAAAAATAGTAAAGATTATCGGAACTCAGCCAATATAAAGAATAAACCTATATTTAAAAACAATTCTTTTACGATTAACTTAGTGCGCGGCGCCACAGCGTCTGACTGTAAGCACGACGGCTGTGGGTTCGATTCCCACCCGGGGGATTGAATTATTTTCATTTCCTCGTTCTGGTGAGAAGGCAAGGCACGGCAGCGGTGAGTTCCACCACTCAACAGGCAATGTCTCAAAAATTGGGAGGAAAGTGAAGAACGGAGTGTCTTAACCCTGGCTTCTCCCTGCTATAAGCAGCTTATTTTCTTTTAGTTTCACGCTGTATACTGCACATTGCAAAAGACACTCCATTCCCATTAAGACATGTCCCTTCCCCAAAAAATATTGTTATAAAATACTACTAGAATAATTGCAAAACCAGTAGTCCAAAAATAAATGTATCATTATATATTTATTACATATAGTTATATTATATAATATATAAATTATATTTTTCAATAGACTATTGAAACATTCTTTTGTAATAATAGATTATATAACATTATTTCAGTAAAGAAGCATGTTTGTATGTATGTATATCATAAATACAATAGTAGATGTGTTTTACCGTCCTTATAGGTGCGAGTATACTTATGCACGCTATTTGACTTTAAAGTAGCGACGTTTTGTTCAAGCCAGATCATGTGCTATCCCAGAAGACATCATTGTTAGTAAATAGCATTATATATAGTTGTGCAAACGTACTACTAGAAACTGGTCTTAAGACAGTCCGTCCTCCAGGCTCCACCCTATTAATTCCAGATATTATATTATTAACTCCAGATATTACTTGTTGAATAGCGGAACTTCAAACTTCAAAGCCAAAGTTTTGATTCTACAATTGTAATTGCAAGTTAGTGTACTTCTTTGTATTGGACATACCACGGATACGTCTCTGGTGTGATGGTTCATAATATCTAAGTATTTTTTTTATATTTGACAAGTCCTTTTATATATGTAGACTAGCGGATGCGCGCAGCTTGCTTATTCAGGTCTAAATTTCAAGTTTTATAAAAATCGGTGTCGATTTAATGATTTTCCATATAAACTTTCAACCCCTTATTTGCACCCTTGGGGGGAGAATTCTATTAAACCATGAAACATGTGTTCAATTAAATACTTTTAAGAGTCTGAATTTCAAATTTTATAAAAATCGGTGGCGATTTAAAGATTTTCCATATAAACTTTTAACCCCTTATTTGCACCCTTATGGGGAGAATTCAAGAAAACGATGAAACACGTATTCAATTAAATATTTTTAAAAATCTAAATTTCAAATTTTAAAAGGATCGGTGCCCATTTAATTTTTTCCCATACAAACTTTCAACCCCTATTTCACCCTTTTCGAGTTAAAATTTTTCAAAATCCCTTTTTGGTGGATGCCCAGATTACGGAAATAAACATCTGTCGAAATTTCACATTTCTACCATCAGCGGTTACGGCTGTGCGTGCGTCTTACCTCAGTCAGTGAGGATCAGACTTGTTACAGAGATCTTTAGGTAGATTTTTAAAAATCTTAATATTAGAAAATATAATTAATCATTTGATGAATTTAGACATACGAAAATATGTCCATCCAAGTTAGAAAAATAGAAGCCGCAAGTGGGTCGCTAGTTGTACGCAAAGGAGTCGCACCGCCTCCCCTACTATATGCGGCCTTACGTAAGGTACCTGTAATTACGAAAACCGCATCTCCTCTCGTATGACAATGGAAGTATAACATATTATGAATGTTATTGGAGTACAACGCAGACAGACGCAGCCACGTCACTTACGTAACCTCTGTTGATACAAGGACGACATAATGGTATATTGAGTTTCTTAGAAAATGCACGCACCCACGCAAAGTAAGAGCAATATTACGTGTTAAGTTAAGTTTTAATGGAACTCAACACTCCGCTTTTTCTTGTTGCCAGAGCAGAGAAAAAAGAATAATTAATTTCTGAGTTGAAATTGAACCTACAACCGTCACTCTAAAGTCAGAGGCTGTCTATGAGAGTAATAGACAAAAATGATTTATTTTTATTAATGCTGTAAGTATTTTCCGTTGATAGAAATGTTTAGACTATAAGTTGTTATAGTTTTTATCTGTAATAATGTTTCGTTCCATATTTCGGATTCTTTTTATTTCTGTTATAAGTTCTGACTTCTTGCCGTCTACGCCAGGAAAAAAAAGTTAAGTTGGCGAGCGTATGCACTCATTTACTTTGAAATAACGAATAAATAAAAATTACAAATATAAATTTGTAATTTCTTTTTCTATGTAATACCTAAATATCATAACTGTAGGTCCACGGGAAGAGTACCCTATATGTTTTGATTTCAATTTTCAGTTTCAAATGTACCTACATATATTTCAATCTGTGTAATGGCAATTAAATGCTAATTGAACACTCTGAGTGGTTCTTAAGTCTCTGCCTACAAACAATATATCTACTGTAAATATTTTCTTAATGACTGGTCATTTAGGTTTCTATTTTCGTACATGATATGCGGACAAACATATAAACAATGATTAGTCTTCGTGTTATCATTAGCGAGTTTAGAAAAGATTTGCAAAATATTTATGTCGCTAAAATAATGCTTTTTCGTAATTCCTCTTAAACTTGAAAATATTTGAATTGGAAAAACATTTTAGTTTTGCATAATCACTTTATTCAAGTCGGGTATATATATAAAATAAAGTCGGGTTTGTTACAACACTTCGAGATCTGCTAGAACAATTTTCATTGTTTTGATTCGTTCGATTTGTCTTCGCCCCGAATAGCAGAATACATCTAAAAACAGTGAAAAATCGACGACTACATAATTATATAAAAGACTAGTGGACCCGGACGGGGCTTCGCCTGCTTGAACTATAAGAATATTTATTAAATATATTTATGAAATTATTTACAGTTTTTACAGTATTTACAGTTTAGGATATTCTTAACATTAGAAAAAGTACCTAAAGTTTTCCGTGCGCGCGTACATACTCGTAGATATCGAGTCTATGAAATAACTAAACATTTTTCTACATTAAATAGGTTATTTTTTGCGAGCAATATCAAATAAAATAAGAAGAGAACCAAAGTGTAGTTTATATAAATTACAAACAGCAAATAATTACATAAAAATTAACAATAGTTCGAAAATATATGAAAATTTATAAAACCCTCAACGTCATCTGCCCGTTCGAGTCAGTCATACTCATACGATGCCGCCCGAAGGTTAGATCATTACGAATTTTATTTATTGTAAATACACTGAAGTGATATTTGTTTATTTTGTGTGGTTTTATTACTATTAAAACAATGCCACATCCTAGAAGATCTAAACTTTCCCAGCGAAGTCATCATGGAATTAGGCAACGGAACATCGCGGGTCCATGAAGAAGAACGAGAAATTGCACGAGAAGAGCGCGAAGAGCGTTAGTATGGAGCAAAGGAGGCCTTAATTCGCGCTTCTCAAACACAAGAGGAAAGAGAGGCAGCCCGTGAACAGCTAGGCTAGAAACGAGAGATCGTCGAGCTTGTCGTACAGATCAACAGAGGGATAATCGAAGTGCAAGAAGAAACGGTTCAAGTGTTGATTTGAATCGAATAGTGTTCTATATGATTGCACCATCGACTACAGCTTGCATCGTTTAGTTTGCATTGGACGTTGTTTGCCAGCTAGTGGCGCATTGAAACTTGCTCGTGGAACGCTGATTTGTGCTGCCTTAGTGCTAAAGTGAAATTGCCATTATTGGTTCCGCCATTCAAGCAATTTCTGACCCTCGGTGATGGCCGTGTTCCTATTCACGAATCGAGCGGACTGATTTCATCCCTCCAAATTTTTGCAATTTCATCTTGTAGGGGACGTGGCCTACACTATTTAGCTGGAGATTAGCGGCTCGATAATAAAAAATAATATTTTAAATAAAAGTTGCTTTATTGCTTGCTATATGATAATGATCAATGAATACGCTAATGAATGCTACCGGTCCGCGGTCCGAGTATGCACTGCCTTATAATAGTAGCGCCGGGAACGTGCTGAAAGGCTATGCCGCGGTGTTCGGTTACAATATTTGGACCGAACA
>JAAIXI010000253.1:36470-192743 GCA_013403645.1 Heliconius nattereri | reverse complement strand
ATGTAGGGGACGTGGCCTACACTATTTAGCTGGAGATTAGCGGCTCGATAATAAAAAATAATATTTTAAATAAAAGTTGCTTTATTGCTTGCTATATGATAATGATCAATGAATACGCTAATGAATGCTACCGGTCCGCGGTCCGAGTATGCACTGCCTTATAATAGTAGCGCCGGGAACGTGCTGAAAGGCTATGCCGCGGTGTTCGGTTACAATATTTGGACCGAACACATCTCATCAAAAGACGGCTAAACACAAAGATGTAGATGGCCTAAATTTTATAATTCAAAATCAAATCGTAGGTCTCTGTATTCATTCAAATCTAACGACTGTGTGGCAAACGAAGAAGAAGCCACTAATTCTCCAACTGGGTTTTTAAAGTCCTTGGACATGTCTAGTTTACCATCGCACAATTTACAACTAAAGGTTGGCTCGGTAGTCATCATTGAATGAAATTTCAACCAACCAAAACTGTGCAATGGAACGCTTTTGGTGATAAGAAAATGATGAGCAATGTGATTCACGTGTCGATACTCAAAGGAAAATTTGAATATGAGGAAGTTCTCATTCCAAGGATTCACAACACGGCATTCAGGCGGCGGCGTTGTTAGGCGGTACGAAGTTCGCCGGGTCAGCTAGTACTGTACTAGATGACGTCAGTCGTGCAAACAGATTACATGGACCACTTGGAATATACCAGTTAGCAGAGTTAGCTATCGATATATAATAGTGCCACTATCTCAGTCGAGTGCTTCCACTTATATTTAAATGGCATCCATTGTCTCTTCGCTGAAACTGCGCAATTCTTACAGGTTGTGACTGGTTCGCGGCTCGTCACACGCCGTCACATTCAACAATATTGATTCATTTTCTCATGTAAAATCTAGACTTGTTAATATGAAATTCACACAATTTATAGTACGGTGTGAAATGGTACAGGTGGACGCGATTGTTTGTATTCACTTCCTATGTAGGTATAGCTAGAAACATGTTGACGCTATCGTGGCGCAGCGGGTTAGTCCGACTGTAAATGTAATGGTTGTGAGTGCGAACCCCACTCGGCGCAATTGATTATTTTTTACATTTTCAAAGTGTTTTTCCACATTTAGGCAAGAAAAATACTTTTTGGAAATCGTATCAAAAATTAAACGTAGGGGGATTTGAGCCCGCGCCTCTTGGAAGTCGTCCAAGCGCTTTGACCACTAAGCCATACGTTCTTATCAAGCTACGTCGAAATTCTTATGCTCTTGTTACAACTAACAAAACACATAAGTATTTAATCTCTGTCTCTATCTCTTCTCTATACCTCTAGAGAAGAGATAGAGATAAAATAGGTACGTACATTGAAAATATTTCACATTCATTCTACGTCCACTCCAATTTACGTTTAAACAAGATCAGTTATAGATTGTTTGCAAAATATTTGGTTATTTCTGAGTCCGAGTGTACACAAGTCGTGCAAATTGAATGTTCGATCAGTCCACTCGCTATAATTATATATATACTTACAGATTTACACCAACAGAGGTTCTTTGATCTTATGAAGTAAGGCATTCTATTAGCGAGTAAAATATATATTGAATTCTGCCTTTCTTATATTACTTTATATTCATTGTTTGTTGTATATTATACTTCAAACAAAAACATAATCAATTATGATGATGTTAGATAAATCTTTTCATTATTTAAATTTTAACGATTTAAATTATAAGGAATAATTTGTACAGTTCTATACGATTAGTACAGTCCGCGAGGCTTAAGCTGAGGTTTACATTTGTGTAAGGTGATCACTAAAAGTAAAGCCAGAAAAAAACTCTTAAGAATAACATTGATTATTAAAGACAGATAAAAAAAATCTAACTTAAAATATATCAGACAGAAATATATCTACACCGGACATTGCATCCACATAACTTTCACTTTCGTCTGATGTTCCGTTTGTGTTAGTAATGAATCGTTCCGTTATATCATTAAGAACAGCTTTATGTTCACGATATTTTTCTTTTTCTTGACTTTTAACGCTAATGCGAGGTTAATAATCGCTAAGGCGAGGTTCTCGACATAGCGATTCTACCGAATGTAGGCTTATGTCAACATTCAATAGAAACAATTCCCGACCTCCATTAATGTCATTCTCAAATTAGGCGAGGTGCGCCTCTCAGGTCCACCCACTAAAACAGTAATCGACTGGAGGAAATTTGCTAAGCTCCTCCGTTCGAATGAATCCCTTTTAAAGGAATTAATACCTGGCATCGCTGACTCCGCGGAGCTGCTCGGAATCTCAGAAAAGCTCCGACGATTGATTAGACGCAGAAACAAAGGAATGAGAGGAGAGTTCGATTAGAGTTCGAAGTTCTGCGCGGGGAGTCGTGGAATAAAAAGCTCGAGGGGCTCGCGCTATCGCTCCAGGCACTCTTCGCGCTGTCGCGTGCTTTTAGAGTCGATTGTCTCTCGACTATGCCACCTCTGATTAGGCCCGACTTGTCAATCGCCGCCGATGAAACCGAAAAAGCGGAATGTCTCGCTGATAGTTTAGAGGCTCAGTGTACACCTAGAGGTCAGCCCTGTGACCCGAGCCATATCGTGCCACATCGCATCGCATGCAAGAGGTACAAAATAATTTCTTACGTATGCGATACGTAGGTTCAGGTTGTCCCTGGTGCCCTCCCTCGTGCGTAACGTCGACCTACATAGAGACCTCGATTCACGAGCACTGCAAACGCTTAGCGAAACGCTACTTCTAGCGCGCAGGCTCGCACGCGAATCCCCTCATCGTTAATGCGTGTGACTACACCCCTAACGCGCTCCCTAGACGTAAACGCCCGCGCAGCGTCCTTTTAGACTCCGATGACGCCATTACTATAGCGAATGCCCCGTACCCGTATGGGTAGGAAATACACGAGTAGTGTATTTCCTACCCATACGGATACGGACACACGACACAAACACCGTCGTCAACGGCAGTCCAGCTTATTCAACGGCCCAGCGGTTAGGGACCGTTAACTCCCTTAGATTAGTTTAATTTTAGTAGGTTTGCTTAGCATTGGTGAAATCCCAGTCCGCTCGATGGCCGCAAGCCGAGGTTCGAGTTGAAGGGGGCGCCCTTATAGTCGTCAACTTCCTCACAGGCAGCTATTCAGTGCTTGCATTTCTTCAGGGACAGAGTACTCTCTTCCCTACCCAACCGGTGTCACTGTAAAAGCCAATAGGAGTAACAGCATTAATCTCGAAAAAAAAGAACAAAGTTTCTATAAGGATTTCCCTTTTTCTTTTGAGGCACCGAACCTTAAATATGAACAACGTAAGGATTTTCATAAGCACTGTGAAAAATACATAACTAAGACGCAGAACCGTAAGAAAATATAGCTCGTAACACAAAAGGACAGCTGGACTGAAAACACGTTGACTCTGGATTCGATTCTCACTCGGGGGTTTGATTATATTCATTTCCTCGCTAAGGCAGACAAAGCGAGGCGTTGAATGACGCCACTCAACACGCAATATTTCGAAAGCAGGGCTGATGGTGGAGGACGGAATGTCTTATCGTGACGTTTCCTCTTGACGCTTGAAGAGAACATAAAAATGTAATACCTAATATTTAATAAGCATTAGTTGGTCGGTCCACACCTTGACCTATAGAAACTGCGTCCCAGATACCGCCAAGGGTATAAAGACGCCCCGTCGCGTCTTGATGACGTTGAATAGGATTTGAATCGATACCCACGACGCCTATCTGTCTGTACGCACTACGTTGTTATATCATAGAACAGGAGATGTATCTTACTTACTTTTACTTTTTTTTGTCTTAAAGTGTGCTGTAATTTATTGTTGATTAAACTAATTAATAATTTAATAAAAAAATTGTAAGTTAGAACATGTAGGAGTGAAAAACTACGTACGGGTATGACGGAATTGTTCCCCTTTAATGGAATTATATATCAAACTATATCAAATAAAAGATTATTTTTAGTAAATTCTATTCTATTTTATATCAAGGAATTTAACCCTCTGCGACTGATGTGGCTTAGTTTTACAATTATAGTGACGCGATATCATTTTAAATTTTTCTATTATGATGACATGAAAAAGTCAGAATGAAGCAAAGTTTTCTATTGCTTAGAAGCAAAATTTTATATTTGTATTTCTAATATTAGCATAAAGATATATATATATATATATATATATGTAAATTAAATTAAATTCTAAAATAACGGGAAATAATACAAAAACACACATTATCTAGAATAGAGAAAATATACCCATTTTACTGAGATGGAAGTGTAGCATATTATTGTTGGCACCTGTCAGACACTGTCCGACGCGTAAGCTCATTACGATAAGGTGCCTACCTACCTACTGAAAGCCGCGGTGCTTAAATTTGAAAACCAGTGGTAATGAGCCGAGCTTTATATTTCGCGGTGTCTTTGGGAAAACCACGTCAATTGCAGAGAGTTAAAAACAGTTGAAAGAAACTTTGCTAGTTTTCGAGATATTTCAAATTTTGTGATTTTTGAAGGTATTGCGTGTTGAGTAGCAGTCACGACCTCGCTTCTAGGACCTTTTCTATGAGATTATATATCGGTATAATTCCCCTCTCACTATAAGAGGGGCTAGGAATGTGGTGCATGATTCAAAAATAACCAGCATTAAGTATTAGCGTTTTGTTAAACTACTTGTAACGACGGTAGTGTCACGCGAGCGTGACGTCATTCGCCGGTGTAAACAAGAAAAACAGATAACTTAGTCAATCGACAATTGCAACAATTGTATTGTCAACAAATACAGGTATTATATTGGATTTCATAATAAATAAATATTGCACACCATACTTAAATGTTATTATGTAAACGTTGTACGTACATATTATGTCCAGTTTAACTTTACTAATATATACTAGTAGGTATAGAAGAATGGGGAAACAATATTATAATTAGTTATTCTCAATGTTAATGTTTATAAGTTACGTTTTCTTAAATAAAAATCATCTTACTTAGGAAACGTATAAAATTTGAACGTAGAGGGATTTGAACCCGCGCTTGGAATCTGTCCAAGCGCTCCGACCACTAAGCCATACGTTCTGTCAGTGCCACACTGTCATGTATCGTAAAAACCAAATGAGGTCGAGTTGTTTTTTTTTACCTTATAATGAAATAAAAGACGTTGCAGAAGGTTCATTGTAAATAAAAAGTTAAATTAAAATTTGCTTGGTAGACTTTCGCTTATCACCGTATGACAGTTATTTATTTTATATCTCAAAAAAAAATCAGCTTCATGCTATATCCTGCACACAGCAGGATAGGCAGAGGACACCTAAGACATCCCGTTTCCTACTTTCTGCCGAATTCTGGAGGCATTGCGTGTTGAGTGGCAGAATTAAACGCCGCGCTCGACACCAGAGCGAAGAAATGGAAATATAGACCTAAATAAAGATTTCACTTCCTCGAGTGGGGAGCGAACCCACATCCGTCGCCTTACAGTCACACCCTTGTCCCGCTGAGCCATGACGGTATATGCGTATATATCTATAGGTACTGTTACATACCTTATTCCCAGGTTCAATATGCCCATGTTAGCAAATTCCATTTATTGTATTTTTCCGTATTATGGGAATAGCGGGTCAGTTAGATCTTGGACGCGGTCGCGAATACTTGGGAACCATAATTACTCAATGTAATTATTTTGTATTTCGCTAATAAAAAGTGGGACACCAGTGAAGTCTAACGACAAGAGTAGACGCTGGTATCCGAACCTGGCCTACCAGTCTCTAGCCGACAATAAAACTTGCCTAAAGGACAAGTCTGCGCCAGCCACACTCTCTGGACGACGGTCAGCCTGAGGCTGACATCAGCATGAGCCCGCTCCAGCCACATTACTTGGACGTCGGTAACCTCAACATCAGCATGAGCCCGCTCAAACCATACTTTTTGGTCGACGGTCAGCCTCAGCATCAGCGTGGACCCGCTCCAGCCGCAAAAGCACCAGGTTTAACTCATCATCATCTTCTCTTCAAGTTCTTCTAATTCCGTATCGTGGGAAAGCGCCACAATCTTCATCGCGTCATACATCAAGTCAAGTTACAGTTCAGCTACATAACACTGCTAGCAACAACAATGAGTCGCAGATTCATCACTTTAATGTGAGTACTTAGTGAATCTTTTATAAAATAATATTCTAATTCAGTGAAATAACATTCTATATCGGTGAAAATAATGTTATTCTAAATCCTTTTATATTTTATAACATTTTATATTTTTTCCATTTCTTATTATTATATTTAGCATAATTACTCAAAGTCCAACAAAGTAACATAATGTCTTTCAAATCAGAGTCACATTTAAATAATACTGTCCGAAAAAATTACTTTATCGTTTTTAACTAAGTTAAGACTAAATAAATATACTACAATAATTCATATTCGCTGGAAAAACTCAAGAAATTACAAAGTTCAGCAAGCCATATATTATAGTAAGCCTTAGGGGTTTTATTTTTTTTATTAATTTAGTACTCGAAACGATAAACCTTAATCTCTAGAACAGATACAAATTTTATTTAATATCCGTAAATCAGTAGTCAGTACACGGTGCACCGGTTATTCCGAAGCGGGAGTTTTGAAACAACGTTCCACTGCGACCACAGATTAGTAATATTCAGATATTGTCTATTACTTTGTATTTTGAAATTTGAGTAAAATGTTCGATCATTAATATTTAATTATATAGTTTATAGAGTAATATATCATACATTTAGAATGTGTATTACACACTTTACATACTAGTTATGGAAAATAAAAAAAAAACAAAATATAGTTTTATAAAATGTTATCTTAATTAGTTTTGTTTTGTAAAGCTAATTTCCTATAATCCAGAGTAACTTAAATGCTTGTTTTAACGATTTCTGAAATATATTCAATTTATAATTCAATATATTGTACACCACATAAGAATAAGATTTTTTTCTGTTTCAACCTTTTATGTCATTGTATATATTTATATTTTTGTATGTTTGTATAAGTATATTTATGTAGGTATAGCAATATTGATTAATATTATATTTATTTGTATTTAGATTTATTATTATTATTAACATAATATTAAAATACCACACCCGAATTATTTTTTGTAACTCTACATTCAAGGGTTTCTGGTAGAGATCTCTATTAGATATAAGTTATCCATTATACACATTCTTTCTGTTGTCATAAGTTTTCTGTACTTTTTTTCTTGTGTGATACATAAATAAATTTAAAAAAATGGTTTTTTTTACTAGGAAGGGTATTGTGTTACCAGCTCCGTAAATGCCATAGTGCATTTGTATCAACAAAACAAATTCCAAAACCAAAATGCATCCAATCAGTAATCAACATGGCTTGTGAGTTGTGTCTAATGGAAGCCAAAGATTAAAACATGGTGGAGAAGTGTTTTATTACAAAATTGGCTCAATTTTAATATTATACTTAAGTTTTTATGTTACTAAAAGTAAATATTAACGCCAAACGTGTGTTGACTTCATTTTTATTTGATAACGCTAGGAGCAGGTGAGGTGACATGCTTGTCAGTAATCAAAAGAAATTATGAATGAATTAGTGCCGGGATTTCGATATTCCTCAACAATGAGCGGATGTGTTATTTTCTTGGTAAATATAAATGTTGGATGGAAGCTACATTTTCATGATCATGCCCGATTTTTCATCTATTAAATGCCAGTTCGGATTGTATCGAAATGCCCTATGCCCGTGTTGAATGATGAAACGGTGATAATATGCTAGATTTTTTCTTTTGTTAGTGCGTATCTAGGTCGGTTGCGTAACGTAGGTATACGAGAGGCGTGTCTACGCAGGTTGGTTGGTTGGATCCATAAAATATGGTATTGATTGGTGCAGTGCTGTTGCACTGTGCACATGGCAAGCAACAGTTCACCCCGCGTTCTACGACTGCAAGGTCGCTTCCGGTGTTGGTAAACTAACATCTCCTGGTTGGCTCAGAAATCCCATACAAACTATGTTACAGTGAAAAAAGACTTATTTTCCACAGTTCTAAAGTGCTGAAGAGTAGCCATTTTCTTATGGTAAGGTTTAACTTTAGTATATTTTAATTTTTTTATTTTGTAAGATATCAGAGAAGCAGAAATTCCTTAGGAAAAATAATTTTCTATAAATGTGTGCTCTCTATAATTTGTTATTATCAACTCAGGTTTTAATATTATATGAACTGTTAATTATTGGGACAATGGAGATGAAATTATTATAATAACTAATATAAATCATCCCTATTTTATATTTGAATATATGTCTTTTGCTAAGCTTTATCTGCTCAATCAAAATTATTTTTGATTTTATTTAAAGAAATCATGAATATTGTTGTGTAAAAGACAAAGCATGGTGTTGAGTTCTACACAGTTATGCAGGTTCCCTCTGCATTCAAGCATTCTTGTATATGTAAAAAAATACATACAAAAGTGGTAGAATGAGGGAAAAAGCCATATTTTTTTTAATATTTTATGCTTAAAGTATGCGGGGACTCTTCCAGTTTGCTTTTGTGATCCATTGTTCTATTAATAGAACTAAAAAACTAAACACAGTTTAATTTTGAAACAGATATTGTTTTTATATTGAATTTAAATTTCACCATTTGAGATTGTTGTGGAGCTGTAGGAGCTGTCTGACTATAAATACTATAGTTTTAGATTCAATCTTCACTTGGGGAAAGTATTGTTGCATTACTTAATTTAAATGTAAACATAAACAATATTATTATTCTACAATGATATAATACAATTAATAAAATTGTAAAAAAATAATTTTTATTTATATACATGTACAGTGAGTGTTATCTAATAATACATTATAGCTATACAGTATTAGATAAACTATTAACACTAATTATACTGATAGCAAGTTATATGGAGTTGTGTTAGATAATGGGTAGACAAGAAATTGTAATAAATATTATAAGTTAGGCAGTTGTAGTGCAATCTCATGTAAATGTCACTCAGGGGCAGCGTAGGTACTATACATACTTACAAATATACAAAATTTTATTTCTTTCTAACAAATTAAAAAGATTTCTTACACTATGTGAAATCCTATCCTATATCTATCCAATCAGGACATTTAATTTTTGGGCTAAAAATTGGGACATCCTGCCAAAATCGGGGCTTCTGGCAACGCTGCTCAGGGGTAAATGAATTAATTTCATTTCGTCGGTAGTGAGCCAAACTGCTGTGTTCGGTAGTAGACTCAATACACATTGTTTCGAAATTGGGGATTGGAGTCTCTCAACGTTAAGCCTCCTTTTTTTATCACTGGGAAGTGCACTTATGCATATGGATGAGCGGTACTGTGGGACTCACCGGTGAAACCGATCCTACCAACTAAAATCCAGTGGAAACCCCCTCCACCAAAATGTGACGCCGCAGGATCGCTCACGTATTCTACTACGACGCCTCGGTGGAAGGCCCGCCTGTTGTGGGCCGCCGTCGCCTTCAGGGTGCCCTGGGGTTTCTCCTCTAAACATTAAGTCCCCTATGCCAACCTTTGAGTATCCTGGGGGAGGCCTATGGAATGATCACAAGTGTATATAAGACATACCATCACATTGATTTCTTCCACCTTATGTATAATATTTGAAATCTCCCGAATATCAGAAAAGAGAGTCATGAACTTTAGGCCTTCTAAATATTTTTCATACATTTCTTAATATTTCAATATACTACAATTTTTAAAATGTGTGATTAGGAAATATATTTTTTTATGGAATCTGAACTGGCATTTTTATACATTGTTTGAAAAACATTTTGGAACAGAGGCATTTTCATTTTAATTTTTATTATTATTTGTTTTTAAAATTCAAATAGCTTAAGAAGTTCTGGTTGAGAAATCTAAAGTTGTGGTTATACTTGAAACAAAATTAAATATAGAAAATAAACTTTTGTCAAGTAAAATTTGTATAAAAAAATAGCTTTCATCATAGTTTATATTAAATCCAATCATAAAGCTTAAAATTATGAATAATAATTTTGATATTATTTTACTTTATATCTTTTATTCACCTTCACGCTGTATCCCACACACAGCAGGGTAGGTAGATGGAACCTAGTGTTAAGACACTCCATTCCGCACTTTCTGCTGAATTTTGGAGGCATTGAGCGGCAGAAATCAACACTCAATTGTACTGTGGTACTTTATATTGTAAGAATATTTTTATGTTTAATGTAAATAATTAACATTTTTGTATTTGGTATTAAAAATATATTTTATTTCCTAACCACAGTGTATATATATTTTTAATTGATCTTTTAAAATCTACACTATAAATAAAAAAAAACTCATCATAATTATGTAACTAAATTATCATTTTCTTTTATCTAATTTCATTTATCTGCTAGTAATATCCTACTCCTCCTATTTATCATATTATGTATTTTATTTGAAGCCGTCTATATACATATTATCTATAATTTTTGTTGATCATGAGTAATTTTCCTTATTTTTGAATTCAAAATGAAAATGTCTTTTTGAGTTCTTAATGCTTTATATAATTATCTCTATTTTACTGAGACAGGTACATAGTCTTATTTTAATACTAGTGGCCCCCCGCGGCTTCGCCCGCTTGAACTACATGATTAATCATTTAATAAACAGAATTGACAGTCAAATGTATCAATGAATAATTTACATATATCAATGAATAATTTAATTTACTCATTCAGAAACAGCCTTAAATGTTAAATTATTGTTATAATATTCTTTGTAAAATAACTGTGATGATTGCATATTACAAAAAATACCGAAATTGAATTGAATAATCCAATATCAAAATCGAATCTAAAATTATTAATCGAATAAATGAGTCAAATATCGAATCGAAAATATTTAATTGGGAACCTCCTCCTTGTTTTGAAAGTTAATTCTAATGCTGATAACTTTTTTTAATGAACCGGTTTTGATGTAACATACTTAAGATGTTCAGTTGAGTTAAAACAAAGCAATGGTGAAAGTTTGAAGTTAATCGGTTCAGTACTTTCGAAGATTAGCGTGATCATACCTACAGACAGTCAGACAGACAAGAAATTAAAAATATTTATTTTTGCTTTCTATAATTCTTTTTAAATCTATCCATTTCAGTCAAAAATATTAAATGTACAGACAAAATATTTTTACTGTTTTATTATATATAGAGATTACTGCTATAACAATTGGTACTCAATATCCAATTTGGTCGTGATACCATCAATGAACAAACAACTGAATTGATCAGCACCTCACAAGTATACCTAGTGTAGTTTAATAGGTATGAAATTTGAAAATAATATTATAATTCCATGCCCAAAGGCCCCTTCTCAATTTCTTCCACTTTTGCCTATTTTCATGTTAATAATTTTGTATTTTTTGTGTATGTATGTATATATATATATATATATATATATATATATATGTGAAGTATACTAGTAATGGTTATTATTCGTAAACTCGACGGCTTCAAAAAAAGACCTAATCTAAATTTTCTTACAAAAATCTAAACATGTTGTTTATACTGCCGCAGGTTTTAATTTAAGAATGCTTCCTTCAATATGAAGGAGAATATGAAAGAAATGGTAGGCGGCTGTTGCGTATGTTCCGACGAGCGAGGTTGGCCCGACAACCCGCTAGTCTACTGCGATGGTAACGGGTGCACCGTTGCCGTCCACCAAGGTAAAACTACTAGTGTCCTAACGCCCTTTGATTTGATCATCAGATCATTGCCAATTCATCTAAATTGTTATTGGGTCATCGTCTCATCATCAGTTGCAGTTGCTATCAACAGTATCATCATCTTGTGTTTAATGCAGGATGCATTTTGAATCCTTATTCAAATTTAAATTATTGAAAAGGTATCACAATCGATAGTATCACTTTGTTAGTTTTTGTGTCATCATATCTGATTTTCTTTTAAAAAGCTCATGGATGAACTTTTTCTATTTATTGTTGATATATATTTTTAAATCGATTGTATAATTATTTTCAGCTTGCTATGGAATTATTGCCGTGCCCACTGGACCCTGGTTTTGCCGTAAATGTGAATGTCCAGATATAAAAGGGAAAGTTGTAAGTAAAAGAAAGGTATTACATACATACCCTAAAAATGTGAATATATTATATATATCTATTTTTAAATATTGTATGTGACCTACATAAGACATCGGCTTGCCTTTGCATTTTGTATGAATTAAGATTACATTGCATAAATTTATTATTGTGAGAGTTTTTTTAATAGTACATGTATTTACTATTTATTAATACATGTTTACGAAATTGGTAATCCGGTGGAAGGAGTGTTCTATGTCCACTGGAATTTAATGCAGTGTATAAATACATTAAATTCCAAATTTTTACATTGCAATATCGATCTATTTGGAATTCGATTTCAATCCAATACTTTCATAACATGTCCTGTCGGAGAAGCCCAGGACAACAAGAAAAGTATCTAACTTAAAACATGTATTTTCATATATTTAAACATGCATTTAATGTACTGAATTTTCTAATCTATTTAGTGTTATTAAGATAGTTTTTTTTTAAATATAAATTAATATATGTATTTATTTACTTCACATGAATACTTTAGCAATTAAACTTTGGGCATTTAGTCTGAATTAAGAATGTTTACAGTCGAAGATCCCAGGCCCTCCAAACCCTACTTATTTTTACTTAGCTCTAACGTTTACTCGTAATTTTCAGCGTTGTGAGCTTTGCCCATCTAAGTCTGGTGCTTTAAAGCGTACGGACACGGGGGGCTGGGCCCACGTGGTATGCGCGTTGTACATACCAGAAGTTAGATTTGGCAACGTCACCTCAATGGAACCGATTGTCTTGAGATTGATACCGCCGGAGAGATTCAATAAGGTATGTTTGGTATTTTTTTTTATTTTTGGCACTTTTTTGTTTGCTTAAAGTATGCGAGGAGTTGAGTTCCGCCACTTACTAGGTTCCCTGTGCCTACCGTGAGGTGTGCGGGATACAACGTGAAGCTGATTTTTAAAGTATGCGAAAAATGTTGCGTACTTTGTTTTAAAAAAAATATTCGTATAAAGTTTTCTGTCGTAGTTCATCTGGTCTAGTAATTATTTTTTAGCTTGAAAGAAATAGAATAGACAGAGGGAACCAGGGGAATCTTGTTTTAATACACTCCGTTCTCTAAATTCTCGAGATAGTAGAGGCGGAAATAACACTTTCCTTTGTTACCATAGTGAGGAAATGAAAATATTAATTATTTCATTATTTAGGTTTATTTGGTAGGTGAAAGTGTTGCTACCAATTCTGTCACCCAATGCTGATCCACCTGAATGCATAAGCATTATACGGGTATGAACTCGGAGATGAAAGGAATATATCCTTAAATAGGTGATCAGTGTAAACGAGAAATATTTTGTAATGTCATCTAAAAAATGGGATAAATTTTGTCTAACGTAATAACTGTAGAGAATTATTTACATTATTTTTCTTGAATGACATATATATTTTTTCTAAATATAATATTGCTAATGTATTACAGACTTGCTATATCTGCCAAGAGCTGGGCAAGAACCATCGCGCCAACGCCGGCGCTTGTATGCAGTGCAACAAGTCTGGTAAGATTATGTTATTAAAAAAATAATGTTACAAATACAGTATTTTAAACTATTGCAATTAAATAAATTCTTAAAAAAGCTTAAATATTTTGGTCAGTTATGCTAAATTATAGCTATATTACATCAGGCATAATGTCTTTGAAAAACATATATATAAAAGTTATCAATAAAAATATAAAATAAGTTTAAATAAAGAATTGATGCCTATGGTAAACTGTATGCCATAAAAACAATTATTATTATTAACTATACGTTATTACAATGAATAATATTGAAGTTTTCCCTTTAACCCCAGGTTGTAAACAACAATTCCACGTGACTTGCGCTCAGAGCCTCGGGCTGCTCTGCGAGGAGGCCGGCAACTATCTGGACAATGTCAAGTATTGTGGATACTGCCAACACCACTACAGCAAACTGGTGAGTGCATTTTGTGGTTAGGTTTAGGTAATGTTTAAGGGTATTAATTATAATAATAGTGATTTTTTGTATAGGATAGTTAAGTGAAATACATTTTACTGACGATGTTTTTGAATTAAATATTAGTGTTTCATACAATAATAGGCAAAATAGCTTAGGTCTTTTATGTACATTCAAATCAATTTTGAATTAGTTATGTTATTAGAAGTCGGTTAAATTAAAATATTTTTTTGATTGAAATAAATTAACATAAAGCAGTTACAGTACCTGTAAGAGACAAAAGGAGTAGAGTTGAACTTGAAAAGGTTTGTAATTTGTCTATACAATATATATATTTATGTCATTGTTAAGGATTGTTTGTATGTTCATCTTCATTATCATTCTCTCATAAACTTCATTTCGTATATATTACTTTCAAAAAGCGGATTTGAATAATTAAATAGTAATACTATAAACTCGCTGATATATTTAATACTATCATGCCTTGACGATGGAACCCACGACTGAAGATAGTCGTTAAAATTGTTAGACTTGTAGGTTTTTACCAAAGCTGTATTCTTCTTCTTCTTCTTCCTCATGGTATTAATCCCGGCTATTGCCAGGATCTGCTTTCCTACTCAACCTACTCCACTTTGCACGGTCTTTTGCGTCCTCGGTGGTTAGGCACTTGTATCTCACATAGTTATTAGGCCGGCGCATAACGTGGCCATACCATCTCAGGCGACGCTCTTGCTTTTTCTTCCTTAGCTTATCTGCTACGACCCCAAGACTACCTCGAATGAATGTGTTGCGTATGTGATCAGACCGCGTTACGCCGCACATCCACCTCAGCATCTTCATTTCCGTGACGTAAAGCTTTTGAGTGTGCCGACATAGTGCTGACCAACATTCGCTTCCGTATAAGAGAACCCGTCGGATTATCCTCTTGTATATCAGCCCCTTGAGCTTGGGCAGTATTCTGCGGTCGCAGACCACACCAGTGACCTCCCGCCCACCCATTGGTACGGCATCTTTCCAGTGTTCAAGATATGGTTAAAAAGGTCAGAAAGCATGAGCACATCAAGAGAGCCCAACGATTTTCATGCTTCGATCGGAATGTCGTCAGGTCCCACCGTTTTTCCGTTCTTCATACGTCGAAGACAATTCAAGGGTAATTGGGGAAATAAGTCCGAGGTTAGGCGGTGGGTCGTAATAAAGACTGCATGGGTGCTTAATATTCAGCAACTCCTGGAAGTAGCTTCTCCACCTCTCCTCCACAGAGGCATGATTACAGAGCAGGGTGCCCTGGGAATCTGACGCAAAGACATTTTACGATATCTTGCGTGGCTTTATCCCGGGAACGTGCCAGTTTGTAAATGAGCTTCTGCCCCTCCACAGTTTCAAGTTTATCAATATATAGCTCTATTACTGGCACGTTTAGCTACTGTGTACTCCAGTCCGTCTTCAGGAGAGTTGGATTGCGCCACTTCTTAAAGCCAGCCTTCTTTTCACGAGTCACCTCCTGCACCTTGTCATTCCACCACCATGTCTTCCTGTCGATGACACGTCCTCCCAAAAAGGCCAAGAACTGGCCTGCCCGCCGCAATGATTGCCGACTGAGCTCTATCCCAAACATCCTGAGCAGTCTCGGTGTTAGTCGAGAGATTATGACTTTCCACCTTTCCCAAAAAGTCTGTCTGCATCGGTCGATTTAGCATCACCACTTGATCCGAGGCCTACGTTTCTCGGCTACTTTCTTAGGAATGACTTTAAAGTCCAACAAGTAGACGATGTTGGGCCGTTAGGCTTTCGCCTGGAATGACCTTACAGTTAGTTACCCTGCCCTGCCATGACACCGTTTTGTCAATAAGTTGTCAATTTGAGTTGAGTGGGACCCGCTCTTATACGTGATAATGTGTTGAAGATTCTTTTGGAAGAACGTATTCACGACGGCCAGATCAGACGCAATACAAGTTCAAGAAGACCGTGTCCAAAACCTCCGTGCACATGTTCATACGGCTCAGCAGCCTTACCGATAACAGCCTTACCATGTTCATACGTCAGCAGCAGCAGCGTTCCCCCCTAACTAAGACCACTTCGGTAGACGGTATAGCAAGTAGCACGTCTTCATACTGCTCCCAGAATGTCTCCTTTTGGACGTGCTACATCCCGCCTGGGGAATAAAAGCACTGATTAAATTTGTGGTCCCTCAATCAGTGCCCTTACTCGCATCAAGCGGTCAGAGCGACAGTCAACGAAACTTATTGCCGTTCCAGCGAGTTTCCTGGAGGAAAGCACACTCGACCCGCCGTCTCAATAGTACAACCGCGGATTCCTTGCATCGTCCGGTTAGAGAGCCAATATTCCAAGTTGCAAAGCGGAGTTTCTTTCTGGGTACTAACATCTTTAGCCGTGCCCGTACTTGACACGGTAGCCCTTGCCCACTTGTTTACCATTTCCTTGTGTAGGGCGATGAGCCTGCGTGTCGTTTTGCGGCGCCGCCCTACCCAGTTTGTTCTTTGTTCGGTTCATGTTATAGCGAGTTGTGGTTTTTAGTGGATCTGACCTCCAAACCCAGTTATGGGAAAAACCGAAGGGAGAGGAATAGGACAGGTAAAATAAGAGAGAAGGATAGGTAAAAGAAAGGAGCGAGCTAAGGAAAGGAGGGGGGTAGGGGGTGAAAGGACACCACTATTACGGACTGGATAGGTACCCCTATAATAGATAACTGTGGCGGTTCGAGGATCTGGGGTCGCGTACCCGTATGCCCACAAACCTATATCGAACAGATATTACCACTGTGCCACTGCGCCACGACGGCATCGTCAAGTAATTTAAGTCTATTGAGAATTTATTTTATTTTGTTTTGCTACAAATTACTGTACTGTAAAAGCAA
This sequence comes from Heliconius nattereri, assembly GCA_013403645.1. Classification (NCBI taxonomy): domain Eukaryota; kingdom Metazoa; phylum Arthropoda; class Insecta; order Lepidoptera; family Nymphalidae; genus Heliconius; species Heliconius nattereri. Next base: position 175,846 of record JAAIXI010000253.1, on the reverse strand, counting down.
TTAGCAAATTTGTCGAATTAAGTAATACAAATTGACATAACTATTTATTTATGAACCGATTGTAATAAAATAAATCCTATATGTTTTGGGAAGCTTGCCAAAATTCAATGGTGAAAACCGCATCTAAATCGGTTTAGCCGATTCTGAGATTAGCGATAACAAATGCACAGACAAACAGACAAAAATCATTGTTTTGGGTTGTATTACGTTAATAAAGGTTCCTAATAACATTTTATTTTTAATATCTTAAATCTTATCCTAAAGTACAGACAGCGACTGTCTTACGATTATATTATAAGTATAGGTATAGATGACTAACTAAAACTAGCGGATATTAGAAATAAATACAACAATTTAATAAGTATCCATTATCATACATTTGCAATTTACATACTCAATAGACAGGAAGTGGATTATAAACGAAACAACTAATCTGGCTAACATCCTGTTAGCCATTTTGTATGGAGATTTAGTTTTTATTTGTATTTGGTCTACATGACTTATTATGAACAAATATACCATTGTTCTATGGTCACATTGATATGACGGTTATTATACATTTGATACAAAATCTTATGTTGGGATAAACATAATTAATGAAATAAACTGCTAATTCGTTATTTGTGTTTGTTGGTAGTGATTATTTTTATCACTGTGAAATTAATCAGATGTACTTCAACAATTAAAATATGTTAATTCCAACAATAGTTTTGTCTCTATACAATAATATAACATAAAACTCTGATTAGATGGCAGAAAAGTCTTAACTTTTATTATGCGTTCTAACTGCATTACGCACAATTGTAATGTATAATAATTGTGCGTAATGCAGTTAACAATTTAGAATATTTCGTCAAAGTTAAAGGTGATCGTGTGATAATAGAACATTGGTAGTGAATACGAATGTCAGTCACGTTCAATCATTTTCATGTCTTCCTGAAAACATCCTTCTTGGACATAATTATTATTTACGTATTCGAAATTTTACATCGGGTGCGTTGGACCATTCCAATTCTACCAGAACTTCGCCTTTGTTAAGTTTTTCAATTAGTAACATCAAGAAAAAATGTCATTTGCTTTTTAGTATCATTTGATTATTGCAAATATATGTAGCGAGATTAACTTAAACGACTCGTAGTCTTAAAACCATTACTATGCATGCAATATTTGTAAAATTTCGAATAACGTTATTCCAAATTTCACTTTGCAATTGTCGAATGTGTGATGTAGTTGTTTACATAAATTCTATAATTTATTCAAATTTACATTTAATACTAGAACAAGATGGTAAATACTATTAATGCCAATTGTAGCTTAAGTCTGGTCTTCCCTGCCAACTGCCATCCCAAATTCGACGTAACCGCGTAATGTCCTACCGAATAGAAACAAAAAATAAATAAACACATTAGTCGTGACTAAAATGGAGGTAAATTGGACGTTGGCAGAAGAAAGGCGGTAACGTGAAGACTATACCGCCGTACAAACCGGTCGCGGGACACGACAGTCAGTCCAGTGACTCCAGCGAGAGGGAGGGCGACGGCTCCCCAACACACTCCAACTCAAACTCAACCTCGACCTCGACTTCAAACTCGAACTCAAACTCAAACTCGAAAGCCAAAGGGGTATGTGCGATCCGATAGGGAAGGGGATGGCGGGGATATTGGTCTATTGTTAGGAATTTAAAAAGTCGCCTCTCAATATCAAATCAAATGGTGATATTTTTATTTGATTTCGTTGATTCATACTTTAAGGACAGTAAGCATAGTTTGTTGGTCTATTGTTTTATTGAATTTAAAGAAAAACCACCAGTACTTTGTTAATTGATTTGGTTGATCTGTGTTTTAGGGACAGCAAGCAAATGTTGTTGGTCTATTGTTTTATATGTAAGTTGGTGCCTATGAGAATATGTTGTTATAAACATGCTGTTAGAACTAATTCTAAGTTTTTCGGTGACTTTTCTTGATGAAATAGTTTTACGAGCAGATATTTGGACAATTTAGATATGCACTTGTATATATGGAGTTGAAGGTCGATTCATGTTTGACGAAATTAAAAATCCTCGAAAAAATTAAAAATAATTCAGTTATCTGCCATCCCCGTTACACCCTAGAATTTATATTTACACGCACACGTTTAAAACTACGATTTTTATACTGAATTTAAATTTTATGTTAACTAAGAGGGATGTGAGCATTTTCGGCTTAATCTCCTTAATTATTCTTTTTATTTTTATTATTTTTTTTTCTATATGGATGGAATTAAGCCGAAGATGTTACTCTAGTTTTTTCGAATATAATCTTCTTTCCGTTTTTAAATATTACTTTTTTTGTTTTTGCCATAATTTTTTATCTATAAACTATTGTGTTTAGTAAAATTGCAATGATACTGATATTTTTATTAGATTTTTAGTACGTTTTAGTATTTAAATGTTTTGTTGGTTATCGTTATTATAGCCTGGTCGGAAGACGTCGCACACGGGCTCAGGCACGCCTTGCACTAAGACGGTTATGAATAAGACGCCTACCAACAATCCAGTATTGGGTGAGTATTCTTAAAACTTACTTAACTTAACTTCACGCTTTATCCCTTGCGGGATAGTCAGAGAGAACGGAGAACGGAGCGCCAAACGCTACGGTCTCTACATACCTCTTTCTGTGTTTTCGAAGGTCAACCGAGGTTCCCCCTACCTTTCTTAGTACTCACATCACTCATTCGCTCGACGTGCCCAAACCTCGTCGACGTTCCTCCTCGACGTTCATGTAGTATTCCATCTTTATTGTGGCGTAATTGCAGTTTTTTTATCAAACAAAAACATCGCATAGCATTAACATTAATAATTAAATTTTAATATTTAAGTATATTATTAATTTGATATTTGAGAGATGATATTCATACTGAAAAGCAATCGATCTTGTCAGGTCTTCTTATTTAGTAGAAAAACTACTTTTTCTTACCTAATTGAATTATTATGATAACACAAGTGGATGCTAGTAACAATCGGTTTTTAACCGACTTCTGTAAACTGTAAACTCAAAAATGATGTTTAGAAATCTTGAATTAAGATTAGGCAAGAATAGTCCGGGTAAGCGGGCGTTCGGTTGATCGGCATTAGAATAATCGACGATATTTACTGTTCTATTAAAATAAATAAGTAAAATGCACTTATCTACCTAAATGCTACGCGACTGTCTAACTTACCATATAGCTACATAAACAGCCAGAAATATATAATATGTAAATAATAGATAAAAAGAAACCTTCCCCATCACGACGCACGTCGCTCGCTGGCGCCGCCGAGCCGGGCTGCAGTAGCAAGACGAGCACGCCGGCACCCTCGCCACAACATAACACTGAAAACTCAAATCAAAGTGGTAAAGGTATGTACAATTTGTGTAAGAAACGTGAGCGTGGTAGAGGGAACATGTCAACCTATTGTTCAGCCAATCCGTTCCCATAAAGACACTTTCGTTCCCGATTTCCCGATGACTTCCAGAAGAATTTCTTGTTGAATGGCTAATTAGTAAAATCTTTTTAAAAACAAATTGTTTGGCCCTGTTTACGTAAAAGACAGACAAACAGAGTTACTTTCGAATTTATAATATAGGTATGGATAGTAATAGGTGTATGTATTAGAACTCAAGTTATATAAATAGTTGTATTATTTCTCCTAAGGCTCAGCCTCGACCAGATCACTGGAGGCAATAGAGAACGCGGCCAAAATCCCGCTACCTTCGTCTTCGCCGAAGCAGCCGGAGATGGGTGGTGTCATTAGTTCGATATCTTCTATACCTATTCCGCCAAGGTTTGTATAAATATATGTATATTGCTTTATAATTATGATTGTACATTCTATTGTAGGTGTCATTATAAACATCAATATTTCAACAGAAAGTAATAATTGTATGAGTCTTAACTACGACTCGATGGTTGTGGGTTTTATTCCCTCTCATCTTTCTCGCCAAAAGTGGTTGGAAAATACGCAGTGAAGATTACAAGGATATAATGACGCTGGATTACAATTACACCTATCCCCCGATTTACACGGTAGATACGTTCCTGAGAAAAACGTAAATTTTCAAGTCAAAACCGTGTAAATCGAAAAGCTTGCAGAAAATGCATAATTTTGCTATTTAATAGTTGTGTTTTTTCAATATTTTTAGGTGTACACCACCAACCAGTTGTTTTAATTCACCATAACTAGACTGTTTAACAAAAGTTTAATAATTAATTTTTATTAAAATTTAAATGTTTTGATTTTTTTATTTTAATTCAACCTATTTGGTAAACTGCCATCATTTCTCTCCAAAATTTCCCGCATTTTTCCCTCTAAACTTTACTTTAATCACAGCCGTTAATTTATAATAATCTAAATTATGCACTCACTTGTAATTTACGAATATGGAAAATAAAATTATTTAGTAGAGTGCGATAAAAACAAAAAAAAACTTATTTGGAAAACCGTGTAAAAGCGAAAACGTGTAAAAAAAGTACCGTGTAAATCGGGGGATAGGTTTATAGTCAAATTTTCTGTTTGGTTATGCATGTGCATAAACAATGTGGGTCAAAATAGGAGAAATATGTAAGACTTGTTTCTGACACAAAACTCATTGTATCTAACAATACAGTGAGTTTTGTCGAAAGGAGCCTTCCTCGATTAATGGACTTTTCAACAGAAAGAGAGTTTGTATTTTTCGTTTATTTGATCATTGTGTGACGATATTTAAAGAATTGGATGTCAAAAGAATATTCATGTTTGTTGTTTTTTAGCTCCACGCAAATAGCGTGATACAACGTGGAGCAGAAAGGGGTAGGCAGAGGGAACCTAGTGTTAAGGCACCCCTTTTGCGTTAAATTTACGAATATATAACAATCTATATATATATATATATATATATATATATATATATATATATAAAAGGACTTGTGACTGAGGTAATAAGAAGCACGCACAGCCGTAACCGCTGTGCTTGGAAACGTGAAATTTGGACAGATGTAGTCTAGACATCCAGTAAGGGATTTTGATAAATTTTAACCCTAAAGAGGTGAAATAGGAGTTGAAAGTTTGTATGGATTTTTTTTGAATCGCCACCGATTTTTATAAAATTTGAGATTCAGACTTAAAAAAAATTTAATTGAACACCTGTTTCATGGTTTAGTAGAATTCACCCCCGTAAGGGTCAAAAGTCCGCGTCCGCTAGTTAATTATATAATTTTCGCCCGTCCTCTCCTCAGTCCTACCACACCCACAGCGGTGGTGCCTACGCCACCCAAGTATCAAGAAACAGTAATAACCAACACGGAGGCGGTTGAAACGAAGCAGACGAAGAAACGCAAAGCGGTTGCCGCTATGGCGGTGGACTATGCGCCCGCTGAGACGGTCATGGTAAGATAATTGTAATTGTTGTGAAATAACGTTTAATAATTGATAATTAAGAAAACCCCACTTAAGTACCTTTTCATCTAAGAACTAAATTAAACTTATAACACCCCCGTGTTTCATGAGAGGGGTGAGGGGGGTTCATGAGAGTAATTTTAAATATTTCTATTGATAATTTACTTTTTTTTACTGACCAATTATTTTGTTGGTAATAGTGACAATTTTTTTTATATATGTATGCTTAATTAAATTTTAGATGATTTTTATTTTTAAAATTTTATCTTAAACTTTTGTGTCTGTCATACATAAATATAGATTATATGCCATTAAGTTCTAAAGGTTCCTAAAAGAGTGAAGTTAAGAGATTATGAATGAATGGCCTCTCATTAATAAATGGTTTAATTAAGTAAAAAAATGGTACCTAGGTTCAATCTGCATCCCTGATGCGGCATACAGTGTGATTATTTTGAACATTATACTTTAATTGTAAAATATCTGGCAGTATACGATATCTTGTTGGGGGCTCGATTCCTGCTCGGGGGAATTATTAAATTTAAATTATTTTCATTTGTTCAAGCTAGTGAAGTAAAAGAAATAGACTAGATTTAACTGTCTTGTTACCTTCCGTGTCATTAGGCCAGTCACGGCGCAGGTGTGACTGTAAACAGGACTGGTTGTGGGTTTGTTCGCTTTGGTGTCGACACAAAGCGCGGCATTGAGTCCCGCCACTCAACACGCAATGCCTCCAGCTTTAAGCGGCTGTGCTGTTTGTTGGATACAACGTGAAGCCGATTTATTTCTTTTATTTTATTCTCTGTCATATAAGGGAAAGCGTGAAGCTTATGAAATTCAAAAGAACTATTTTCTATATACTTTTACTATGTCTTTAAAAAAGTATTATTCATTCAAAGTTCTTTTGTTTATTTCCAGATGCCATCGGTAAAGTGTTTATGGGAAACAGCTTTAGGTTTTTTATTGTGAAACCTGTGAGTTTTTGAGGGCTAGAGCTTTTTAGCGTGAAATAGAAAACATTTAATATTTTTGCTTTTTAATAAATTGTTGGTTTTTCTGTTTTAGATTGTATTTATTCGGTGTGATTGATATGATATTTTTATTTTGTTTCAATTTAGCCAAGTGAGCCCCCAGCTCCGGTTCAGCCCAGCACGTCGTGGGAGCCTAGTCACATTCAACAAGATACCCCCATGGAATCTGTCGAGAAGGTTATTAAAAAGGTAATAATAAAGCTTAAAAGGTATGACTTTCGATTTCATAAAATCTAAAATAACTCATCGTGTCGTTCATATGCAAAAATGTTCCCACTCCACCGTCTCTTGTTTCCAGTCTCAGCGCTCCAAACTAAGTGGTTACGTTCTTATCAAACTATGTCGTAATTTTTTTTATGCTTGTTTCAACTTGTTAATACGTTTTCTAAAAATACACTAATAATTATTTTCTTTGTTTAGGCCAAAACTGATGGCGCAGAGACTACACCTCAGCCTCAGCATTTTGCCTGCCTCAGTCCTGTACCTCCACCCCCGCCTCCAGCACAAAGCCCTGCGTCACAGCCTAGTCCAAGGTAGGTCTAGTTCGATTATTTCCATTCTCGACCGCCGATCGCGAGTATTAAAATAGTATTTTTAATAATTAATTTCACGAGTTATGCATGAGTAAGTGAGTATAGTGACTTAGTGAGTTTGCTTATTCGGAATTCTACAAATGTTACTATACACAAGTAAATACACAGGTCTAGGTCCTTTAAGCGGCAAATTACCAAAGCAAGGTCCGAGCATATCGCCAAAATCGGCGAGAAGCTTGAGAGCTACCCGTCCGGAACTCACCAGTTTCGGGCGCTCTCAAAGGCGGCACTCGGCAACTTCAGCCAGCCTTCGCTTCCGCCTTTACGCAAGGGGAATGACATCTTGGTCCACACGGCGAAAGAGAAAGCCGATCTCCTGGGCGCTCTCTTTGCCTCGAACTCGACTTTGGATGACCAAGGATCAACGCCGCCGACCATCCCGCGGTGCCAGAGCTCAATGCCTGAGGTTAAGTTCACCCAAAAAGCTGTAAGGCGAGCTCTGTCCTCTTTGGACATCCACAAGTCGAGCGGGCCAGATGGCATTTCCCCCTTAGTGCTTCGTTCTTGTGCTCCTGAGCTGACACCGGTGCTAACGCGTTTGTTTCGGCACTCTTACTCAGTCGGCGTAGTCCCAGATTCATGGAAGAGCGCTCTTATCCACCCGATCCCTAAAAAGGGCGATGGTTCCGATCCATCTAACTACAGGCCTATTGCCATCACCTCCCTGCTCTCAAAAGTCATGGAGAGCATCATCAATAGCCAGCTCTTGGTTTATCTAGAGGATCACCGATTGATTAACGACCGCCAATATGGCTTCCGCCATGGTCGCTCATCCGGTGATCTTCTGGTTTACCTAACCCACTGTTGGGCTGCGGCTATCGAAAGCAAGGGAGAGGGCCTGGCAGTTAGTTTGGACATGGCGAAGGCCTTTGATCGAGTGTGGCATGGGGCGCTCCTTGCTAAACTTCCATCCTATGGGCTTCCCGAGAACTTATGCAGGTGGATCGCCAGCTTTCTCACTGGGCGCAGCATCAAGGTCGCCGTCGACGGTTTTTGCTCCAATCATATGCCCGTGAACGCAGGCGTTCCCCAAGGCTGCGTGCTGTCCCCCACGCTGTTTCTTCTGCATATCAATGACATGCTGGAAGATTCTAGCATTCATTGCTATGCAGATGACAGCACGGTGGACGCTGTTTACTCCGGCCGCGCAAGTCTTTCTCGGGAAAACGCTGAACAGAGCCGAAATAAACTTGTGTCTTCTGTTGAGGCATCCCTCGAGAATGTCTCTTCATGGGGTGAAAAGAACCTGGTCCAATTTAACCCCCTAAAGACACAGGTTTGCGCGTTAACCACTAAAAAAACCCCATTTATCGTATCGCCAGTCTTTCAGAACACTCCCCTTTCAGCCGCGCCCAGTATCAGCATATTGGGCCTTAATGTTTCGAATGACTGCCAGTATCGCGATCATCTGGAAAGCAAGGCCAAGTTGGCCTCGAAGAAACTGGGGGTCATCAATAGAGCGAGACGGTACTTCACGCCAAAACACCGATTGGCCCTATATAGGGCCCAGGTTCGGCCACACATGGAGTACTGTTCTCATCTCTGGGCTGGTGCACCCCAGTATCAGCTTGACCCATTTGATCGCATACAACGTAGAGCTGTTCGAATCATTAAGGACCCAGTAAGCTGTGAAAGGCTTGACACTTTGGCTCTGCGTAGAGACGTCTCCTCGCTGTGCGTTCTCTATCGCATTTATCATGGTGAGTGTTCTGAGGAACTGTTTGACCTGTTACCTGCCGCCGAATTTTCTAACCACACAGCACGTCACAAACTTAAATATCATCCACACCATCTGGATATGTGACACTCCACTACTGTGCGGTTTCGTAGAAATTTACTTCCACGCGCCACCGAACTGTGGAATGGGCTACCCGCGTCAGTATTTCCAGGTCGGTACGATATGGGTGCCTTCAAGAAGCGCGTCTATCTCGCGTAATATAAAACCAATAAAATATATAAATCTTATTCGAAGTTGTCTCGCAACGTTGAGGCCAGTTAAAAATAGCAGCATGCACTCTTTCTATGGGAAAATTTTTCACTTCCAATCAAAACGATTGGAAGTGGAAGTTTTAGGGACAACATATTATCATATATAAGTATATACCGCTAAAGCCGAGTATTATTTATTTTCATTATTTATACAATGTTAGGCTTTTAATGGATACATAATATTAATTATTATACAATCTTATAATAATTATCATTTCAAATTGTTAATTTTTATTTAATTGTTACTTATTTATATCAATGTTATTTTCAATAAAGAATTAAAAGAAACGACGGGTACATAACATATTTACATACACAATGTAATAATAATAATAACAATAAAAACTTTATTTCACACCATTATACATAGTATAAATTTACAAGATAATAAAATGTGAAAGGGCGGCCTTATCACTAAAAGTGATAGATAATAAATGTAATTGTGTGTTAGAAAATAAAATGTATATACTTAGCTTATATAAAAGATACATACAAATAAACATACATAGCTTCACGCTTTATCCCTAGCAGGGTAGTCAGAGAGAAAGGAGCGCTAAACGCTACGGTCTCTACATACCTCTTTCACCTCGTCCACTGTCATCAACCTCTTCATACATGCCCTCCGGGGATCCTCATGCTTTTTACGTGACCTACCTCCAGTATCTTTGATAATGTGTTTTCGAAGGTCAACCGAGGTCTCCCCCTACCTCTATAACCGCTCACTTTTTCATAACAGATTTTTTTGCCATTCTTTCATCACTCATTCGTTCGACGTGCCCAAGCCAGCTGAGCACGTTCTTTTTTATTCTCACTGTGACATCCTCGCTCGTACCATTCTGTGTATCTCTTCATTGCGGATTTGATCAGCTAAGGTGTCTCCACATACTCTAGGAAGAGATCGCATCTCCAACGCATTCATCTTTCTTTCATTCTTCATCTGTATTACGTTTCGCTGCCATATAAAAACGTCGGAACCAACACTGCATTGTGTACGGCCAAACGCGCAGTTGTGCTGACTTTTCGGCGTCTCATCAATGCAGCAAGTTAACCCTGTTATCGGCAGCACAGCATACGCCTTTCCACATCCATCTCGTATCTTCCATCTCTACTGAACATACCTCCCAAGTACACCACCTCATTCACTTGTTCTAATATCTTACCATTCACACTGACATTGCATTCCGTCCTCTCTTCATTTCTTTCAAATACCAGAATCTTTGTCTTACTCGCATTCAGGCTAAGACCATTATTTTCACACCCTTCTTTCATAGTGGTGACCAACGCCTGCAACTCGCATTCTGATGATGCAATGAGCACTGCATCATCTGCGTACATCAGGCAATTCACATTCAAGTCACCTACTTTCACTCCCATATCACTTTGTTTCACTCCTTGGAGAGAGCTATCCAAATACAAATTGAACAATCAAGCTGGGCGCAACCTTGTTTAACACCCGATTGGATGTCAAACCAAGGCAATATGCCAGCTCCTACTAGCACGCAGGCTGAGTAATCTCTGTGAAGAGACTTTACAGCCTGCAGCAAGGGTCCACTCACATTGTACCGGGGTAATATCTCCCATAATTTCGCTCTTACAGCTCTGTCAAACGCCATTTCGAATCCATATAATCACAGAAAACTTTTTGGTTAACCGAAAAAAAAATCCGTGATCATGCGGACGGGAAAGATCTGATCCATACACCCTCTTCCAGGTCTATGGCCTCCTTGGTCCTCCCACAACAGCATTTCGGTTATTCATTGCATGCAATTGCATTCTTTAGGTATTGCAAGAGAGATTCCTCTTGCATTCCCTTCCTTATATAAAACAAACTTGTAGATAGTTAAGAAAGTAACCATCAAGATGGTATAATTTTTTTTATATACAATTTAGGCATCTACCAAGTCCAATGCCAGGTCCGAGTGGCGTTAACCAGGTCTCTAACATCCGGTCGCCGTCACAGCCCCAGGTTAGTCAGTCAATACAGTACTTCTATCATTCATTATTTCCATTCATTCTTTCATTTATTATGTTAATATATTTTGTTTTTATTATTTGTGTGTGTTTTTTTTGTCATTGTTCATTATTTTTTTTATTTATGATTAAGCTTCATGCTTAAGCCATTCATGCTTTCGGCTTTTGTTAGGAAGCATGTTTTTTTTATACTGCTTTTAATTTTTTTTAAATCTAAATGTTAGCTTTGGTTTTTTATAATTTTTTCTTTTATCGGTTTTTTTTTGTTTTTTTTTTCATTATATTACATTTTTTTGTATTATTCTGTTGTTTATTAATAACTTTGATGATTTATTTTGTATGTAATTTAAAGTAAAATTTTATTAAAGTCCAACTTAAAAATATCTAAAAAGAAATTGTTTTGCTATTGTAATGGTTCACACTATGTAATAATTCAAATTACTCCATAATAAGTTTTTAAATTAATTTTAATGCCATAAATTTCCAAAAGAATTATACTTTGCATCATTTTCGTCATTATTTTTATAACCAGTTTTGTTTATAATATTTTATAAAAAAAAAAAAATTTAATACATATGCATTCATTTAAAAGAAATATCAGAGATTTTTGTTTTTCCAAAAAAAATCCTTTTATTATTTTGTTAATAAATTAACAATAATTTATTAAAGCTATGCAATTTTAGTCTTCATAAGTTAATAATATTATGTTGATAGTTGAGCCAAATTATGTAGAAAAGTGTGGAACACATAAAATACAATTAAAGCAGAAGATATAAAGAAAGAAAGTTATTGAGAGTCCTATTTGCTTTTTATTACTGAGAATTATATATTTTGTATATACATCAAGTTACCTGTAAAAAACATATACACACGTATATTCTCTACATATGTATATGTAGACATACATATTACTATCTACATAAAACTATCTAACTTGGCTCAATCTACTTGCACGTACTGTCGGTCGGTAGTGCGCAAGGGAGCGCTCGTCGCCCGCGTCGCTGCTGGTGTCGGTGCCGCTGCCGGCCGTCGGCCACGGCCTCGGCCTCGGTCTCGGCGCGCATACGCAGGTATTGCTGGCCTGGCCTCGGGGTAGGCCTGTGGGTCTTTTGGTGTATGTGTGTGTTTGTATGTCGGCCTTTAGTGTCGCGGTGTTGTTGCCTGGCTGGAGGGGGTATGTTTATATATGTATGAACCTATGAAGGATAGGGTTTATGTATGCATGTGTATGTTTATTTATGTTTATCTTTATTTATAAAAGTATATCGTTACTTTCTGGGTGACAAACAGTACAATCGAAACTACTCGACGTAGAACATAAACATTTGGCAGTTAGGTTATTTGATGACTAAGAGAGGATTACTTCAAGATGCTTATGGGAAGAAATAAAAATTGAATTTTATGTTTTATATTTAACGCAAATCAAGTTGCGAGAGGGCACTAGTATAATAGAAAGCAATGTCGCTTCCCAAACGTATGCTTGCGTATCTTGGTTAGGTTCGTTTACATTTAATGTAAAAAAATATACAAATATATATTTTTAACTTTTTTTTCGTTCTACTAATCTTGTAGTATTTCGTTAATATAAGTTTAATTAAAAAAGCAGATCCCTGCAGATTTAGGCGATGTGATCTCGACCTATAACAATATGACTAAAATTAACATATAGCTTCCTTGGAGAATATAATTAAGAGAAAATTTCCCTGAATTTTAGCGAAAACGGAATTGTACGGGATTTACTTTTGAAACAACAAGAGGTAAAAATAGAGAGATAAATTAAATAACGGATACTTAAAAGATCATTTCCTTTTTTAAATGACAATCCAATAAAAAAAATAAAGTAAAGCAAAATATTATATTTCTATACTAAACTATTTATTTAGTTATTCATTTAACAATATCCTTAATAGAAAACCGGATTTAAACCCCTTCTTGATAGTTAAAGATATTGTGACATGAAAATAAGTGTATGCCAAATTGAGATTTACTGTTGGGGGAATAGTTTATTGTTGTATGTTGAATAGTGTCTCTGTTTTTTTTATATATAGGCGAAGATCATCTATTTTAAAACTTAACGCCCCATTCCATCCATTTTGCTTACAAAACACATACAAGTTAGATCATCAAACGTTACACAATGACACGAACTTGTCATTGGCCACACATGTCATCATTGGCATACCAGGCTTAGTCACGTAACGGACACATCTTATAAATTAAGATTAATTTGAAGTAGTTTCGTTGTCCTAACGACTTTTTGCGTGGATCTTATATACCATGCATAATGGACTATATTTTTTTAGACGGACCTGGTAGTTCCACGCCCTAAATAAGAAACCCACATATTTATAAAATTACTACCTATATATTAATTTATATATAATATATGAAATAAAATCAATTATCTATATACATAGTTACCTTTATATTGTCCTATAACCTTATTTCTCCGTATTTTCTTACTACCTTTATATATACCTGAATACATTGAAATAGTAAAACCGCGGACACTCGATATCACTTTCATTATTGCTAACATAAGAAAAAAATATGTTTTTCTATAAAACTATTCCTTTATCGAGATTTTTAACTAATTATTATTATAATAAATCGATAAGGCAGTAGTTTTTTATGTATCTAATATAAAAGGAAAATGCATGGCATTTCTAATAATTGGCTTAATAAAATATTTAAACTTTCTTTATGTCATTCGCGCTTCAATCAATCAATTTTTCATAAAAGATGCATGGAATCTACGAGGAAAATTATGTTTTTGGTGTTGGTTTATATACCTGCTATATTAGGTACTGGGTACTTGTGTCTTGTTGGTGACCGCAATCGTACGGCAGTACGGGTACGGTATAGGGACGTTAGGCCGACGATAAAAATTTGCATCACGTTATACACTTTGACGTAGTTGAACCTGTTTCTCCTTTCATGCTTTCATTTTTGGGCACAATAACCAATGCACAATGTGGTAGTCCCCTAGAGGGAACGGTTGCGAATTTTATTTTATTAAATTTTAGTAAATATTGGTATTATTACTTGAGTGTTTGATTTGTAATGTCTTTTAAATAAACGATGGAAACGTTGCACCGTAGAGTTTAAAATATAAATAGTTATACTTAAAGCTTTATCCCGCATATTGTATGGTAGCCAGTTGGAACACAGTTACAAGTGTGTGTGTGTGCTATTTTGTATACATTGCGTCTTGAGTTTCTATCATTCAATCAAGTATGTCTATCCACCTATATAAAGCTAAATGGATTAGGACCGGCCACCTATACAGCAATAACATTATAACGATTGTGAAGCCCGTTTTGTTTACCGCTCGGGGCAATGTGACAATGTGCAAATGCTCTCGATTTACAGAACGGTTTACAGTAGCTACGGCATGTTTACCATTTAGCGAAGATAGGTTTTTAATCACCGCCCAGTGTCTGCGGTTGAAATCATATCTTCAGTTCAGTTCAGTTAAAATATCTAAATGGGGAAATTACGTGGTGTTTTTCCATTTTTTATTATTATTTTGTTTTGGGAGATTTATGCTCTTTTTGTTTTTGTACTCGAAAGCATAGGTGTTGGGATGCTTAGTACTATCATTCATCATCATCATCATCATCAAGGTTCAACCTTAAGACATTCTTTTATCATGAGTATTGAAATTATTTAAATCCAAATGGTAAAAATAAAAATAATTACTTATTGAGCAATGTCTTCTATACATATAATAAAAAAATAAATGATCGCTGTTTGTACATTCAGGGTCGCTTGTTTAGAAATAAAAATGGATGCTATCAACAAAGTTGTATAAGTATTTCGAAGTATCTACCTATCTTATAACTTAGTTATCTAGTACGTTTGGATGGTAACCAACAACCAAGGGGTTCGAATCCTGCTACATACATTTTTTTATTTTTATTATCATTTTATTTGATTTGTATTTATGTGCAATAATATAAAAAAACAGTTTGTTTCAATAATAACAATGTTCTTAGATACCTCCACCAGATATGGGGCCCTCACCGCACATTTTCCACCAGCCTATTAAGCAGGTAATTTGTTTTTATTTATATTTTATATTGCTCACTTGGTGCAATAATGGTTTATTTGCACTTTATTAAGTATTGCAGGAGACAATATAAAAGTTAGTTAACAGTTTTTCTGAATATTTCCTGAGATCCCATCGCTTAAATCTGCAGGGATCTGTTTTCTTAATTAAACTTATATTAATGAATAATATATGATTAGTAGAACAGATTAAACTTGGGTTGCCAAGAAGAATCCTGCCGCAATCATCATTAATTACATTTTTTCGTAACTAGTTTTTGGAGAAAATTGCATTCATAGATTTTTTTATGTGAATCGCACATCATTTGAAAGAAAATCGTTTGGTTGAACGCGATGCTCTTAGAAACTACTGGTTCAAATAAAAGACAACGTTTTTCTATTAGTCCAATTATCGAAGAAGGCTATAACAGGCGTTACATCACTACAATTGTTTCGTTGCAACCCACGTTGCTTTCGTTACCCCTTTGTCCCGTACCGTACTTAAAATGTATTAAAATACACTACTTTTTTATACTTTCACGTTGTGTCCCGCTTATAGCAGAGTAGGCAGAGAATTTATTTATTTACTTCCTTCCATTTAATTTACAAGATAAGTTTTAAACAAAATATTAAAATATATATATTTCATTTCTGTTTTTTTGTTTAAGTTGATTTTCGTTTGTTGTTTCGTTTTGTTTTTTACTTAATTAATATCAATTATGATGTAATAAAGTATTAAAATAAATAATAAATAAAATAATATGTATAATATAATTTTATGCAATATAATTTATTCATCGAATCCCGGCCGCTCCCGGCAAGTAATTTAAAATTAATTATTTTAACTTGCATAGCCTAACAGGGGGCTTGTACGTAACGTGACGTGAACGTGGCGGGCTCCATTGACGACCGATGCAATTCAATAATTGCAGATTCTTTTTAGTTTTCTGTGGTATAACTAGCATCTACCTACGACTGTGACCACGCAAACCAGTAGTTCCTGAGATTAGCATGTTCACCCAAACACAACATTATTGAGCTTAGTAAGCAACAAGTAGAACGTTGAAACGTTTTAGCACTATCCGTGACATCGAATAACACATGTGGCGATGCTAAAAATATACTACATTAATAATATTTATTTACATTTCGACTACTCAATTGAAGCTAAATTTTGAGTATTGTAGACGTTTTGTGGTTGTTCATTTCGAAAAGACTTAACTTTTTAAAGCTTTTATCTTAGCGATATCGAAAAAAAAAACTATTCTTTTTTAAAATATTTTTCAAACAAACGGCCCAACCATTAAAAAACACATTCACAATCTCCATTGCCGCGATTATAGTCTGTGCAAACAAAAATTGTTTCCCAGAAAGTTTATCAGTATCATACTTGCGCATTATTATTTGTTACCTGCCCCCATCGCATCCCTTGCGAAGTTGCGACCGACCAACTGGTCCAACTACCTGTGCCATGTACATCCCTCAGTCTAGTCGGGGCGGTCGTGCCGTGCCCGTGTACGCATCTGCCCTCATTTTAGAATCAGTTAGTCTTTCATTTTAAAACTAGTGGTCAAAATAATAATTTTAAAGGATTTTACACATGGATTATGGTGAGACTATACAATTTTTTTAGTTATTCAAAGTTATCAGTTTTTGAGTATTTAAAGTTGAGAATTACAATTTTTTTCTCTCTTATATTTAAATACTCTCAGTCATGCGGGGAGAGCTCTACCACAAAAACTCGTCATAGCTCAAGCAGATGTTGACAAATGTTTTAGAACTTTTGAGTTTTTGAAGTCACGTGTTATATTTTGAGCTAACTTTATTTTGTACAAATATTCTTATCAAAGTTAGCTCAGCACTATATGGCTTTCAGTTCAGTAAGTATATAATTGCCTTTTCCGATTTCCTCGTTTCGATGTAAACAAACGATAACAATTTACCATATACGTCAGACGCCGCACGCCGCACACGCGGTCGGATCTCTTTATGTGAACACGCATCACTATAATAAATAAATAAAAAGTTATATATAGTTAGTAGTTACATTTCATAAAATAAAAAATACAAGTTTTACGGTTAGTGTTAGTATTTTTAGTAAATATATTGTTAGTTTTTTTTGTCTTTTTTTTATTATACATTATCATTTGTTTATTTATCGTTATATTATAACATTTTTTTCCATTATCGTTGTTATTATTATTATTTTAAATTTAATTATTTATTATTGTTTATTTATCTGTATACATATATGATTTAATTTGATGTAAATGTATGTATTATGCAAGAACCCTGAAGATACACAGTTTTCCCTCGACTGAGCTTTTTGTGTCCAGTTTTGTTATTATGTAAAACTTATTGTTGGGTTTTATTTTTTGATAACTTTAGAGCCGTAACCGTGTCGTGATGTTATCCATACCTATATTATAAATTCGAAAGTAACTCTGTCTGTCTGTCTTTTACGCAATCAGGGAAAAACATATAGAGATACTTGAAGATCTTGGGATGAACATACGATGCTTTTTATCTCATATTTGGAATATTGTCGATATATATAATATATTAAAATACTTATTAATTTGACATGCAGTTTATTCTGCCATGCTAATAACAACCATCGCTACGCGACCGTTGCTGGGCAACCATTTTAATGAATTTACTTTAAATTTATCGGGTTTTGTGAATGTATTTTCTATAATTTAATATTGATTCTTATGAAAATATATATAATAGTCACTTTTAGCATTTCATTTAGGTGGAAATTATAATTTACTGTTTAACATTATAGTAAATAATTAAGGAGATGTCACTGATTCGGAATGACCTATCCTTCCGGCGGCATAGTATGACCGACGCGAACGGGCTGACTAGATGACTTTGATGGTTTTGTAAATTTTCATACATTTTCGAGCTACTGTTAATTTTTATGTAACTACTTCCTGTGTATAATTAATTTATACTTTTCTTTGGTTCTCTTCAACCAGGGAGTACCAAAGTTTAGTTTAAGAAGTAGTTTAACTTCTTGGTATGGTGTAAAGTTCGGTCCTGCGCGACATTGCCCGCTTCTATTTATTTATTGTTATTTAAGTATATTTAGTAAAAAATGTTTGGTTATTTCAGTTCGGTTATCTATAACGATGTTATACACTTTATATATCGTAATTTTAATCATTTGGGATTTTAATTGATATTGCTCGCAAAAAATACCCTATTTAATATAGAGAAATGTTTAGTTAGACTACTCTAGCATCACCTATGTACGCGCGCACGGAAAACTTTAGGTACTTTTTCTAATATTAAGAATATTTTCTTTAGTTACTTTTACTTCTTTTGTTTGTTTATTTCAATTACCAAGATATTTTTTTTAATAATAAATCTCCACTTATTATTTATTTTTTAGATTATTTTTATTATTTAGGCTTATACTTTCTTACTAATCTATTGAAAATTGAAAATAATTTCATAAATATATTTAATAAATATTCGTATAGTTCAAGCGGGCGTAGCCGCGTCCGGGTCTCCTAGTCTATTTTAAAAGAATTAATGAATAGTAACTAATATACGTTATTTTCTTTCCTTTTTTCTAAGCAGAGTGCAATGGAGCCCGGTGTCTCGGTGCACTCTCCTCACGGCGTCGGTAGGAGCGCATGGGCGGGACTAAACGTTGCCTATGAAATGCAACATCCTAATAAACCCGGGTAAGACTTTGTTTTAGTTAACTTTATTAAAAATTAGGACGTTGCGCGGACACAAGGGTGTGTCTGTAACGCGACGGTTGTGGGTTGGATCTCACTCTTTCTCACTCTGGAACCAAGGGAAAAAGATTTGACGGGAAGTGGGGAACGGAGTGTCTCAACACTAAATTCCCTCTGTTCACCCTGCTGCGTGTGGGATACAACGACGCTTATTTATTTTACTTTATTTTGTGATATTTTGAATTAAAATATTAAATATCAGGTATGCAACTTCCAGCCCTCAAGGCTTTATCCAATCACTGAAACTCACTTAACATCAAAACATCCATATCTTAGCTTTCCATTACAGAATTGATTAATCTAAACCTAAAAATGATTCGATTCGGCGCTCAATGGAGTTAGTACGTTTACTTTGGTGATATAGTTATTTATTACTAGTGGACAAATATTTATTAAATATATTTATGAAATTATTTTCCGTTTTCAATAGAATTAGTAAGAAAATATAAGCCGAAATAATCAAAAAGAATTATAAGTGGAGACATATTATTAAAAAAATATCTAAGTAATTAAAAAGAGCCAGCAAAAGAAGCAAAAGTGACTAAAGAATATTAAAAAAGTACCTAAAGTGTCCCGTGCGTGCGAACATAGATATCGACTCTATGAAATAACATTTTTCTATATTAAATAGGATAATTTTTGCGATTTTTTCTATTAAACCATGAAACACGTGTTCAATGAAATATTTTTAAGAATCTCAACTTCAAATTTTATAAAAATCGGTGGCGATTTAAAGATTTTTCCATACAAACTTTCAACCCCTTATTTGCACCTTCAGGGGGTGAATTGTAAAAAAACACGAAACGTGTTGAATGAAATATTTTTAAGAGTCTGAATTCCAAATTATTAAAAATCGGTGCCGATTAAAATTTTTTATCATACAAACTTTCAATCTCTATTTCGCTCCTATAGGCTTAAACGTTTTTTAAATCCTTTCTTAGTGGATGTCCAGATTACGAAAATAAAGATCTGTCCAAATTTCACGGTTTACGCACAGCGGCTACGGCTGCGCGTGCGTCTTAGTTGCCTCAGCCAGGGTTTTTTTTTCGAATGGACTGATTGCTGTTGACCTGGATTGGTCTTGACAGCGTCACCGGACGGGGAGTCAATGGGAACATGTCCTTTTATATATATATATACAGACGAGTCCAACCCCCGCCACTCCCTGGAGTATGAAAGCGGCACTTATTGAGAAACTACCCCAGGAGGGTAATTCCTCCCTGAGTCCGCAAGCTCAGGCCGCCCTTCGAATTCTGGGGAGGGCACAGTACCCCAAATCCACAAAAAAAAATATATCTGTTTGTCTATTTATTTGAATGTTTGTACACGCTAATCTCCGGGACTACTGAATGAAACTATTTTGGATGAAACTTTTTTGGTTGTATATCTATTAAGTCTACGAACATTTCGGCTATAGTTTATTTTGAAAATCTGGATACCTGATGTAGAACCTTAACATCCTGTCTAAACTATGAGAAGTGTATAAACATGCTGTCTTGGGGAAAATTTAAGTATATGACAAACAATTACCACCCACATTATAAAAATGAAGGTCTGGAGTACCTGACGTGGAACCCAAGCAGCCTATCTAATCTCTAAGAGATATAAATATAGCGTCTTAGTAAAAGTTGATCAACATAATGACCATTTTTTGTCCATATAATAAAAATGAAGATCTGGAGTAGCTCATATAGACTCCTAATAGCCCAGCTAAACCTTAAAAGATATGAATATAATGGCTTCGGAATAGTTGTTCTGCGTGGTCAGTATTAAATGATATAAGGTTATTATTCTGATCTAATAATTTAAAATAACATAAGCCAGGAGTGAAGTGAATAATTAAGTAATATTTTTTATAACCTATCGATGCGTAGTACGCGTTGCGAGATACCAACATTTTTGTTTTTACTTATTACTATAAAGGCCAATATAGGCTATATTATATAAACTATAAGTCTTAAATTGAACGCTAGAGATGCGACCTCCTCTTTTATTGGCCATGCATCTGCGAATGCTGTAGCGGTTAATATAAATAAGTAACGATCTTCAATACGCAACATTCACAGGTTCGATTCTTGTGCAGTAGAGTTATTATCAAAAGAAGGTTCTAAGTCAGATACCTATACAGAATGATTATTGACTTAACTTTCTCAGCATCGAGTGGTTTGTTGGGAGTGGTTTACATTAGTTACCCAGGTTCCCTCTGCCTTCCCTGGTATATGTGGAATACAGCGTAGAGCTATTCTTTTATTAATATTTTTGACTTTTGTTATTTATAAAATTATGTTTTATTATTTATTTAATTATATTATTTTTTTGCTATTTATTATTAGAAAGTATTAATATTTTGCGAAGCGAACTTTGCTATTTCGGTGTTATCGGCATATTGTTTGATCATACTGTATTTCTTTTGCGAATGGTCATTTGAAGCATTGTGATTATTTTAAAAACCACAAAGTTTTGTGGCTCAAGGAAGTGAAACAATTATATAAATGTATATCTTCATTTCTTCGCCCTGGTGTCGAGACTGTGTCGAGTTCTCTCAATTAGACCTAAGTCAGTAGTGGCGCAGGGGTACAAGCGTTTGACTATAAAGGCAAGGACGCCAACGCTGGTTGTGGATTCGAATCCCACTCGAGAAAATTAAATATTTACTATTTTTATTTCCTCCCTCTTGTACTGAGACAAAAGCGTGGCGTTGAGCCCCGCTACTCCACTCGCAATGGCTCCAGAATTCGACATTCCCTCTGCCTACCCTGCCACCTGCGGGATACATTGTAAAGCATAAATAAATAGAAAAGGTCCAATTATTAAGTCAAATGAGCTTAGCGAATATGCTTGGAACTGTTTTAGGTACTGCGAAATTACTTTCGATTTATAAAAGATTCCTTACTTGGAAAATAAATACAAAAAAGCGGTTAACTTGATAAGAAATTAATATATTATGTGAGTTCGACCCGCTCTCAAGAAAAAATATCTTAATTTCCTGGAATACTATTGGTTAAGGTTAAGTTAATTGAATTTGCTACGATGAGAAGATATTTCAGCAGAGCCTATTGAGGGCCTAAACATTTTCTTTTGTAACTCTGTTCTTTGTTTCCTTTTACTTTAACCGCTAGTGATGAATGGTGGAACTGAACGCCGCGCTATGTTATGACAGAGCAGGGAAGTGAAAATAATTCATTGCCCTTAATGGGCATCGAATCCCCGACTTTTAAACTTATAGTCTGGTGCCTACTCACTCCGACATTACGGCCACAAGAATATAAAATATTTTTTCAGTTGTTCTTTTAAATACACTAGGAGTTTACTTTACCCATTCCACAGGATTTATTAAATTGGTGAGAGGGTGGTTATGTTAATTTATTATTGCTCTTATCTTATCCCGGTCTGGTAGAAGTTTTCGAGATATTGTGAGCTCCGTCAATCACAATGTCTCCAAAAGTATTATGCTATGAAGTTTACCTCATATATGAATATCCTTTTATTGGGTGTCTCTCCTTCACGTAATTTCTCTATGAAGTAACTCAGCAGTCATTCTGCTTGACGTATTCAGTAGTATTAAATAGTTGGGTAAACAATTAACATAATTTTTTCGACATATGCTAATAAATTTCTTATTTGTTCTAGCGTGAGTGGTGTAGCGGGCACCAGCAAGGACGCCAACGCTGGTGCCAACCTTGGTCCAATACCGCCGGCCATAAGAAACAAGAAGCGAGCTGCTATGGCCACCTCCATTTCCAACAATAATATGCGTAAGTACAATTACATTTATCAAAGTTATTATTTTTGGTAATTTTGGATTTGGACTACATGATTATTCATTTAATAAACAGAATTGAGGGCCAGTCAAATGTGTTGATGTCAATAAATAAGTTAATATACTCGTTCAGAAACACCCTAAAATAGTAAATTAATGTTTTAAGAAAGGATTTATAATATTCTTTGTAAAATAACTGTAATATGTAATATGAAATATATTACAAAACATACCCAAATCGAATCGAATAATCCAAAATATCTTTGCTTTCTATTATTCTTTTTAAGCGTCCCTCTATCCATTTCCGTGAATAATACTAAATGTACTGACAAAATATTTTTACTGTTTTATTATAAGTATAGATAAATAGGTTCGATTCCTATTTGGTGCAATTGCAAATTAACTAAAAAGTAAATTTAGAAGTGATTGCATATACTTTGGAGTTATCCAATAATTCTAATGTATTTCCACGCGACATAGTGGTTACATCTTCCGTTCAAGTATTTTTGGATAAGAGAATAGTAGGCAGTCTGCTGTTTATAATTTCTTTCGTTTCTGTTGTTTGTGTTATTTATTTAAGTGCGTTTTTTTTAAACAATTGGAAAATCCTTATTGGAACTACGAAATTGCGGGCTGCATTAGGGTTTTATTGCGAAAAACGGGTCATAGCAGTAAGTGAGTTATATCAACAAATGGAGTCATTGTCTAAAGGAATGATCTAGTATCAGTTTGTACTATCTTTAAATCGCGTTTGATATTTTTTTAGTGGATATGAGAACTAAAAAATATGGATTCTATATCTTTAGGTAAACGTCTTTATAAAAAAATAATAAAATACTTAACATTAATTACGATTATGAAGATACATCGTTTTAAAGTTAAGGCGATATTTCATTAAATTATTTTTATTCTCATACTAAAAATGGTTATACTCAACTACGCTCAACCAGTATTTTTATTAGTTAAAAATAAATTTCAGTAGCTTTCATATGGTACTAAATTTGGCTGCGTTTACTTGCGAAAACTCTATAAAATTAAATTTTAAAAATATAAATAACCGCTCTCAGACGGTTCCCATTATACTCGTAGTATATCGATTAGCCGAAGAAAATTGGTGAGTTTTACTCAATGGATGATTTGTAATGACCACAGAACCCGACTTTACCTCAAAAACAAGTAAAGTTTTATCCTCACGATTAGGCTGAGATCCCAGGGCCCCCAGACCTATGTCATTTTAGCAAAGCTGAGATGTTATAATTCTCTCAAAAAAGAAAGAAGAACTTTCTTAAAAAACTATTTGCGACCAATTAAAACAATATATTTTATTAATATTGACCGACTTTTAAGTAAATTTCACCTGTGTGCGGTGTCCTGATCGGCGGCAACTCTCTTGGCAAGCGATCCGCCTTGGGAGTGCTGGCCAGAGACACGCTTTTCGCGCAACAGAGCGGTTGCGAGGCGTGCGTCCACCACAAGAGGATATCGCGCGGATCAGGAGGAGAACGGAAGAAGCCTTGATCCGGCGATGGAGGGAGGACCTGGGTTCTCCGGCGACAGGCCTAGCGACGGTAGAAGCTGTCCGCCCACACCTAGAGCGCTGGGAATGCCCCGCTTGGGCCCCACAACGCCATGCCTTGATGGCTATAGTGGGTAGGGACCTCTCACTGGCCAGTGTGGTAGAGGCTATTTTGGACTGTGAGAGGAACTGGTCTACAATGGTCTCCTTCTGCGAATCAGTAATCGCATTGAAGGAGGACGCGGAGCGGGTGCGCGAGTTCAGCTCGAACACAGAGTCGCTCCGCCGCCGTAGGCCAGGGGTAGAACGAGGCGGTACGCGCATCTTCTACTCTCTTACTCTAGCGATCCTGCGGCGTCTCACTTTGGTGGAGAGGGTTTCCGCTAGGTTTAAGTGGGTAGGATCGGTTTTACCAGTGAGTCCCACAGTACCGCTCATCCGTAAGGAACGCCTTCCGTATGGGCGGTCTGCGTTAATACATTTTCCAGCGAAAAAAAAAGGGTTTAATTAATTTTCACATTATCTTAATGCTTTGCAAACATCCATTATATGAATAATTCAGTAGATAAAGCGGGCGAAGCCGCGAGCGGGTCGCTAGTTTTAATGAGAAACTGAGTGTCTTAACATTAGATTATCCTTATTATTTATACTTGCATTATAAAACTGAAGAGTTTGTTCGGTTGAAATCAAAGAATATTGTTGTGGTAGATATTAAATTTTTCTAATAGTCAATCGTTTGGACGTAACCCACAGTGGATTGCTGCTGTCAGAGACATACAATATTTTTATTTAACATATTCCTTTGTTATTATAGTAGGTAGTTATTTTTATTTTATGGAAATTAATAGGTTATCTTTTTAATAGGTGTGGCGCACTTCAATTAGTTTTTTTTTTCTTATGAAAATGAAATCGTATTTGTAATAATGTATTTAAAATCGATATTAAAAGTAATTATGTCAGCGTGACTTTAGATTTCTGCTAATATATTATTGTATTTAAATAGCTCTGTATAATTTTACAAATTTAGATGATATGATTACTGTTTACCTATTGTCTGTTTATACAAAGCGCAGAGAGATTTTCTACTCCGACTTTATTTGATCTTTGATTTTCTTTACGGTGTTGAATTAGGTTAATGACATGATTGTATTTTTTCTTAAATAAAAAAACATTTGGTCTTTCTGTTTATTTACAAAATTATATTGCGTCTACAGAATAAACAAGGAGAATTCGCTTCTTCCTTCATAGCAGTTTACTTAGAGGGAACCTAGGAACCTATCCCCACTTTCCACCCAATTTTCGCCACTTTGTATATTGAGTAGCAGAACACAATATCGCGCTTACCAGAGCTAGGAAAATGAAATTACTTTATTCTTCTGAGTGGAAATCGAATCCATAACCGCCATGTTTACAGTCAACACGTGAAAAAAAATACTATTAATTTATTTTTAAATTGGTTAACATTTACCCTTCTACAGAAGCAGCAATGCAAAACCTTGCTAGTGTTCGTCGCCCTCCACAGCCGACTCCGCCGCCTATATATCAGGAAACGATTAAAGATTCACCGCCTAGTTCTCCGAGTAAGATTTATTTTACTTTTAGTTTTAATAATAGTGTTGTTGGGTGTTTAACCCTTAATTACTCGGGTTGGGTCAAATTAAAACTTAACCTCAAATAAATACATATAATAATAAAAAATAATTTAAGAATAATAATATTTTTTATGTATTGCTTAAGGTTCCGAGCGACCGCTGAAACCAAAAATTGAGCCTAGGTGAGTATTTTTATATTGAAAACAATATGTATTTAGTTGCTTTTCAATTTCAGTTAGTTTTTTATCAAAATAATAAACCTATATATCGTCATCGTGTAAGAAATTCATTATGTTTTTCTTTAAACTAGATGCAGTGCTAGTACAGCACCACACATGCTAGGTAACGAGCTAAACCCCGAAAGTGGAGCAGCAGCACGTCTCCAGGAACAGCTTAGTGCTGAACTGGCAGCGCATGCTGCCGGAACATCTTCAGGATCTGATGTGCTGGTGCCACCGCCTCTGATCAATAAGGCCGCGCCGGTGAGTAAGGGTTGATTAAAGAGTTTGGCGAATTTAATTGCAATCGACTATTAAATATTAATATATTAATTGATCATTTGTTTCATTAATAATTATAATAAATTATGATTTACACAACCGTCGCGTCGCGTAACACGCTATGCCGACGACAGGAAGATTTAGATTATCAGTTCTTTACCGCTGTTATCTTTAATTTTTATATGTTGGTAAAAAATGTGAATCACTCTAAACATTTCTTATTAAGTCTACCTTTTCTGTAGTTTCACTGGGATTTTATATAGTTCTTCATTAAATGCTCCAAATATTTAATGTACCTTCCTTGCTATATGCGGATTATAGGATGAAGGTAAAAAATAATCGCCACCAAACAATTAACAACTGTTCAATTCCAGGGTACAAGCTCAGGTTCCCGAGGTGCCAGCGCCCAGAGTCTCGACCAGCTCCTCGAGCGGCAATGGGAACAAGGATCCCAGTTCCTGATGGAGCAGGCGCAGCATTTCGATAGTAAGTGGTTGTATGTGTGGTTTCATATCGAATTTTTTGAAGGTGAAAGTCAGGTGTAGTTATTTTGTCCAAATGCATTGTCGTAAAAATAATTAATATTTAATAAATAATTGTAATATACACCACCACCCTATAAGGTGAAAGTACATAGATAAATAAACACAACTTTAAGTAACAAGTATATAACACAGCTTTATCTCACAAAGAATCGGTAAAATTTAACAAAATAAAATTTTAAAAATGTTTTTGGTTTTTTTGATATTTTTATTGATTTATTTTTTTTATATTAAAAAAAGTGAACTGGTTTTAGTACATTATTGCACAGAGTGACGAGCTAGTTTGGTTCAAGCGAAAAATGCTTATGTTATTTTTTAATATTTTTTTTAGAAAATCAATAAAGTCAAAATAATAATTATCTTGAAATTTGATTTCAATCAACGAATTATTTGAAGTTGAAAACTTATAAAATATAAGTATAATTTTATCTATTTTAGAGATTTGGGAATTTTATTTTTAAATAATGAAAATTTCTAAATGTTATTTAAATATGAATATATCAATTATTATTATTTTTTAATAATAAATAAGTCCGATATTCAGTCATCAAAAACATAATAAGCTAAAAGTAATAATAAAATGCTAAACGATTTCTCAGTACGTGGCTGGTGGAGGTAATACTATAAAAAAATGTACAGGCGTTGCGAATGTCTGTCTGTCGGTTACGTTTAGCTTCTGCTTGTGTGTTTCTATATGATTTTAACTGGATTTTGGTCTAAAATTTGCCTTATTAATAATATTTTTTTTGTGTAAATATTTGCAAGTTGCCTTTTTTATTTATTTTGTTTGAAGATAAAGATAAATGTCAGAATTCAATTTCAAATTTTTATTTAAGTAAACTAGCAAATGTAGTGCAAATTGAAAAATCATTTTTGTGTTACATAATGTAATCCATTTATCAAGGAAGGCTATAATATAGTTCATATTACATCAAAAAATCAAATTCGCTTCACGCTGTATCCCGCACACAGCAGCTTAGGCAGAGGGGACCTAGTGTTAGGACACTCCGTTCCCCACTTTCTGCTGAATTCTGGAGTCTTTGCGTGTTAAGTGGCAAAACTTAACGCCTCTTAAATGCCTCGACACCAGAGCGAAGAAATGGAAATATAAAAAAATATATAATAATATGTTATAAGTCATAACAGTATTTTTTGTAATATGAAATCATTACAGTTATTTTACAAAGAATATTATTAATCCTTACCCAAATCAATAATTTAACATTTAAGACTGTTTCTGAACGAGTAAATTTAATTATTCATTGACATCAACACGTATGAATGTCACTCAATTCTGTTCATTAAATGAAAAATCATGTAGTTTAAGCGGTCGAATCCGCGGGCGGGCCGCTAGTTAATAATATTTTTCAAAAGCTTTAATTTATTATATCTGAATCTCTCAATTATATATATATATATATATTATACACATTAGAAGTCATTATAGTTGTGATTCAATTCTGTTTATTAAATGAATAATCATGTAGTTCAGGCAGGCGAAGCCGCAGGCAGGCCGCTAGTTGTTAAAGTTGTTAATAAGGCAGATTCTTTTCATTGTGTGTTTTATATACGATCGCAATATTTGCATGTGCTTCTCCTAATCCTTTGAATGATTGTTTTTAATTTTAAGTATCATTAATTTGCTATAATTATTTTTTTATTTTATATATGATATACCCAGTGGTACTGAAATGGAGCATCGTGCCTTATTTATATTTTTTTCTAAATAATCTCAAAAATTACTAACAAGATGACTTTCAATTATTTCAAGATTTATAAGAAAGTATTAATATAAATAATAATAGTTGACCAAGTCCATTTCATAATTAGATAGGTAAAAAGAAAAAAATAAATCGACATTGACAGCATATATTAATTAATTTTACTTTATGATATACATTAATTTACTTCAAAATATAATTAAACTAACTAATGAATGAGGCCGTCGGCCGACGGTTGTGGGTTCGATCCCCACTCGAGGAAGTGAAATATTTATTTACGTGTATATTTCCATTTCTTCTTCTTTCCATTTCCATTATCTCTTTTAATGTAAGTAGAAGCTGGCTTATTATTTTAAAATATAAAAAAAAATGTACACTAAAAGATATCATTAACTCAATTAGAATAGTTAATTTTGGGTTAAAAATAAAGAACAAAATATTTAGCATTTTTCCTATTAAATCCAATTTAATTCTATCAATAGTACAAATTGATATATGCGTATTTACATACTGACCAAACTGACACAACATAATACTTACAAACAAATCTCCCTCGTGTCCTAGAGCCATTGTCACATATTTTTATCTTTAACCTTCACGTAGCTTTATCTTTCCCCGACATACTAGTATAAGTATTATTGACAACACTGACACTTCCCAACGATGCTCCTCCCAACCGTACAGCGGGTGACGGAGCGGGGACAACCCGCCCTGTACCGTATAAATGTTCAGTAGCGTCACTCCTGTCGTGCCTGCACCAGCTGCGTACAGAGAACGTGCGCCTCGAGGAGCACGTCGGCAACCTGCTGCAGCGGCGCGACCACCTGCTCGCTGTGAACGCGAGGCTCGCTATACCACTCACTGCCGGTGAGTTGTGGGCTGGGGGGAATGTAGACATGTGAGAGAGTTAGGGAATGAGAGAGTATAAAAATAGGAAGCAGGTGGGGCTACAGCTGGGGGTGTTAGTGGGAGAAATGGAGAGGTGGGAGATGAGTTGAGAGGCCGATGAGTTATCAACTGGGGAGGACGAAGAAGAGCTTAGAATTGGGAGGCAAGGGACGGGGCGAGTAGGGGGTGCATAGACGGTTAGATATAATAGTTTGGAAGTGAGGAGTGGTGCTCACTTTCGGTGAGGTAAGAAAATAATGAATAGCTAGATTGATTTTCTATTTTAAGGAAACAAGGACGGGAATGTAAGAAGTTTAAAAAAATAGTATCAAATAAAGTTAAGAGAGAAAAGAAAGTGAATGTTAGGGGGCATAAAGAATTAGGATCAAGGGAAGAGAGAATGGGGTAGGGGTATGTAGAGAGGGCTTAGGACTATTATTAATAGAAAGCAAGCAAGCGGGGATAGGGGTACAAGGATTAGGATAAATGAAAGGAGAGAACAAGAAGGAAGAAGGGAACATGTAAAATAATAAACAGGAAAGAAGCAGAGATAATAGATAAGGTAAGCGCAGTAGATATTTAAAGTTAGTGAGTTTTATAAACCCCATCTGGTCGAAATTTTAGGATATTGAAGCGGAAATAGAGAGTACAATAGATAAGGTAGGAGAGACAAAGAGAGTGGAAGGACTGAATTTGTAACTACATTAATTACACAGCGAAAACTGTGCAGTGATAGACTTTAATACGTCATAAGTGTTCTTTGTTTATTTTAGAAATCCTGTCTAGAAGATTACCATTGTTAGCCCAGAACGAACAAATTTATCAAAATTGAAAAAGATAATATTTTTGGCACATTAACATTAATATTTTTTCGTTCGTTCGACAGATTTTGTTTTTAAAAGTTTAATACATTTTCATACCTCTACCAGTAAAACGGTACACAATCTAAACATTTCTCAATAGGTAAGAGTGCTTATACGCTATTTAAACATTGTATAAGTACACTAAAAGATTGAATTTATTTTGTCTAAATATATATTTTTTTAATGTTGGTCAATAATTATTTTGTAAATATTAATGTTCCTTTAAATATTACAGCCAGGGCACATATTGTTACCAGACATTCCTACACTTACACTTTATTATTTAAAAAATGTTACATTTCTAATACAATAATAATGAATTTTCAGTAGTAACCGGCCCAGGGGAACCCTCCCGCTGTCCGCGTGAGAACGGCGCCTCGGTACGCGGACCGGGGCCCGTTAGGCCGAACGAGACAATCACCTCTGAACGCCCACACCAGGTTAGATTATTAATAGTGCTTATAATTATTGTTTGTATTTTCAGCATGTATTTTTGATATTGCATAAACTGTGAAACTTACCGCGCTTCGATTGCGCTGATTAAATCAGAGCAAGAAAATAAAAGTGATGCCTGTCGTGGCGCGGGGGGAGGGGGGGGGTCACAAGCGCAAGATTNTGGCGGGGGGGGGGGGGGTGTCACAAGCGCAAGATTGTAAACGTGACCACTAAGTGGGAAGCGAACTCAAAACCGTCGCGCTTACATTCACACGATCCTACGATAAAATAATGATATTCAATTTATAATTCCCATTATTTTCCAACAGCTAATAATGCGTGAGGTGCAACAGAAGCCCAGCTGAAATGAGCAGGACGGGCGCACGGACGAGGCGGCCATGCGTTCCCTACGCGCCCTCCTTATGATCGAGCGCCGGCCACGGTGGGACTTCTCCATCGACGCTATTTTGAATTGCGATTTCTAAATTTCCTATTCCCAATTCTCCATTTTCATTTCCCACTTCCCCGTTTCTATTTCGCCGTTTTAATTTCCATGTACTGTACTATTCTGTTTTACCCCATCTTCATAGTGCTAAATTTCTGTTTTACCATTTCCGAGTTCCCATCGGAAATCCGTATGCTGTTATTTTAATATTGGCTATAGAAAAGTAACATACTACATTCACATCACTAGTATAGCGCTTGATACTATACTTTATTCACGGAGGCATGAGATAAAAGGTAAATATGTCAAAAAAAGGTGGTTTTACATGTCACGGTTGATGGAATTAATATTTTAATTTAAAAAGTATATGTCCATAGATACATGGAAGTAATACACGAACGAATGAATGACAGCACTGTAGATAATATTAAAATTTCGTATCGTCGCTAATGATGTTGTTTCGAATACTTGGAATTCTAATAAATTTTTATTTGAATAATAGATACATTAAGTTTTGTTAAGCTCATAATTAAGTATCATTATTTTATTTGATCTTGGGATTGACTGTGAACGACGACGATTTCGGCCGAAAAACTACCAAATATTTCCGATCTTTGCTGAATCAAGGCGTCACAGTTCATTCTTTCTCTCTTTTTTATCCTATTTTCTTAGAAATCGCACGGTGGCTCGATCATACCAAAGACACTATATATATTGTGTATCTGTATATAAAATTATAATATTAATCAAAAATAATAGTATGGTTGTCAAGTAAGTTCATAGACAAACGATGCATAATAACCACGTGTATATAAAATACATAACTACATACTACTATTAAGAAGATATTATATCTATAGTGTAGTATAGATATAGAATATAATAGTAATAATAGCCTTTATTTACTTAAGATATAGAATACTATGTAGTATTATATTAACATTGTGGTTATAATAACAATGATTACAGAATATTCCCTTGAGGATTATATTGCGTGGATGTCCTAGACTATAAATTATTTCTAATATTTTGTTAAATATATAATGTTTATGTATATTTAATAATGTATTAAAAGTGATTTGTCTAATGTTCCCACAAACTGTTAAATAATGTAAACAAACAATATAATAAGAGATTTCATAAATAAAAATTAGGATTATTTCATAATAATTCTAGTCTAGGTAAAGAGCCAAGTGATACGTCACTCCGTTCTCGCAGTTCAATAATTGTTTTCCAATAAATGTTGTATTCGATGTACCACTAAGTGTGTTGCATTTTTTCAGCACCCCTCCCCGCGTCTACACTACATCAGTCACAATATATTGTGTTTAATATTTTCTTATCTTCACGCATTTCTCACATTTCGTGAAGTAGACAGAGAGACGTAGTGTTTAGACACTTGGTTCTCAATTTTCCGCTCGATTTTAAAACGCCATACTGGGGAAATCTGCGAAAAAATAAAATAAAATATGTCTAATGTTCTAAGGATACAATGGTCCTGTGCTCCGTGTCCTGTCTACAATCTGTGTCGTCATCGTTAATATCGATCTTTAATTAAATGTATCGATGTTTCACTCGGTTATGTATCGATTTTCAATCGAGACGAGCTGTGTTTTAAGTTAATTTGAATATAGTTTTAAGATTATGTTTAGGTTTATGTTTTGTTTGCTTATTACATTATTTCTCTATTATTTAGAGTACTATACAATTACGTGTAGTTTTTAAATGAATCGGTGACCGTGTTGGTATTGAACCTAAAAATTTACCTAAAATTACAGAAATCTCGTCCGAACTGTATAAAATAAGCATAATATACTCTATATCAGATAATGAACGCTCAAAAGTTAAAATATATGGATAAGGTTAAACCCCCGCGGTCGCCGCTTCAAACCCATGTTTAATGTTAGTAGTTCGATGTTTTTGGTGTCTAAAAATCATGAATAGGCAATTTTACTATTAGCAATAGAGGTTTTATCGTTGTGATCTCAGTCTGTATTTAGGACTACACGCGACGTTTCCGCTATTTCATACTCAAGCCCTTATGTGTAACTAACTTTAATACACACTTTAATTTATTTTATGGTCATGTATTAATGAAACAAACAAATTTCAATCAAAATCAAAATTTTCTTATACATCAATAAATAAATATAAAAATATCAGCTATATTAGATTCGAAGACTAAATCTATATTTAAGTGCGAACGTCAGCAATGCTCTTACAATGTTTCATTTTATCCTCAAGTGACGATGAAATTGGTGCTTATAGTTCCATTTACTGATGTTTCGATCGCAATTTACAAAAACTATGCGACAATTTCAAAATAATTGAAAATTATCGTAAAAAAATATTTTAAACTGTTTTCATAATAAATTTACGAAATTGTGTTGTTTTATGCAATTGTATACAAAATCTGAAAACGTTAGCTCTATTAGAAAGGCCTACCTGTCTAATATACTGATATCGTGGTCGAGGGATGATTTCACCAACGGTGGTTATGACGGTAAAGGTAAAATGATTGTGATTATGAGTCCTAGTGATGAACTCTATCAATTTACATGTCGATCTGACAGTTTTCGGGTTTTGTGTAGAAATTGTATATTGTGTTCTTTTTGTTTATCTTGGAACTAAGATGATAATTATTTGTAAATTTTAATATTAAAAGTATTTATGTAATAATTTTAATAATTTAATTAAATTATATAAGACTAGCGGCGCCACCGCGGCTTCGCCCGCTTCAACTATATGATTATTCATTTAATAAACAGAATTGACAGTCAAATGTGTTGTCATTGAATAATTTAATTTACTTGTTCAGAAACAGCCTTAAATGTTCAATTATTGATTTGGGCAAGAATTTATAATATGCTTTGTAAAATAACTGTGATGATTGCATATTGCAAAAAATACCCAAATGGAATCAAATAATCCAATATCGAAAACTTATCCAAAATAATCAATCGAATAAATGAATCGTATATCGAATTGAAAATATTTAATTAAGAACCTCCTCCTCGTTTTGAAATATTTTATTTATTACAAAAAAATACAGATTCATTATAAGTACAGATATGGATTGCTATATATTTGCAGGCAAACTCATGCCTTGAGTTCTAAGAAATCTCTAGATTTTTATGGTTGTAACGGTTTTATCGCTATGTTGCAATCAATGGATAAATGTAGTAATTCTGTAGCACCTTACCCTTCAATAAATGTTTTAAGTGTCGAATTGTCTTTACTTTTATTACAAGAGCAATTCTATTAATAAGAAACAATAATATTTTCTTTTCCAATAAGTATGATAAAATATAAATATTTTTAAATTACAATAACTTTAAGTTGAATTATTGAATTAAAATTTTCAATATATTTATTTAAAACGTAATTAAGCTGACTTCGTAATAGATAAATCTCAAAACATGTTCACGTTACAAAATATTTTGCAGAGTGGTGGAACAACTATATTTTATTGAGAGTATACTATGTTAGTAGTTGTTATCATAATTATTATAATCATGTTAATGGATCAAAAAACAACACTGATTAATTATCTATATTAATAAGTGATAGTGAGTGAGTTATTACGCCTTTTTAAGTAGAAGGTACGGAGGAGTATGGCATTTGACAAAGTTATAGTTTATAGAGAAGGAGTGCAGAATGATGACAATCCTACATTTATTTTTATTAGAATTAGGTATTCACGTCTCAATGCCTTAACACATTACACATAGAAGAGACGCAATATAATAGAATTACCCTAGGACTATGTTTATACTATGTTTATACTTAGTGCTTGTAATAATTGCCTATTTGAATAAAGAATATTTTTTTATATTTGAGACTAGCGGCCGCGCGCAGCTTCGTAGATAAACACCGCATGCATTTGAACATTCAAATTCATTGTGAGGACGGGATCAGTCAGCCTAGGCCCTGCGTTACCGGCCAGACTGGCTGCTTCCAGACTGTCCGCTTGCTTGCTCATTTGTCGATCTGTCTACGGCAACGGACAATGCAATCATATGACACGAAGAAGAAGAAGACCGCATGCAATATGTAATGCTGCCTTGTGACTTACGAGACAGTGGTAGCTTTGAATTCCTTCGACGAATCAAAACTTGTTGGATAAATCTACTTCAATAGGGGATATTTTGACGTGTAATAGATATATTCATAGAAACTATTGTAAATATTAAATAAAGTAGGAAAGAAAATTAATTAAAACAAGGCTTCCAATAATTATTAAACAACTAGCAACTCTCCCGTGGCTTCGCCCGCTTGAACTACATGATTATTCATTTAATAAACAGAATTGACTGACAGACAAATGTCTTGACGTCAATGAATAATTTAATTTACTCGTTTAAAAACAGCCTTAAATGTTCAATTATTGATTTGGGCAAGAATTTATAATATGCTTTGTAGAATAACTGTAATGTTATAAAAAATACCCAAAAGGAATCGAATAATCCAATATCGAATAATCAAAAATCAAATTCAAAATAACGAATCGGATATATTTAATTGAGAATCTCCTCCTTATTTTGAAAATCGGTTAAAAATACAGATTTGTCACAAACAAATGCAGATTTATTATAAGTGTAGATACGAATTGCTTTATATTTGCAACTCAAGGCATGAGTTTGCCCATGCCTTGAGTTCATTCAAATGCCAATAACTTTTTTAATCAACCGATTAAACAAACAAACTTAGATGTTAAGTTGAGTTAAAACAAAGCAATTGGTGAAAGTTTTAAGTAAATCGGTTCAGTACTTTCAAAGATTAGCGCGGCCATAAGTATTTATAGACATGGTCATGGAAGAACTGACATCAGACAAGAAATTAAAAAAATATATTTTTTGATTTGTATTATTCTTTTTAAGTGTCCCTCTATCCATTTCAGTCCGAAATATTAAATCTACAGACAAAATATTTTTACTGTTTTATCATAAGTATAGATGAAAGGGTTATCTAAGGTAAGTGACGGTAACTTCGTGCTAGTACATCGTTTCGTGAGTTTTGCTTCTGGCAAAAAAAAAAGCAATTTAAGTATTATTTACGTAAACTATATATTGGTATATAATCTTTATACTTTCAACTGTCTAAAAATTAAGTAACAATATTTTAATGATAAAATTGAGCGTATAGCGACATTTTAAACGCAGAGTTGGCTACGAACTGCAGTGTAACGTGTCTGCGATGCTTACCACCGTAAGACTAGCGTAAGAATTTCTTAAGGTTGTAGAAAGACAAAGGTAAGTTATTCGAATAAAACATTGAATATATGCTTTTTTGTATTCTATAAAAAAACATTTTATTGAAAAAAAAATTAGATGGAAGCATAAAATTCTTTTAAAATTGCAATAAATCGATTCACGAAATAGCAGTCATTTTATTTATCAAGTGTCCGCTATTTCGTGTTACTACCGAATTAGGAAGATTTTAGATACTTTTTAATAAATTTATATTTATGTTATAATTGAGATAATTTAAAGCTTAAAATCAGTTACTGTATTTAATAAAATTTCTCGTGATCGAAATTCGGTATGTATTTTGTTCACTGAAATTTCTATATTACTATTTTAAAGGTAAGCTGAATTGATAATTTTAAACTAAATTCGTATTGGTACTGCCAATGCAACTTTATTTTTTAATCAACCTTTATAATTTATTTTTGTGTATTTTTTCGAATATACATGGTAGTTAATGATTACTTTACATAATGTAAAAAATACTGAATAAACAGAACTGCGGAAGTTACCAAAATCAGTAACACGAAACAAGATCCCCTACATTTCATTATTTTCTCTAACTTCGTGACAAATAAATCTACGTAAAATCAACACATTGACTTCTCTGTCTTTGTTAATATTTTTTATCTTAGTCTTGTTATAAGTCTAAATAAAGATCTTTTTATTTTTTCAGGAATATACTAAACTGGTGGCGAAAATAAAAGCCATTAGCCAAATTAGCTAAAATATAAGTTCTATATAACCGGCATAGCTAGCTTCAAAAAATTAAACTTGATTTTTGAACTTTTTTATAATTTTTTTATAAAAGAAGTATATAAAAGTTCAAAAATGTAGTTTTTTTTTCAACTGAGCTTTTATAATTTGTGAATTACAAAAATTGAGGCCAGTCGTGGCGCAGGGGTACATAGTGTGATTGTAAAACCGACTGGTTGTGGGTTCGATCCCCACTCGAGGAGACGAAAATAGTATAGAAAATAGAAAATATTTATTTAAATTTATATTCCAGGCAAAGTGCGGCGATGAGTTCTGCCACTTAACACATGCAATGCCTCCGGAATTCCGCAGAAAGTGGTAAACGGAGTGTCTTAAAAACACTAGGTTTCCTTAGCCTACCCTGCTGTGTGCGAGATACAGCGTGAAGTTGATTTAATTTGATTTTTTTTATAAAAAAATTAATGTCGTTAAGCTGATCTAACCCTTTTTTTTACCAATTCTTTACAATCAAAACCTATAAAGGTGTTTATAAAACCTTACTCGCGGGGTAAAAACTTGTGACCCGAAATAGGGGCCACAAACTCACGAAGTTAGAAACAGAGCTAAATTTTATCACGAAGTAGGGTTCA
Organism: Heliconius nattereri; assembly: GCA_013403645.1. Classification (NCBI taxonomy): domain Eukaryota; kingdom Metazoa; phylum Arthropoda; class Insecta; order Lepidoptera; family Nymphalidae; genus Heliconius; species Heliconius nattereri. The sequence goes on along the minus strand of JAAIXI010000253.1, from coordinate 138,214 downwards.
AACTAGAGTTCCTCAAATAAATTAATATAAAAATTAAGCTTAAGTTAAACCGGATATTCCACACATTAAATTACTGCCAAAAGACCCACTTTGATCACACTAAAATTTGCAAAGTCATATAACCTTTAATAATGTATTTACATTAGTTTAAAGTTATAAGAGCCTTAAACTGCCGAACCCCCGTACATTTACCTTAGCAGTCTAATAACAATATCCAATTTCCCAGAATTAATCGGGCAGAGTGACGTTAACGATGTTTTTCGGTCGCCGTTGACAGCCATAAAAGTGCCAGCCAGTAATGTGAGTCGTCCTTATATACCCTCAATGATGATCATTTCTAACAATATAATTACTTTTTATTTTTTAAATATATGTCAAATATATTTAAAAAATTAACTGTCAAAGGGAAGTCAGATAATTATTATATTAGAGACAAACCTTAGTTATTTTGTAGCAATATGAGCACCTGGAGAATGGCGGGCTTAAAGTGAGTTCTGGTTTCATAAACTAATGGAAACTAAAAAACTTAAAATGACTTTATTTTACTTAAACCATTGGTTAGCTTAAAGCAACCAGCTTTCATTTGAAGATGTGCCCACACTACCTAACCGATCTGTGGGTGTTGTCAGTCACTCAATACGTATGTTTTCGTAGATATGACTGACACTATGTTTTTAGTTACGTGAACTATTCGAACATCGCCGCTAAGACTTTGAGAAGATCCCTGAAAGCTGAGCTGAAGGAAGAAGCGCTGAAACGAGATCAGTCCTTTATAAAATACTTCTACTGGTTCAATGGAGAACAATTACGTTAGTTACATTTTTGTATTAAATTTGTACAAGCTCGTTCGTTTTGACTCTCTTAGCGTAATTATGTTTCACTAGTCATCGCCCGCTATTTTGTTTGCGAGGATTTGAAGGCTAAAAAAGATGTATAGACTTTTTCTGTTCCCGTAGGAATTCTAAAAAATAATGTAAATATAATCTTAGTGCTCCCCTACCTTTCCTAAACTACCTATCTCCAGCTGTTCTATTTATATAGAGTATTCGTAATGTTTGTTATTTTGAGAGGGACGATGTTTAAAATATTGAAGTAAGTGGCGGTACATTCATTTAATTATTATTGGTTGGAATCTCAATAACTCCGTTGAGGTTCGCAGGTTGCAGATTCGATTCGATGTCTTTGCTCTGGTAACAAGGCGAAGCGCGGCGTTGATTTCCGCCACTCACTACGTGGTGCCATGAGAATTCAGTGAAAAGTGGGGAACGGAAGTGTCTTAATGGGAATTGAGTGTCTCTACACTAGGTTTCTAGGATACATTTGCCTACCCTGCTTTGTGCGGGATAAAGCGTGAAGGTATTAAAAAACAATAACATACTTTTAGTAACTAAGCATAATATTTGTTTTCAGCGTTGGGTGAAAAGCCAAAAATGGTAGTTGAAAAGGATAAAGTTTGAACTCGTCTCTAAATAAACGTATTCTTTTATTTTAAAACATAAAATTAATATTCTTGTTTTTTATGTTGTTAGTTAATAACAACTATTTAAGATAAACATATAAGTGTAACATAGAATATTATAGAAAATAGTAAAAGTAGAAAATAAATAAATCCGTATAAAAGAAATCATAGAATAGAATTATTGTAAAAATATAGATTAACACTAGAGGCGCCTCCGTCCCATTTTTGTCCCATACGCAAGTTTGATTGTATGTAACTTTTTAATTTGTTAATTTATGTTGATGAAACTTTTTGACTTTTACTAATTTTATAGCAGTCATACTTTTCGAAAAAAAAAAATAATTTACTCTATACTTTACTTAAATATAATATAAGTGCCACTGGGTCATTTTTAGCCCGTCATTATTTTTTCACTATTTGGGGGTATAATTTGACAATTTTTTTATGCCTTGGGGACGACGTAGAGGTAAAGGGGCGACGCAGGAGCGGAGAAAAAAAAAGAACACTAGGTTTAGCAGTCAATTCCTATGTTTTTAGGGTTCCGTACACTTTAGGGAAAAAAGGAACCCTTATAAAATCACTTTGTTGTCCATCCGTCTGTCTGTGCCTTTACTGCAGGTGTTCTTGGAGATATCGAGTTAATAAACATATAAGTATATAAATACACAAATATCTTCCCGAAAAAATCGTACTTAAAAAAAGATATGGCTATTTACCATGGCCATACACATTATTGAAAAAAACGTGTATTTCGACACTCTGAAGGAATCAGCCTGAAAAGTGGGGCAAAATTGGTTCCCTTACCAAATTTTGCCGCTAGTTCAAGCGAGGTATCAGAAAAGGATTCTGGCTAACCGAAGCTTGAATTTCAGAAAAACGCTCGAGACCAAATATGGTCAAGGGTAGTGTAGGTAGACCTAGTGTTAAACTCAACGCCACAAGTAAAGGTAATATATTAGTAAAGTTATAAATCTTCTGTGAAGTAGGTACCACATGTACAAAAACAATGTCTAATACATGCACTGATGAAGAATATTATTATTATTGCATTATTTGGTCTAATAACTAACTAATTAACTAATTTCAATAACTTATGCTTTGGTAAGAGTTTATCATCAATAAGTTGTTACGATCTTATAACGTATTTGAAATATTTGATTTTTACTTTGTGTTTACTTCTTTGCTACTTTTGTGTTTGTTAAAGAATAAGAATTGATTTTAAATTGATTGAGAAACGTGGTCTGAATATTTTACAAATTATTTTAATAGTAATTTTCTTGTCCTATTCCAACAATCAATATAATAAGTAGGATGGGACAAATTTGTCACGACGATGCACTATGGGAAATCGAGGTCTGTATCAGATCAAAAATCGAAAACTTTTATTTGTTAAGATAAACAAATTAAAATGTATTATTAAATTAATTTATTAAAAAACTATGCGTCTTAAGTTGTTATTCCCGACTGCTAAGGAAGGGTTATGTTTTTCGCGCGTATTTTGTATGTATGTACGTATGTAGGTATGCAATATTCTTTATTACCTTGTATCTCCAGAACCGCTGAACGCATTTGCATAATTGAGGTATCGTTACATTCGCTTTAGCAGCCCAAGTGTTCTTAGATAGGTGACGTTAAAAAATAATAATCATGGCGGCTGAGGGACGCCATTGGACTTAGTGAAAAAAAAATGGTTTCGAATACCACATATGGCTATCAAATTGAACAGCTCAACACGAGGATTTAAAAAAGGTATATCATGATTATCATTACCATAATTAATCCTAACAAAAATTTTAACAATAAAAAAATATTTATTAAAAAGCAAACACCCCGACTGCATAATTCTGAAAAGAAATTAACAAGCCAAATAGTTTATTGGGATGAACAGTCGGAACCTATAAGTAACTCTTCAATCAATAAAATCTTTACCAGGAACCTCGAACCTAATTTAAAGAGGTGTTAATTCTTCTCCTATTGAACGTAAGCCCTAAACGTAGGCATTGCATATGTGCCATATTCACTAAATGGCGCGGTATTTTTTCGTCTCTTCGTTGATTCTCATGTGTTCCCATGTCTGTGTAAGAGACACAGGGTCTTCCGTGTTTTCCAGAAGACGTCAATGGCGAGTTCTCTCAGGTGTTACTTCTTCAATGATTGGTAAGGTTACCAAATATTCAGAATATAACTAATTTCCGCTCTTTTTAAAAAGGAATCGTTTTTCCGGGATGCTTCTGTCCATCGTTTATTAAGGGAGCAAATGAGAAACTTTCAATTGTCTCTGAACGTAAAAGACATGTTGTCTTGAGAAACATGATAAGTACTTCCTTTTAGAACTGTTGATAAAGATTTAAGCTTTTTTTCATCCTGCAATGTATGGGAGTAATAATTCACGCTTGGAACACTTAAAAGTATTAGTCATTTTGAAATTTAGTGAAGACACTTAATAATGAAACGTCTATTAGTAATTTTATTACTTATTTGTAATAGTTTTTTTGAAATTAATTCACTCTTCATATAATTTCATAAATGAGGGTAGTGTGAATAAATGATTGTGCAAAATGTGTGCAAAATGAAGATAAAATCCTTTTATTAATAAATAACAATAATTTAATTTAAATACATACATACATTTCGAAAAGACTACTATCCGACTACTACGGACTAAACATTTTTTTTGTCCTTTTTCCATAAAAAAAAAAGCACCCCTTGAGGAACACACGAGCCATAAGCAGGCAGGTCCTCTGACTGATAATGAAGTACTGCTTTTAGCGATGTCGATGTCTAGATCTTCCATAGTTGCGTAGAGTAATCGGAGTTTACCTGTCAGTGACCTTTCTGGCTCCTAGATGGGTATGGGAGAAGTTTCAAGTAAGGAATGCAGTAATATTTTTCATTTGTAAATGAATTTCATACATATTATTTGTTTTATCTTCATTCTTCGAACAGGCAGCGAAAATCAAGAATGAAGTTGTTCTTCAGATTTTCTCTGCAGTGAGTACTCGGTTATTTTCGCTCACCCATCGTATCACCACCACGAACCACATTTTATTTTATCAGAATTGTAATTATTTATTGTAATTGAATTAGTTTATAATATCTATATCAAGGTATACTTATAATAAAATCATAAGAGGGTCGGTGTCTGTACTAGGAACAAATTTTAAAAAAATGTTATTGAGAACCTTTATTAACGTAATAGAACATAACATCATTTATATTTGAAATATATATTACTTATGTTTGTTTTAACCGAAAGTATTTAATAGTAGTCCAAATTTTCTCGTTCAATAGTAGCCTGTATGTCAGCTTTAAGTATTTTTACAGATATGAGGCGACGATTGATATTTACGACAAAGCTTTCCTCGTTGGTTAGTTGATTTTCATCTGGGTGGTTTTAACAGATTCATTGTCTTCTCTATCGCACCCGCTGCTCTGGCCACTGTTGTGTTGCTATCTTTGCTTTATCTCCTTATGGATGGTTCGTTATTCTGCTTCGCTTTCAACAACAGCATTTTCAACCTGCACAGTTGTCAGTGTACCATAAGCAACATTTTTTTCTAAAATGTCCAGTTTCTAGTTAATTCATAAAAATGTTGTAGCGTTCTAATGTTTATTAATATAGTAAAGGTTATCTACGTAGCTGTTTCAGATAATTTCTTGTGTTTCATGCAGATGTCGCTGTATTATTTTTGTTCACTCACTTTAAATGAGGCTATATAGGATTTAGAATGTTTGTATCACGCAGCAGGGTAAACAAAAGGAAATGTTAACCTAGTGTTCCTCGTTAAGACACCTCCGGCCCGCACTTTCTGCCGAATTTCGGTCTAGAGAAAGCGAGGAAATGAAAATATTAAATATTTCATTATCTTGAGTGGGAATCGACCCCGCAATAGTCGCGTCTGCAATCGCACGCTTGTGCCCTTGCGCCTTCATGGCCTCTACGTTAACAGATATATTTTCTACACAACCATCGCGTGTAAAATAAATAATAACTAATAATTTCACTGAAATGAATGGAACTCCTTCGCGTTGAGTTCTACACTAAATGTCCATGTAGAGTCATTATTAAATTACCTTTGCCTACCACGCGCGCGTAGCCTATGTCATTCTACGCTGTATAGCGGAACTAAACGCCGCACAACAACATAAAAAATGTACCTAACTACTAACACAATATAATATTTAGTACTTTATGAACAAGAAAGCAATTGTTAAGCAACCAATATCAGCACAATCGTCACTTACGTTTTATCTCGGTTAGCAAATAATTAATGTTATAATTGATTACTTTAATCCGTCTCCAAGCTTGCGAGTGTTCCGTAGGTTTACCTGCGTAATTCTCAGAGATATTAATTAAGATTTAAGTAACATTAATTTAGTATAGCGGCCGCAGTTTTATTAGTTATTTTACTCTAGTGATTTTCCATTTTGACGCCGTCGTAGCGCAGCGGCATTGCGTCTGATTGTAAACGCGACGATTGTGTGTTCAATTCCTACTAATGGAAATAAATTATTTGATATTTTCATTTCCTTGCTCCGGTAGCGAGGGAAAGCGTGGCGTTTAGTTTCACCACTCGACACGCAATGCTTGTGGGAAACGGAAGTGTCTTAATGGGAATGGAGTGTTTTAATACTAGATTCCCAGGTTCCTCTGGTAATTATAATTATTTCAAATCGAATATTTAAAATGGCGACAAGCAAAGCGCTATCGAACAATATTTGGCACAAATATATGCAATCAATCACAGTAGAGATAAGCCTTGTATCATTCACATCCGCGTATCTGTTTAACAAGGAGCCTAGCAAGTATTTTACTATAAAAATATCAATTTTTTTCACAATTTCACTAAAAAGATGGACAAACAGCCGAATTTTTTATATTAATTTATTATTAAAATAAAAATTATCAATGTTAATACTTAGTTGAAATCTAATCGTTGAATCAAAAGTGTAATGTTGTTTATCTGGCTAGTGTAGTAGCAGTGTCAGTGGAGCGTTTGTACGGTAATGTGTTCCTTGACTTGTGGTGTTACCACCACGGTGGTGGGGGTCGTGCTGGTGGCCGTCGCCAGTTACGTTAGTTTCGGTTTGGTGCCTATGCTGCTCAATAATATTATTAAAAGCGTAAGTGGACTTTTACTTAGCTTCGCGTTTCAGTTTGTTCTCAACCAACCAGGTATAACCTGGAAGCGGAGAACTGATTGGAGAACTCGAGTGTCGAGTGGCGGAACTCAACGCCGTAAATTAAGTCATTTTTTGTTTTTCTAGTCTGGTAGGCTGTTTTTTTAAGTTAATTGTTTAGTAATCACTTGCCTACAACAGACTGTGGATATGGATCTTCGCGTAGCTTGCTGCCGATCAGCTGTGTGCACAAAATACGTTCTATTTCTCAATTTTAAAGTAAATCTCTTCATAGAAAAATCTACCTTAAACTAGTCTTCCTAAGACTCCTTTTAAAATAAACACCAGCATACACAGACAGCAACAAACAACTGCAGATATAACCTTACATTGACGAGTCATTAGTGCATAGTGACTACAAAATTTTGAGATGCAGCCTTCACCAACGAAAAAAGACACACACACACACACACACACACACACACACACACACACACACACACACAACAAGACACACACAGAAAAAAAATAGTACCTATAGCTTGCGCTCTATATCAGATGTTGAAAGTGAATGCTGTATCAATCGATAATCGCAATAAGGATATAGATACTTCATGCTTTCCAGATTTATTTAATGGCAAATATGGAATACTAGTGCAGAATTTATAAAATCTCGCTTAACTTCGAAAGATTCCCGACTTAGACCAAACCAGCAATACTTTTAGTGACTTGGTTAACATTTTTGTAAGCGGCTACGTTGCGATGACTTTTTATTTTCTTTCTAAGACTTGTAGATCAGCAGTATACCGCATACAGGGGTCAGCATGGTAGGCACAGACACTCCGTTCCCCACTCGCTCGCTGCTGGGGTACGATTTTATTTTAGTTTGCCCCACGATTTTATTTTGTACTGTATCCATGAAATTATTTTTTAACTTTTAGTACATTTATCTGCAATAGAAAACCGTTTAACTTAATTTTTTTTTTTACTTTTTTTTAAGTTTTTAGTTTTTATTTCTCATTATATTCAATTCGTTGAATGTCTCATTATTGCAAGGTTAATAGATAATGTAACGGTCGACCCCCCCCCCCCCAGAGGTCCAATAGAGGGGCAAGGCTATGTACAACAAGAATGTGCCTGAATCTTGAGGAGAAAACGCTAACGACATATCATTTTTATCCACCTAATGCCATACAGTTCTCGGCGCGCTTTTACCTTTTACCTAAACTTGGGTGGTGTATCCCTAGCGACGTATCATTTTTAGCCACCCTATCGCCACAGTCCTCGACAGGATACCAGATCTTGACTTGGGTGGGAGATTCCTATTGTAATTTTGTATAGTATACTGTATTATACTTACCAAGCCTTTCATTTTGATACCCATATCGATGGGATTGCAAAACTACATTATCCGCCATTTTGTAGCAGTGGCCATCTTTGATTTAGATTTTGTATAGTGCACTGAATTCTACTTGACAAGCCCTTTCATTTAATACCCATATTGATGGGGTTGAAAAAAACTAAGTTGTCCGCCATCTTGTAGCGGCGGCCATCTTGGATTCCCAATAATATTGAATATGGATAATTGTATTGTCACCAGAATCAAAAGCCTATACCAAATTTCAGATCAATCGGTTAACGGGAAGAGGGTTAAATTTCAATTACTAAATTTGACCCAAACAAACAAACGGGGTGAGCTAAATAAAACCGTTTAAAAACCGTTTAATAAGTAAAACAGGACTCGATACAGCTGAGGTGTCAACGGCGTGATGTTTTATCAATTAAATGCGTTTTTTTCTAAAACTATTCGCAATTTCGAAATAGTGTAAAAAGCAAATTTTATGTACCTTTAACATAGAAAATTAATAAAGTATTTTAAAGGATAAGAGGACTAATACCATTATGGAAAAATATCCCTCAAAATAAAAAATATATTGAAATTACAATTTTTTGATAGAAATATGATCACTACACGTTATTTTTAAAAGATACGAATATGCCGTCGCGGACATTTTTGTAGATCTTATTAAGAGGAACAATACTCCAGTACATTATTTTACTTACTTACCATTAAAGCAGCAAGCATGCGCGAAAGTGTCTCAACGGGTAGGACTTTATACACATTTATCGTATTTATGTTAATTTACATAAGAATGTACAAATAATAAAATATATATAAACCTTCCATGAGAAATAATCGACCTAATGGTGAAAACCGCATCAAAATCCGTTGGGTGGTTTAGATGAAGAAGAGTTAGAAACTCCAAACAGACACGAAAAGCGACTTTGTTTTATAAGATGTAGGATAGGATAGATAGGATAGGATGCCTTAAATTATTTTCTTTATTTTAAGTATATATTGCGCGTATAACCAAGACACCAAAATATTCGTACCGGAGACACCTAGACTCGAACCAAAGTCTTCTGATTACTGAGTTCGCACAGTTCTTCACTTGAGCTATCGCAACTACATTAATTGCAGCGAAAATTACCTAGCTAAACCTAAATTATAGCTTCCTGCAGGAAAAAGTATTTGAAATGCCCAAATTGAACATAGAATACTTTGCTTTTGATTACATTATGAGCCAAGTTCAGTAATATGATATATGACTTGGTTGTTTACTTCAGCGATAAAAGAAGTGAGATGTAAATGTATGCCAAGTTCAATGGTCAGTCCTGAAATTTATTTTTAACAATTTAAAATATTTTATCACAACTTAAGACGTCCTTTCTTCTTACAACTTCGGAGACTTTATTTATGTGTAAGATCTGACTTGGCTAGTTTTCAAATGAATTTAAAATAGGCTTGTATGATTATCAAGAATGAATATAAAATTTAATCTTTTATTTTTAGACGCTCTTAGAATACATTCTTTCATATCGACTTTTTACGGGACTTTCCTCCAGTATCTTGGATACTGTGTTTTCAAAGGTCAACCGAGGTCTCCCCCACCTCTCTTACCACTCTCTTTTCCATCATAAATCTTTTTTGTCATTTTTTCATCACTCATTTGTTCGATGTGCCCAAACCAGCTGAGTACATTCTTCTCCATTCTCACCGTGACATTGTCGCTAATACCGTGCCTATTATTATACTAAAACCCCCTTAATGATATTAAACTTTTGCAATATATAAAGTAAAAGTATTTACTCATTCACAATTCACAAATTGATGTGTCGTTAATTTTTATATAAATAGAATACTGTTTGGACAAATCAAAACAAAAGTTATGTAATAAGGAAGCTTCAGTGCAGCTCCCTGTTGTACGAGCTCGTATATTGTTGCTTGTGCTGTTTAACAAGTCATTAGTACAAAATATAAGCAAGATCAGTTACGCCTGCTCAATCGGGACCATCTCTATCGTCTCTATCGAAAACTTAAACTCACATTGCAACTTTGAACCTGTGAACGTGCAATCATATGGAAACAAAATGACACTTGCCTATTACAATTACAACACTGATTTCTCAAGATTTCTACAAATATCTTTAGAAATACCTGTACGAGAGTGTTGTTACGAGATAAGAAGTATTAATTGTTGTTAGTTTCGCAACTTTGTCGTACTACCACGTATCTAAGTAGACCGCGTGATAGATTAAAGTAATCCGATGTGGAATTTTACAAGTTATTAGTATTTTAATTATCTTAGTAGAGGGTGTTTTCCTTATATATTATAAAAAGGCTGTTTTTAGGGTCCCACTTTATTGTTAGGACTTCGCTATCTGTCTGTGTGTCAACAGGCTGTGTGTATCTCGTGAACAGTGATGATTAGATAGTTAACATTTTCACATAATTATGATGTATTTCTGTTGCCGCTATAACAAGAAATAAAAATCAAAATAAAATAAATATTTAAGGGGGCTACAATACACCAATCATGATTTTTTAAAGGTTTTTATAAATAATCTATTTTTTATATTGATAAATATTTATCTTTTTATAGAATACAAATAGCTATATTAAGAATTTGGACCTAGCGGGAATCGAAACCAGGCCTCTTGGCAGCCGTCCAAGCGCTATGACCACTTACCATACTTTTGAAGTTTCAATATTTTTTTCTATTCAGGAAGTGCAACTAATGAACAACACAGCACAATTCGAGAGATTCCAACAAGTCCCGTTCCCGTTGGAGTTTAACGTGCGTATTTTCAACATAAGCAATCCCAATGAAGTGCTGGCGGGAGGTGTGGCCGTCGTGAAGGAAGTGGGACCTTATAGATATAAGTAAGTAATAAGCATAAATACATCTCACAAAGAACCGTGAAAGTATGTTAGAGTTGTGGGCATACCATCGAGCCCGCAACAGTGTGTCCCCGCTTAAAAAAACATAAAGTGATGTAAAAAAATAATAATTAATCATTCAATTATAAACTCCAGAGCAATACAAAAAAGAGATATTGAATCAATAGAAGAAGATACGATCTCATATCGTCGTGTGGACATCTTGGAATTCGACGCTGAAGCCTCCTATCCTTACAGCCTCAACGACACGGTCACCGTAGTCAACGTTGCGTATCACGTAAGTACTTACTTTGTATCGTTTTAACCGACGTTAAAAAAGAAAGTTGTCTGTTTGATTGTTTTATAGTAAAAAATGTGGAATGGAACTAGACCATACTACGCCACCACCACCATGTACCACCACCATGTCACCACGTTCATATGTCTATGTCTGTCGTGGCGCAGGGGCACAAAGTATGACTGAAGCGACTGAGGAAATTAAATATTTGTCGATCTGGTAGGTCTCTGATGTCGAGGCAAAGCACGGAGTTAAGTTCCGCCACTCAACATGCAATTACTCCAAAATTCGGCGGAGAGTGGAAAACGGAGTGTCTTACTTTGAACGGAGAGTCTTATTACTAGATTCCCAGGTTATGCCGTGTATGCCGTATAGATAAGATACTCCGTTCCACATTTTCCGCCGATTTCTGGAGGCGTTGCATGTTGAGTAGCGGAACTCAACGTCGCGCTTTGCCTCGACATACAAAAAAGACGAGCGAAGAAATGAATATATAAATTTCCAAAAATATTTCATTTCTTCGATTGGAGAATGAACCCACAACCAGTCGCAATCACACTCTTGTGCCTCTACGCCTGGATTGGCCTCTTTATCTTTCTTTATTCAGTTTCACGCTGTATCCCACGCACAGAGGGTAGGCAGAGGGAACATAGTGCTAACACACTCCGTTCCCTACTTTCGGCTGATTTTTTCGAGGAATTGCGTGTTGGGTGGCCGAACTTAACGCCGGGCCAGAGTTGAATTTGCATTGTTGCTAGAGCGACGAAATACAAATATTATAATTAATAATGCATTACCTCAAGTGAAGATCGAGACATACAGCCAAATCCTGTGCGTTTAAGTACGCCGGCTTCCAATATTCAAGTCCTGGCTCCATCATCACGCTGGCTCGTTGATGCCATCCAAGCTATGTTATTATCCAAGCTATATAAAACTGCTAAGTTTCATGGGTAGACAATTATTACAAGTGGTTCAAATTCAGATTCTTAGATTTCATTACATACTTTGTTATACACCTCGACCTTATAAAAGGGTTTTACACCTTATTTCATTTATCAAAGCAAGAAATCCAATGATGCTTCCCCGACTTCCTGTAATAGCAGCAGGAAATTAGACTTCCGATTCCTTTTGAGACGTGCATCACACTAATTAATTGATTAAATTAATAGTTGAAGGTATTTTGCATGGTAGTAAGTGTTTATTATTAATAATATGAATTATATACTCATGTATAATAATGTTAAATGTGCTGCATGGGGAACAGCTGCATGTATTGTATTTGTGACCAGTTTTGAATATTACACAACACTCATTTGTATGTCTTTGTGAATTTAATATAAAACAATAAAATGTAAATTGAAGTTACGTAAAATAAAATGACATAACTAATATAAGACTATTTTCTTCAATTAATTTATTATTAAACTAACTTTTCATATATTTCGTTACAGGGCATCCTCCAGATGGCAGAACGCTTATTTCCAAATCTGATGGGAGCGATGAACTTAGCTATAATCCAAATTTTCGGTGCCAATTCTGGTCCAATAATGACAGTACGAGTGGGAGACTTGCTATTCGACGGGCTACCACTGTGCAAGAATCCTGGCATCATAGGTGGTATAGCGTGTGCCCAAATTCGGTCGCTAGCTGCTGATGTTAGAAATATTAATCTTTTGGAGGATGGATCTATGGAGTTTTCTATTATTAGATATGTGAGTATTGGTCTTTATGTCTTACTAACTTTTGTATCTAGGCCAAATAATATCGCCAATAGATATGACTTCCAAGGAAATCGATAGACGTATAGGTCACGCGTGGAAATTATACTGGAGTCAAAAAGAAATAATGAAAAATAAAGAAATTAGCATATTTATTAAACGAATTTTTTTGATACCTTTTTATCGCCAGTCTTAACATACGTTTGTCAAACTTGGGCCCTTAACAAGAACCATATACGGAAACTTGAAGCGTGCCAAAAGGCTATGGAAAGGAGTATGATGGGAAAGAGACTTTCGGGCAGGATAATAAAAAATATACAAGAACCAAAGATGTTACCGTAACTATTAAAAAACTTAAATGGAAGTGGATAGGACATACTCACTATAAGGGGAAAGGAAAAATGGTCCAAGACATGTTTTGGTTCACCCGCGACAGAAACAGAAAAAGAGGTAGACCACCCAGGATATGGGTTGATGAAATAAAGCTTATAGCAAGCGGTAAATGGACCAGGACAGCAAATGACAGGGAGAAATGGAGGCAACTGGGGGAGGCCTTTGCCAATAGGACGTAAAATAACGTTAGAAGTGTAATTTTTTTCCTTATTACCACTGCAAAACTTGTTTCCTTTTTGGATTTAAATATAAACGTTTTAACACTGTAGCACGATTGTAATGTCTGAATGGTCAACTCTTTACATTTAAGCCTAAAAGTTTCAGTCTCCTTTGAATCTCATTTAATCAAAAAATATATATGAATATTTAGGACATATGTATTTGAGAGTCCAATTCTGAGGCGGTGGGATAGTTGTAGGTTTGATGTCCACTCGGAATATATTGTTGTCGACATCCTCCTTTTAATACAAGCAATGTCTCGAATTCGGTTGGTGTATTTTGAGAGAGATATTATATAGAGCTCAATAAATATTTAAAAAATATTTATGAAAACCTTTTAGTTTCATACATTTTCAGCATCGCGCAGGTATTTTCAGTTTCCAAACAAAAGTTGAGCATTAATTTGTAAATTTTCTGAATACTTCCAAACCAATTATCCGATGCAGCTCTCTCTCGCGTATATTCGTTAGGTAAAGATGAACGCTCTCTAATATTTTTAGCCCGAGAACGGAAAAAGGCATAAAAAGAACTTTGTTACAGTATATGGCAAAAATGAAACAAAGTTTTGTAGAAATAATATTATTCATTCATTAATTATTATTTTTTTTTTAATATACAATACCATAATTTTTGTATGAGAACTACTCGAATAAAAATATACATTTATATTATTTACACCTTCACGCCGTATCCCACATGTAGTAGGAAAATTGGAAACTTAGTGTTAAGACTCTCCGTTCTACACTTTCCGCCTAATTTCGACTCGTTGTTTGGTAGAAGTTGAAACCCAACGCCGCGTTTTGTTTTACCGGAGATGAAACTCTATTTCCCAGAAACAGCCACCCTCCACCACTCTCCTTGACAAAACCTTTACAGTCTCTAGAAAATCGTTTCCAAATGTGTAACGTTCCTAGCTCTATGGCTTATTTACTTCGGACGAAAGTAAGTGGTTAATCTATGTCAGTGTCCATTCGCATGTGAAAAATCAATAAAAAATGCTATTACTAAATTAATAAAAGCCAAGTAAGGGGCGGAGATATGGACTCTAACGATAGGCCTCGTCCACCAGTCCAGGCATCGTCGTTCAGTGCGAGTGGTGGCGTGAATTGGGGAAGGCCTATGTCCAGCAGTGGACAATCGATGGCTGTCGATAATGATGATGATGATGATGATGATAAAGTAAGAATTTTAAAAATGTACATATAAAACTCTCATCCCTGGGGTTGCTTCTAGGGCACCCTAAATAAATTATATATATATATTAAAGCTCGCGTGTGCGGTATAAACAGCTTTAAATTACTAAAACTGGGTTACTAAAGCTTATGAAATGAAATGGAAACTAAATTTATCCACTGTTTCCATTAATAGAATGTTAGCGTACTCGTGTAAAAGTGGGTAGATTTAGGTTTAGGTACAATAAAATCAGTGTCATTGCTTGTAGGCGGAGGCCCTGAGACAATTAACATATATAATATTTTACGGTTTCGTAACTCAAAAAGTGAAAATGGGACCTTTACTTGTTGTAATTAATATGAAATTGCAGCACGAAAGCTTGAAGCTTCTAACACGATGTAATCAAAACCTATAGAGTATTTCCCCTATAAAATTGATCATGAAGCTTAAAACACAAATAAAGACAAAAATCCTCAAATTACAAACTAATATTTGTAATTTTCAAAGGAGTGCAAATGCCCGTGCGTTGAAATTGATACGGAAGCTTCAGTGGCCGAGTCGGACTCGCTCTTAATCGGTTTTTATTTTATTATAAATTAATGTTTATAACAAGATGAGCAGAGGGAACTTAGTGTTAAGACACTCCGTTCCCGCACTGATAAGCAAAGTGCAAAGTTCCACGTAAGGTCTCATAAAATGTTGTCTATCAAAACTTCATAAAATATCAGTTTTCACGCTCTTATCAGTTTCTGGAGCAGAATTCAATAGTCGGAAAGGAAAATCCAAGCACACCTTTAAAGTAAAACTCAAGTCGACTGTAAGCCTGGCAGCGCAATCATCAGTGTATAACTTTGCAAACTTCCATTAGTACATTTACTTTGGATTTCAATATTTGCACTTGCATTCTGTCTGCTTGTTGTTTTAAATTTGTATTTCACTTTCACATGCCATATGTGGTTTATGTGTTAAATGTGAATTATTGTAATTGAGGTCATAGTGCCATTGTTTGAAAACGCGGCGATTGTTTTTTCGGTAACGAAAAAAACGCGGCGTTGAGTTCCACTACTCAACCGATAATGAAAGTCTCAAAAATTGTGCAAGAAAGAGAAGATTGTCGTAACACTAGATTCCCCCAGTCTATCATTCTATACAGAAAGAGCGTGAAGCTAGTTTTTCATTGCAAGTTAAATATATTTCCACTGGATTATAAAGCGTGCGACTGTAAACGCGAAAGTTGTGGGTTCGATTTCCATTTCGGCGAAATATTTAATATTCTCATATCTTAGCTCTGGTAGCGAGGCAAAGTGGAATTAAATTTAAATAAAATGTCTTAATACTATGTTCCCAGGTTCCCCCAATTTAATTTAAACATAACCAATCCCTTTAGCGAGTATGACCATTGTGTTGTCAGTCAGATGCCTTATATTTATTAAAGAAGGGGAGCATCGTTTCAAATGTGAGAGTATGATTATATGAAATACATAGTTTGTGTATTTTTGCATATTGCTTATTAATAAAAATATTCAAAAATTAAAAATATGTCAACATAACATGGAAAGAAGTATAATGTATATAAGGAAAAAAGATAAATTAACATTAAAATCCATAAGAAATAAGACTAATATAATAGAAGTAACATACACAGTAAAAAAAATAAAATGGAAGTGGGCAGGGCATATTATTCGGAGTGGGTTAGAGAAATGGGCTTAAGATGTCACAGAGTGGTGTCCAAGGAAAGGAAAAACGGAAAAGAGGACGACCACTATGGAGATGGGAAGACGACATAAAAGCATCTGTGGGAGCAACATGGACGAGGAAAGCACACGATCGTCAAGAGTGGAAGGATCTGAGGGAGGCCTATACTAAAAAGCAAAACAAACAATTTACCGATGTCTAGATATAAGTACCTTATTATATATTATAAAATATTTAAGTTTCTTAATAAAGGCTATTTCTATTCTATTCTATTCTGCTCTGCTCTGCTCTGCTCTGCTCTGCTCTGCCCTGCCCTGCCCTGCCCTGCCCTGCCCTGCCCTGCCCGGCCCTGCCCTGCCCTGCCCTGCCCTGCTCTGGTCTGCTCTACTCTACTCTATTCTATTCTATTCTGTATTTTTGCAACACTACTACAATATGCTTCCAAATTCTACTCGCTGTGCGTTCTTTATCGCATTTAACATGGTGAGTGTTCTGAGGAACTGTTAGACCTTTTACCTGCCACCGAATTATCTAACCGCACAGCACGTCACAATCTTAAATATCATCCACACCATCTGGATACGTAGAAATTTCATTCCACGCGCCACCGAACTATGGAATGGCCTATCCAGTATAAATCTATAGTGTTTCCAGGTCGGTACGATATGGGTATCGTACCGACCTGGAAACACTGCCGCGGATACCTTTAAAAAGCGCGTCTATCTCCACCTCAAAGGCCGGCAACGTACCTGTAGCTCCTATGGTGTTGCACGGGGTCGTGGGCGGCGGTGATCACCATCAGGTGACCCGAACGTTCGTTTGCCTTGTCCTTTTACCATAAAAAAAAAATTCGGCAGAAAACGGAGTACTAAATATCTTGACACTAGGTTCTCTCTACCTACCCTTCTATATGACGGATACGGCATGGAAAATAAAGATTACCATAATTAACATGCATTTCTTTTTCCAGAAACACGAAACGCCAAGTGAAGTTTACGTAGTATCACGCGGTATCAACGATGCCAGCAAGCTGGCCATCATTTCTTCCTACAATGGCTCCTCATATATCAACAACTGGGTGAATGATGTGGTGGATGGAGAAGAAACACCAAGTGTCTGTAACATGGTCAACGGGACCGATTCTGGCATATTCCCACCTTTCGTCGATAGAGAACATTCTATTTACGCTCTAAACACCGATATTTGTAGGTAAGTTGCATTCTATAAAAATAGCTTTTTTAGCTTCGCGCTATGTGCGGGATGCACATAGCAGGATACCTAATTTTAAGACACTTAGTTTCCATTAACACTACACTACACTTGTCTTCCTTTCGCCGAATTTGAAAGCTGTGCCTTGCCTTGTTATCAAACCGTAGAATATTAAATATTTATTTTCTTCGCTCTGGTGTTGAGTTCAACCAATGAGTTCAACGCAATGCCTCCAGAATTCGGCGGAAAGTGGGGAACGGAATGTCTTAACACTAGTTTTCCTTTGCCTACCCTGTTGTGTGCGGGATACATTGTGAAGCTGTATAAATTTCCTCGAGTGGGAATCGAACCCACAACCAGGAACCATCTTAGGAAACCATCGTGGCCCAGTAGAACAGTGTGCATTTTTATTTCTTCACTCTGGTATGCCAAAGCGCAACTTTCCCCGCACGGTGAAAAGGAAAGAACTAAGAGATGTCTGACCGCAGATACAGCGTATAATAAACCAAAATATTTATATTACAAAATATAAATGTTTTGAATTATTGAATGACTGACAGACAACGAACAAACAAAACTCCTGGACTTGGTATATAAATAGTAGGTGTATGTGTGAAATTTAGAGGGGAGCACGAACAGAACGTTTCCAAAATTGCAACGGTAAAAACGGGATTTTCCATTTGACGTCTTAAAGTCCACCCTAACAAGGTTACAAGCGGGCGATTACTGATGTTAATAAACTATTATAATATACTTAAATATTTACAGATCAGCAGAACTGCGTTATCAGTACGACACCGAATATGAAGGTATACCCGTTGTCAAATTTTCGGCCAACGAGTGGTTTCTGGACAACGACGACGGTTGCTTCTGCCTAAATCAAACTAAAGGCATTCCGGGGGAAACCGGCTGCCTTTTGAGAGGAGCGATGGAGTTATTCAGCTGTATGGGTAAGTGATTTAAATATATATTATAATAAACATAGTTGACTGACAGTCAAATGTATCAAATGTTAATGAATAATTTAATTTACTCGTTCAGAAACAGCTTTAAATGTTAAATTATTGATTTGATTTGGGTAAGAACTTATAATATTCTTTGTAAAATAACTGTAATGATTGCATATTACAAAAATACCCAAATCGAATCGAATAATCCAATATCGAAATCGAATCCAAAATAATTAATCGATTCAAATTCAAATTCAAAAAATTCTTTATTCAAATAGACTATTATAACAAGCACTTTTGAATCGCCGAATGAACATATAAACAAAAAGCTACCACCGGTTCGGAAGGCAGTTCTGCTGAGAAGAGGCGGCAAGAAATTCAACAGTTGCTCTTTTCTAAGTCAACAATTTATTACATTTGCTGGCAGCTATCCTGCACATTAATTTCATACATGTTTATCTTCTAAATATTCTTGATGAGTATAATAATAAGCTTTACTTGTAAGATTTTTTTTACAGATATTTTAAATTTTGGTAGTGGCAAACCTAGAATACACTACGGAATTTTAAATTATTCATTGGCATCAATACATTTGACTGTCAGTCAATTATGTTTATTAAATGAATAATCATGTAGTAAAAGCTAGTCTATCATATACATGTAACTAAACCACTCTGCTTCCGTGAAGCGCAAGGCTGCAATACCCCTCACTGTCAATGAACTATAATACTGTGTAGGTATAGGCAGTATATAGTAGCAGAATTAGCATGGTCGCCATGTGTCCTACTAGAGCGGAAAAATAAAAACAAATTTATAATTCATACAAAACATAATATGTAGATTGAGGCCAGTCGTGCCATGTTGTGAGTTCAATTCCTACTCGAGGAAATTAAATTTATATTTTAACAAAAAAATAATATTTAAATTTTCCTGATCTGGTCAGAGCCGCCCATCAGCAAACAATGTTTTCTCTGCGTATCCTGCTACGTGCAGAATACAGCGCGAAGTTAAAAAAAAATAAAGTAACATGTTTATTTGTGAACACAATTCGTGTCATAAGTGGTGGAACTTAACACCGCCTTTTGTTTTACCAGAATAGCTGAATCGAATGCTGCTGGCATCGAATTCATAACATAGTATACACACACGGTCACAGTTCCCACTATGCCCTTATAGTTTTACATGCAAAGTAATATTTATCGATTGTTCACGTCAGGTCACGACGCGACCTAGATGCACATAAAAATGTCTTTTAGGACCATTACTGGCTGTAATTGTACTTAAAAGAAATTTGTGCTCATACTTTAAATATTTTTTTATTAAGTAGGACAATGTCTGTTTGGTAATGTGATAGTCGTGACTTCAATTCTCACTCGAGGGGAATGACTATATTTATTTTTACTTCCTCCTTCTAGTAGACAATGCACGGCCTTGAGTTCCACCACTCAATACGCAATGTCTCGGAAGTTGGTCGGTGCGTAGGGAACGGAGTGTCAGTATCAGTAACACCAGGTTCCCTCTGTCGACCCTGTGCTAAGCAGAGAAAAAATGTGAAGCAGTTTTTTTTCTATATTTTTAGAAATCAGAAGTGTTTAATATGAAAAGAGATAATTCAGTACACGAGGGTAGTGTAATACAGGCGGGTAAAGAGAGTGACGGAACGCGCTCCGCGGAGAGTGGACCAGAACGATAAAGTGAAAATATTGTATTCCTCCGAGTGAGAATCAAACCCACAACCGCGTTTACAGTTACACCTTATCACAATGAGTCGCGATGGCTTCTTTTTTTATTTATATATATTATTCAATATAATAAAAATATACAATTATTTATGTTATATGACGATATTAAGTGATTTAGGCATGTAAGGCCGATAGGTAACCTCTTGACCCGGAGCACCCACCGTCCTCCACACGTCCGTCCTTTCTCCGCACTTGTTGATATTGAAAATAGTTAAGAAACACCGAGGCCTACTTCAATTTTTATTAAACAAGTACACGAACTTAAAACGCCTAAAAATGCCAAAATTTTGTTTTGTTTATATTTAACAATATTGTTTTTTTCCGAAAGTACCAAATGCGGCCTCCGAGTCAGGCATCTAATTGGAATCGCAACAGCTTTGGGTTCGATTCCCACTGACGAGAATAAGTTATTTCATTTTTTCGCTGTGGTTACTAGACAAAGCGTCTTGAGAGGTACCTGAGTATCCTAACACTGGGTTCCCTCTGCATACCTACATACAACATGAAGCCCAACATGTAAAATAGTCAAAAATACTCCACTTTTTCCTCAATGCACGTATATATGTATGTAAATTTGCGACGACGACACTGTGACCTTTACTTTTCCGCGATATTATAAAACTTAAGTTGTCTGTAGTGACCGAAGTTAAGAAGTCTTCACCCAGCTCACCCAGCTGTCATACACCGTGACCATTTTCAAGGAGAACCGCTATATTATTTGTCACCTATTAAAAATAATAAATATACTAAAATGTTCGGAATGGAAGAAACAATTAAATTCATTTAATGCGGGCGCTATCGCAGTCGAGGGAGGGATAAGTAAAATACGACGCTCGGTTCTGCGATGCGCAAACAGTAAGATGCTCGTGGCCGCGTTGTTTATAAGTGCCTTCTCTCTGGCCACCGCGCGTGTTTACGAACGGTGCGAACTGGCACGCGATCTGACAAAACTCGGTATACGTAGGGACGATGTGGCTACGTGGGTGTGCATCGCGTTCCATGAGTCCAGATTCGATACTGCGTCACGGAATCCCTTCAGTGGAGACCATGGATTGCTACAAATAAGTGAACTGTACTGGTGTGGTCCCGGAAAGGCGTGTGGTGCACCGTGCTCTGCTTTCCGGGATGAAGATATATCTGATGATGTCAGATGTGCCCTCCAGATTTATGAAGAGCACACTCGCTTGCAAGGAAACGGATTTCTAGCGTGGGTAGTGTATCCACAACATTGTAAACACAACGCAAAAAAATACTTAGTGGATTGCGAGGCCACAAAAACTGTTTCAAAATCTAATGAAGCTCGGTCCCTCAGAATATTTGAAAAGAATATTACATCTCAACCTCGGCTGCCTTATAACTATGCAGAAAGTAAGAAACCAATTTTTTTGGCAATCAGCGATTTATTTAAAGCACATATTGCTCGCGATTTCGAACAAAACTATTACGAAAATAAAAAGCAACCTAACTGGTTAAACGTTAAAATAGATAACGTAAATAACGTTATAACTCCAGTCGCGGGACGAGATCTATTATCAGAATTTCCTAGTCCTCGTGCTGTCGCTACAACGACAGACCCTACTTTAAAAGGTGTAAAACCGCCATCACCAAGAAAAATAGAGACGAATCAATTTCGTCAACGTATGTTGAATTTTGACGTTCCTATTAAATATGATTATAATTTAGATGAGCAAACAAAAACAACTAAGGCGCCGAGTATTGACAATGATTTTTTATCTCACAATATTTTTATTAACCGAGCAAGAGCGTTATCAAATTTTAATTTGAACTATTTAGAAAATAATACACAAAAGCCAGCAACAACTATGACAGTGCCAACTCGTATTTCTACAAGAAGAGGCAAGACAAAGTTTGTCACAAATTTAAATAATTCTGATGAACAATCCTATTTTCAGAGCACAAAAGTAATTCCTTCTAGTATTTTAGCTGACAATAATAGACAGATAAATAGAGTCAATATAACACGGGATATTATTGAAATATCTCCAATGCAGAATAACATACAAATAAACGAACTAAAAAGAGCAATGAATGAAAATATTAGTATATCAGAAATAAAATTGAGCACTACAGAAAAACCTGAAATTACAACAAAATCCCAAAGTACAAGTGCACCGAAGCTATCTAGATCTTCATCACGATTTTCTTGGAAAACAGTATCTAGCTCTCTATTTTCCCAAAGGCTGTCTACTGAAAACCCAAACATCTTAGCAAGTGCATCAACGCCTGCACTAGCAACTACCGCAATTACCTCTTTATCAACTTCTGTTTCTACAGAGAAGACATCTGTACCATCTGTACAACCATCTTCAGCTAAAAGTACTCAATCTATTTTTGATTTATATTTAAATCCTACAAGAGCTACTATACGACCATTTCAATTTGCAACTTTTAAGAATAGTCCGTTCAAGCTCAGAATATTTTCAGGAGGCACAACTACACCTCCGCCTTCGTTTATAAGAAACTCGGTTCGTAACAGAAGTGAGGCGCGACAACTAATCTAATATAGGAAGCGAAAATGTGAATATTTTAAGTGTAGCACCAAAAAGCATTTATATTTTAGTTAATTAATGTTTTTATATAGGATAAGATTTGAATAATGATTTATATTAATGTTATTAATATTATGCGATATTAAAAGCTGGTTTTCTCGATTGTAAGTTGTTTTATTGTAAATGTTAAATGTAAAATAATTTTAAGGCGATGAAAGTGATTTCATTAGGAATTGTTACCCACCATGCATTAGAAAATAATAATAAAAAAGTAGAATCAAGAAGAGAATACCAAAAGATATTGTTCAATATAACAATATCTTTTAAAATCCTAAAATAATCGTATAATAAATTAATAAACTTTACTATTGTAACAAACAGTTCCACTTTCAAGCAAAATTTGCTGAACAGATTTCGGTGAAACTTTACAGTAATATAGCTTATACAGAGATAGATATTAGAATAACCGAAATTGTATAATATTACAATAAGTTCAAGCGGTGGAAGCCGTGCTTAGGTCGATAGCTTATTATAAAGTAAGAAAGTCGACAGTCGAGCTGTTTGAAATGGATATTCCAAGAATTTTTGCGATGCGATTTTCCAAGAGATATTTTTCAGCTTCACGCTGTATCCCACCCGCAGCAGGGTATGCAGAGGGAACCTAGTCTTAAGACACTCCGTTCCCCACTTTCTGGAGGAAATGCGTGTTAAGTGACAGAACTCAACGCCGCGCTTTGCCTCGACACCAGAGAGAACAAATAGAAATATAAATGCAAATAAATATTCCACTTCCTCGAGTGAGGATGGAACCCACAACCGTCGCGTTACAGTCCACCCTAGTGCCGCTGCGCCGCGACGGCCTCAAGAGATAGATTTGCGAATGTGAATTGCGAAATACTATATAGAATGGTCAAAATAAATATTTCCATTAATAAAGCAATCCACATAGAGCAAAATTTCGGAAGAAACCATTGAAGATAAAATACTCGTAAGTTTCATGTGTGCTTAAAGTTATTGAAGTAGCGGTGAGTATGTATCTTCACTTCTGAGATGTAACGATCCTACAGCTCGTGTACCCAATGTCAATGTCTCTATCAAATTTTAGCTCAATGCATTTAATTAATAATTTGTGCTCGTGATTTTGCCTGTATGAGTTTCGCAAATGTTCACCCATTTCCGAAACATTTAAAATATATATTTTTTCATATTAGATGTTAAAAGGTTTTCATTTTCATACATTCACATCAGAATTGAAAAGTCATTTAAGTATATTTTTTGAGCGAAGCGAGCAGAGCGCTCCACTGGAGACTTTTTACACTCTTTGTGACCAATAGGCTCCCCATAGGGTTACATGTCCTCTCCGGGTGACGCTAGGCGCCTGCTATAGGTACCGATGAACATGTGAACACGCAGCGAGCCAACGATTCGTCCCCTAGTTCTGTGAAGTTATTAAGAAAGAGTTTAATTTTATATCACTAAGGCAATGATTGGTCTTCACAATACAATCCTAGCAGGAGTGCAAACACTGCATTACCCACGCTCCGCTAAATTTTCAAGACATGACACGTTTTGTTCCTGACCGAAGGAGTGAAAATATTTTATTCTCCCGAGTAGGAATCGAAGGTACACCCGTCGAGTTTACAATCAGAAGCTATGCCGCAGTTATTACATATAACACATACATTCAATTTCAATGCCACTTTTACACTATTAATCATCAAACCTGTTGCCTTATACTTGTCAAGCGAGACGGTCGCCATTTTTGATTAACCTTTTTTAACATAAATATAACAAGGTGGGCCACCTTGGTCTCTTTAATAATTTTGATCATTAAATTATTATAATTATGAATTACTTTTGTATGTAAGAGCGTGGAGTTGCCACGCGCAATATTTTGTAGAGTTTTGTATTTTGTATAGTTTAGATGTTCTAGGGGTAATCCCCTACTACTACTGGCTTAGCTTAATTCGCTAACTGTTTAAACTTATAATCAAACTAGCGGACGCGCGCAGCTTCGCTTGCGTATTTAGGGGTGAATTCTAATAACCCATGAAACATGTGTTCGATTAAATATTTTTAAGAGTCTAAATTTCAAATTTTATAAAAATCGGTTGCGATTTAAAGATTTTTCCATACAAACTTTCAACCCCTTATTTGTACCCTTAGGGGGTGAATTCTAGAAAACCATGAAACACATGTTCAATTAAATATTTTTAAGAGTCTAAATATTAAATTTTATAAAAATCGGTGGCGATTTAAGAATTTTTCCATACAAACTTTCAACCCTTTATTTGCACCCTTAGAGGGAGAATTCTAGAAAACGATGAAACACGTGTTCAATTAAATACTTTTAAAAATCTAAATTTCAAATTTTATAAAAATCGGTGCCGATTTAATTTTTTTCCATACAAACTTTGAACCCCTATTTTACCCCTTTAGGGTTAAAATTATTAAAAATCCCTTCTTAGTGGATGTCCAGATTATGAAAGTAAACATCTGTCCAAATTTCATGTTTCTACCATCAGTGGTTACGGCTGTGCGTGCGTCTTACCTCAGTCAGTGAGGACAAGTCCTTTTATATATATAGATTATGTTCTCTCCGTTCTTCTATTTTCTAACGAAAATCTACATATATCTTTACATACCCCAGTTTGTGTTCTTTGCAAGCAATATTAAAATATTTCATCTATATATAATAAAAAAGTAAAAATATTTTGTCTGTACATTTAGAATTTTTAACTGAAATGGATAGAGGGGCTCTTAAAAATAATAATAGAAAGCAACATTTTTTTTAATTTGTTTGTCTGTCCGTCCGTCTGTCTGTCTGTCTCTATTTTCACGCTAATCTTTGAAAGTACTGAACCGATTTACGTAAAATTTTGTTTTTTTTTTGTCTTAACCCAGCTTAACATCTTAATCTTGTTTCATCGCAATCGGTTCATTAAAAAAAATGGTATAGTCATTTGAATAAACTCAAGACATGAGTTTGCCTGCAAATATCTATACTTATGCAATCTACATCTATACTTATAATAAATCTGTATTTGTTTATAATAAATTTGTATTCTTAACCGACTTTCAAAACAAAGAGGGGGTTCTCAATTAAACATTTTCGATTCATTTATTCGATTAATTATTTTGGATTCGATTTCGATATTGGATTATTAGATTCGATTTTTGTAATATGCAGTCATCGCAGTTACTTTGCAAGGAATATCATAAATTCTTACCCCAATCAATGTGTCTTCTTTATTATTATTACTTTTAATCTCTCTGTTTTAAAAACTGCACTGTAATCTCTTCCCGCTGTTGGACAGTCATATCCACTTCCTTTGGTTGGCTGGAAGAGAAATCTTTTAGAAATAAGCCCACCATTGTTAACGAATATCTCAATTTTGTATTACTTATATGTTATTTTTTAAAGTGCAATAAAGTATATAATAATAATTTAACATTTAAGAATGTTTCTGAACGAGTAAATTAAATTATTCATTGACATCAACACATATGACTGTCAATCAAATCTGTTTATTAAATGAATAAACATATAGTTCAAGCGGGCGAAGCCGCGGGGGGGCCGCTAGTTATTATAATTTTTTTTTTTAGTTTTTCGCTTTAACGCCCATTACAGGGTAGACAGAGAAAACCTAACCTGAAAAAACTCCATCCCAAACTTTTAGCTAATTCAGGACATTACTTGCTGAGTAGCGGAATTCAACTGCGCGCTTTTGTATTGCTTTGTGTAGGACAAAAACAATGTTACGAGAGGAGATGGAGTCCACAAACATCGCGATTACAGCCACTGCCCCACTGCACCACCTTGGCTCAATTAAAACTACTTAAATTATGAAATGAGAAAGTAAAATATGCACATATGGTGCTCTGCTCTTAAATTACATACTTTCACGAATTTAAAATGTGTTTCAGTAAGTTCTTTATAGTTTATCTTTCTCTTTATTATTTCATTTATTTAAAAATATGCGTCGTATATCAATTTCTAGATTAGTTAGTTGGTTCTGGAATAGCCACGATGAAAAAAAACCGGCCAAGTGCAAGTCGAATTCACGTACGACGAGTTCCGTACCGTTATACATACAAATATAGAAAAACGATAAAAGACCATGTCTGTTGTATAGGAGCCCCCTTAAATATTTATTTTATTTTGCCTTTTAGTCTTTGTTGTTACAGCTGAAGCGGAAAAGAATCATCAGTGAACATTTGAACTGACTAATTATCACGGTTCATGAGATACATCATGGTGACAGACAGACAGATAGTGGAATCTTAGTAAACGAAACGGTGGTCAAACTCTAACAAAAGTTGATCCAATAGAAGCATGTTAAAAATATTAATATAATTATGTTATTACACTACCGTATGAATAATAAATAACGCTTTCGATTTTAGAAAATCTTTCTATAATCTAATAATGTAAAGATAAGTAATTTGTTCGGTAAAACGCTCCAATCTTAGGAACTACTGGTGGTGGTTCACGAGGGGCTTGTGGGTTATACTCAAAAGATTATCTTATAAGGACACTTATAAGATAAGCGTTTCGGTGCAACCCACTGTACCTACGATCGACGGTAGAACCTATTTTTATTAAACAGGAAATTTCATCCATCCATCAGCCTTTTAAAGTCCACTGCTGGACATAGGCCTCCCCCAATGCTCGCCCCTGCGTCCGGCCCTGCGCCCTTTGAATCCAGCGGGTATTATCATATTTAATAAGAATTAAATCGTCAATTTCATTTAACCTTTAATTCAATTCTACAAACATTTTAAGGTTAATGATGTTTCATTATAACACATTTGACACCCGACGAGCGGTGACGCGGAGTTGCGACATACTACTTGCTATACCGGTATTCGAGGTCGTCGCTGAGTTCCGCCACTCAACGCGCAGTGTCGTAGCACTAGGTTACCTCTGTCCATAAAACGTGACCACACGAAGGGTTCCGTATCATTATTTTTTAATGATAACGTTGCCTAATGTATTTTGTTTGTTAATGATAGTCTTGAAGTCCACGCGACAAAGCGAAGACTACTTGTTAATATATAGTAAACATGTGTTTATCCGAGAAAAAAAAACTTGTTTTAGCTTTATGCAGAGATCCTAGTGTCAAGACATTCCCTTCTCCGCTTTCCCTTGGAATTCCAAGCAATGTGCGTTGAGTGGCTAAGCTTAATGCTGCGTTTTGTCGTAGTAGAACCCACAATTATCGCATTTACAGCTAGATATTGTTCTACTGCGGCACGATAGCCTCTATATCTCATACGTTCTATTTGTAATACCAACATTAAAAAAATCATCTTCACTTTGTATCCCGCACACTGCAGGTTGCTAGTGTTAAGACACTCAGACTTTGCGCCCAAATTTTTGAAGGCCTTGCGTATCAGGTAAGTGGCGGACCTCAACGCCGGGCTGGTTGCCTTGTAATACCAAAATATATCTCGTATTCTAATAGAAAATATGTTAATTGCCCTAATAACAAAAGTAATTAATTTGTCGTTGTGATTTAGTTTAGTAATATATATTTAATATATTAATAATCAGTATTAGTGGTTATCACATTCTTTTATCTTCACACTGAAATTCGTACAGCATTGTAAGAAGAGGGAACCTAGTGCTATGACTCTCTTTTCATTCATCTATCTCGTTACCAGTGCGAGGAAAAGAAAATAATTAATTAATTTTAAACACTACCGTCGCATGTGATGATGTACCACTGCACATTCTTTATGGAAATCAAGCCCACACGTCCTCTACAATCGGATATTTGCTTATCGCTGCAATGTATAACTATTGAAAAATTCCATACAATTTCATATACTAAGTACATTATTTATAATATTTTATTTATTCCTTCGCCGTAGTGTGCAGAATGAATTTTAAATGATATATTAGAAATCAAAGAGTTCAAGGTGGTCTTCGAATGCACTCCCTTCCTACGTTACGAACTACAGGGAAGTAATTCACAATAGGATAGTAGCTTCACGCTTTTTCCCGTATGGCGGAGAAAACCTAGTGTTATTTCACTCCGTTCTCTACTTTCCGCTAAGATTCCGAGACATTGCTTGTTGAGTATAAATAAAAATAATCCGAGTGAGAATCGAACCCACATCCGTCACGCTTACAGTAAGGCGTCTTTGGTAACTTATCTGCTAGAATTATTTATAAGCTAATAGAGGAGACGCGGAAAAGTCTGAAAACTAATCTATAAAAGCTTTATAGCTTAACGCTTTATTTCTTATTAAGTCCCTATTATAAATGGTACAATAATTGTATCTGTGTCTCCTCTACGCTTTAACCTCTATACCACTAAGTTGATTTTAATGAAATTTGGCATTAATATAGAGTTGACCTTGAAAATGGACATCCATGGCTCCATCCAATACCCCATAACAATTGCTAACAGCAACTGTTCGCATACATAAACTTGTACTTGACTTTAAAACTCTTCCAAATAGAGTAGCTATCTAATATACAAAAATTCTTTAGAATTTATATTTTAATCTTTGACATGAGAACGTCCATCAACCCGCTTACCATAGTATCGTTTTATCTATTAGAGGTAATGCTAGGCTATTGTGGTACATGGGGGCTGTACATGGGTACTGTAAAATAACTAAGAGAGAACGGAGTGCCAAAGGCTACGGAAACGCAACTGTAAAATGCTGGTTGTATGTTCGATTCCCGCTCGGGAAAATGTTTTTTAAAACGAAAACGCATCGTCCAATTTTTAAACCATGGTGTGCTTACAAATTGGGCGGGAAAATGCAAGTAATTCATTCTCCCTAGTGGGCATCAAACCCAGATCCGACCCAGCCGCCGTTCAGCTGCGCCGCGATGGTCTCGTGTTATTCAGTAACAGGCACTAATGCTTCAGCTGTCTGCCAACTCTAGTTATTCGTTACATGTCCGAGATTTCATCTGCGTTTATATTTATTTAGTAAGTGAGATATCTCCACTGTGACGCAGTTAAATATATGTATATGAATACTAGCGGACCCGGACGCGGCTTCGCCTACTTGGAATTTCTTCAGTAATATTTGTAACGATTCAAACAGATAGGCTTTGATATAAATGAATATTCAGCGTTATATATATTGTTTTTTGGTTTATTGTAACTTCATTATTAATATATATCATGTTAGAAATCGGAAGCGGTGAGTATTTTTTAAAAATTAACTTTTAACAAAAAGAAGAACCGACTTCTAACAACGAACTAAAAAGTAAAAAATAATATAAGTCGGTGCCAAGTAAAACAAACCGGCTTAGTAATTTGATTTTGCAAGAATTCAGACACTGACAAAGGTGAAATGCACAGTTAAATTGCTCAATGCTTTATATTAAAAGTAAAATATTTTCTGGTGGGTTTTCAGGTAGGGTAAATACAGATAGTTGGAATGTTCTCGCATTTTTACTCGGAAGATGTTTTCCATGATAACTTTCTAAGAATAATCACAAGTCCTCTCCTAGAGGTTTTCGCATTCTTTTTCCTGGGTTCGAGCTCTGGAACCTAGCTTTCTGTCTTGTTATGCCATTCTTCGTCCCATAATAGTTTTTTTGGATACGGAATACCCAATGCAGGGAGCTATAAATTATATGAACTGAATTTCGAGTGAATTACCGGTAGCATCTGAATCGGGGGAATCACTTATTAAATATTTTCATTCGGTACTACATAAAAGCGCCGTGGTAAGTTCCGCCACTCGATATGCTATGTTTCGAAAATTTGTTGGAAAGTGGGGAAACGAGTGTCTTAGCTCTATATTCTCTCTGCCTACTTTGCTGTACAAAAATTGTTATACTCTTTTATTATTTTGTAGAAATAAATGTGAAACAATGAAATGTATGAGTAAGTATTTGCATCTTACAGAGCTTAGTCCCGCCTGCGTCGCGCGTCGGTAGGCGGTGGTAATTCGATTAAGTTATTTATTTGGTTTTCACTATTATTATATGGTTTTATGCAGTTTAACAGTTTTCCTGATTATGATAAAGGATCTGATTGTGCACGCGACGGTTGTAGTTAAAGTGCGGGATGAGTTCATTTTGACGGAGTAACGGGACAAAACGGAATTTCTCAGTAATTTATCTCGGCCTACCCTTCCAGCCCTTCCAATGCAGGGTATAGCATCAAGTTGAACAACAAAGTAATAGATGTTAATATTCGAACCACTTGCGCGACAACCCGCGCTACGCTTTGCATTTAATTCATTCGGCCGTGTGAGAAATGAGCGAGCGACCACTATTTTCCAGTTTTTTTTTCCGAAGTTGAGGGTAATACTGTAAGCTTTACTGGCCTTTAGAACGTCACCGGTTTGGTAGAGGGAGAGAATACTGTGTCCCTGAGAAATTGCAAGTGTGGATGGCGGCAAGAGCGTCCCCTACGGGACTCGATCCTAGATCGAGCTGGATACTATTTTTCAGCCCGACAGTGTTCTATTTTGCTAAAATGGTGTCACGCCACATGTAAACACTACTACAGATTGACTGACATATAACGCGCAGACGAAACCAGGCGACGTATGGACGTAATGGAGCTGGAGGAACTCACGACTTGGCGATCCCAGCGAAGTAGTTTGGTGATCTTTGTAATTGTAGTTTTTGAGTTAATTGTTAAAATATGTCTCATAGAGTTAAGCTGTGGATGGTTTTGAAATTCACGCGGACAGATTGAACTTTGACTAACCTCACCCGACATAGCTACAACCTACAGCATCGGGGCTACAGACAGACAGACAGACGTTGTCTTACTGCGCCCGACGGCTTCATACAAGTGAGGGACGGAAAAACCGGTCTTTTTTATTTTGAATCCTACACACTGTATCCCGCATCCATAGCGGGGTAGGCAGAGGGAAGCTGATAACCTAGGGTAAAGATTTTCTATTATATATGGGTATAATTTTTTTTCCTCGAATTGGAGTCGAACCCTCAACCTGTCGCTTTCACAGTCATATGATAGGCGCCACATAATGTTATATTCCACGTAATGTTAAGCGGGCAATTAGAATGTGTCATAGACAACTCTTAATTTTTTTATACAACCACGCGAGCGACGCCGCGGGTAAAAGTTGTTGGTTGTTGTAATAAATTTATTAGATGTCTGTTCAACATATCATATCGAGGTCAAAAGTTCATATAAGATTTGTCTAAGATAAGGTAAAAGTATACTAGACGTAAAAAAATAAAAAATAAATTAAGATTTATATTGCAAATGCAAACGGTTGACTCGATCAATATGTTAAATCACTGTTATGTCTGTAGTTCATTTTTCAATTCATTTCCTGGTTCTGGTAGACAATGTGAAGTTATGTTCCGTCACTTAATTCGCATTGTCTCGAAATTTGAACGGAACGTAGAGAACGGAGTGTCTTATCATTGAGTTCCCTGCCCTAGCCTACCCAGTTAATTATAAGATACAGTGTGAACACACACACACACACACACACACACACACACACACACACACACACACACACACACAAAAACTGTTTGGAAAAATGAATGGTTGTGAATTTTATCATCAAGGAATTATATTAGTTTATATATGTTTTTTTAATTTCACGCTGCATCCCGCACATATCAGGGCAGGCAGAGGGAAGCTAGGAACTTAGTATTAAGACACTCCGTTTTCCATTGAGACACCTATGCTTCTCCATCGCGCAACGATAACCTCATAATTATTATGAATTGATTTGCTTATGTAATAACATTCTATTGTTAGCTTCCATTTTAGACATCTTGTATTCAAACGGATAGGGTCTGTGAATCGAAAGTGTTTTGAAAAACCAGCTGTGTCGTTTCCTACTTTCTGCCGAATTCTGGAGGCATTGTGTGTTGAGTGACAGAGGTCAACCGTCACGTTACAGTCACGTCACACCCCACCCCACAACACAACGGGCTCCAATATAAATAACACAACTGATATATGAAATCAATATGGTAATACATATATTAATAATTTAATATTAAGCAACTAATTTCTAATCAGGAAGCCGCACATTTAAAGCCGGTTCTTAATTAAACTATAAAAATGTAATTTAATCTTGTTGTTTCTTGTAATGTCCAGTTTTTGCAATGTTTCAACGTATTATATATAATACTTGTCGTTTCCTCTGACTTTACACTCATTTTTTTAGGGACTTGTTAAGACTTGTTAAGACTATTTGTGCCTCACTATCCACTGAGATTATTCGAAACATGAATTGAGTGTGGGTACGTACCTCTCACAAAAGTTCATATAAATTTGTTTTTAAATATACCTAGTTGTTGCAACACGTCGTTCCACAAAGTGCTTATTGACTGTTGACTATTGACTGTGCTTACATTTCACTGGACTAATATGATTGAGCTTTTTGTGGGAAACTTTTTATTTCCTGTCCAAATTAAAACACACAAAATAAATACTAAAATACTGTTGTATTTTATTAATAAAAAGGATGAAATTTTTTATGGTTTCGGCACAGTAGGCTTTTATCTAAAGAAACATTTGGACTAAAATCGTGTGGTGATAAAAAATCTTATTTTTGTTCACAGAAATAATTTGTGAGTTACAAGACAAGAATTTATATAGGTTTCCGTACTTTTGTATATAACAGTGTCGGTCGGTCAGTCCATCTTCTTCTGTCATACTTGATATTTCCCTTTATTTCTACTGTAAATTCTCAATCCTTGCCAAATTTTACAACGGTAGGCCCACGGGCCAACCCTATAGACTGCGTTAACTGTATTTTTTGTTCTGAAATTAATTTCAGCTTGATTATTCTACATAACCTTGAGAGAAAAGATATTGACAGACGGACGGACGGACGGACTGTCATTTTTGTACTATTGTTGAATGTGCATTCACACCAAATATCTAGCTAAGATCAGGGTCAGGGACCACTCACTGTGTGAATGTGGCCTAGACAACGGTTCCCCTCCTCACATCCTTTTCACTTGCCCGAAGCTAATCCGTCCCTTATACGACGTCCTTCCTCATAAAGTTCCCCGTCCTCTTAATGTTCAATGTTTGTTAATGTTTGTGTTTAGTCCTCTTTGTAAATTTTTATGTAAATATATTAGATATAACAAAATTAAATTATAAGCTAACCTTTGTATTATATTTTTTATCACTAATCTCTGTGTTACGTATATAATTTGTTATACTAATTTTAACTTTATTTTTAGGTGAAGGCAATTTTTAACTGGATCTTTTTTTTCTACATGCATTTTCCTATCGTGTAACATTGTCTATTTTTTACCGTACAATCTCCTTCGTGTCTTCTCCATACAACGTGACATTGGCGAAGTGATATGTGCTCAACTGGCACGCTCGGAACGCCAGATTTAAAGAACCATACCACCACACCAAATATATTGTAAAATATTTTGTCATAATAAAGTGGAGTGGGGTAATAAAGAGCCAACTTCAACTTTTCATGATGAGAAGGATGACTTGCAGCGTATAAAAGACTTATTGGTTATTTCTTAACTGATAAAATAGAATAGGGTGGTAAAATCAAAACAACTACTTAATAGGTACGCAGAGGAGGTCACAAAAAAATTGTTGACGGATGAAAAAAAAATACATTTGTACAATATTTGAACAAACAAAATGCCCAATTAGTCAATAAAGTACAAGGTGACGTGACAGTTTGGTGAGGGGTGATCTTGCTTAAAAATAAACGTTCTGGACTTCAGGTGTCGGAGTTTCCGCGGGGGACTTATCACCTACCTAAATAGATGTGAATAACTAAAGACTTTTTAAATATCAATAAATTACCAAAATACTTAAATAAGGATTTACTTATTGCTATATAAACAATCATATAAAATAATTTATATTTTTTGTTACATAAACTTAAAGCGGGCGAAACCGCGCGAGGCCCCTGTTAACCAGCAAATAAATGTGAATTTGTAAATAATTAATTTGAAAACAGTCACACTGTGTCTGCGCCGGTTTTAAGCCTTTTAAAGAATAAACAATTATTCTTAATTTGTCTATTACTTTGAAAAAAACACAAACATATCTAAATGAGAATTAAATGACGACCATATCGTGAATTCAGACACCTCCAAGTTTTCCTCGAATTCAATATACAAATAATTTGGAGCTTTTCAATTGAAAGCTTGTTTCTACGGTATTGTAATACATTTCATATAATGCCGGCTGGTCAACCAAATAAGCTTTACTTTATAATCGTACTCGTACCAATACTTTGTTATCGTCATTTACTGTGAAAATAAATATTTTCCAGATTCTACAATGTACAATGCGCGGCGTTGAGTTTCGCGGCCCAGCACGCAATTTCTCGAAAATTTGTCTTATTTCCGTCCATACCATGCTATGTGGGAATAAAAATCCTTAATATTTGCTTTTATTTAGTGTTATTCTTTTATAGCTACTAACATTGCGTAAGATACGGATTTGCAAGCAAACTTAAGCTTGTCAACTTTTACAAGTACCTACAGCAAGGTCAACAGCACTACTGACTTATGTAGATTATGCGGAGGAAAATGTATTTTATCAGCGCCTATTTCCTTTAGTTACTCATTAAAACAATGTTTCTGTAAGCACAGTCATTATCAAAGAGAATTATATTGCGAGCTGTTAGCGCACGCCAAGGACGGTCTGACGGCAGATAATCAATTTTGCATGTAGCTAAAAAAGTTATTATAATATTTTTTTATATATGAGGCATTCCTTAAACAGAGAAAACATAGTGTCAAGACACTCCGTTCCTCACGACCAACCCTACCGACGAGTAATTGCGCGTTAAATGGCGACACAACCGCCTTTATTAACGCGCATCTCCACACGCAGAAACGTAAAAACTATAATTAACTGTCGACATTGTTAATGATTACAACCAACACTTATACTTAATTACACGTGTCTTTCTATGAAGTAGTAATCTCTGCAGTTGTTTTCTTATTATTTAGTATAGTGTATCAGTTCCCCATGCACCGCGTATTTAGTGGCGAAATTATAAGTAATGTATTTTTTTGTTACAGGGGCCTTATTAGTGCTGACATACCCTCACTTCTTGTATGCCGACTTCCGGTACAGGAACGGTGTCATAGGAGTTACGCCTGTTGAAGATGAACACAGAATATTTTTAGATCTGGAGCCTGTAAAGATATATTTCATTTAAATAGCTGAGCATTTCATTTCATTAAGATTATTGTAATCATTATGTTTCTCTTTAAAGATTCACGGGTTCAAAAGAACCCGGTCCTTTAGAAGGCTTGCGTGGGGACACAGGTCCTACACGTAGAGGCCCCTAGAGAATATTCAAATGTTTTACTGTGACGTATCAGCTGGGATCCATCTCTGGGTAACCACAGGTTACGCAGAGATGGATCCAGAGATGGTCGCCGATTAATACGTAGGAATCTAAACTAGGTTTATGGAATGGAATTTGCATGGACTGGCTACTGGGCTATTGAATGAGACTAACGGACGTCCGCCTTTACAATAGTTTCAAATTGAATGGTTGGCGGACGGTGACCCGCCTCTCACTAGATGGGCGTAGTGCCTCGGCATAGTGCCTCGGGCGCAATATCGGCGTGGTAGGCAAAAAGGTGTAGAGAGGCGTGCACCGGTTTCACCATCACGAAGAACTCGTGAGCGGGTTTCCCCGTTATTACGCAGATTGAGCACTTCCACCCTTTCGAGCATATAACTCTTGCGCTCCACTCTGCCGGCCAATAAAGGCAGGCCAGAGGCGGGGGATAGATTACAATTCCCCTCCGGATGACTCAGGTCCGTGGGGTCCCCAACAACTCGCCACAAGCCGCCCTGCGAGCTTATCGTCATTATAATTATCATTTTTATAAGATCATCACTAAATAGTGATACAGCATCTAACTGTAGACGCGGGGGTTGTAGGTTCTATCCCCTCTAGCTCTGGTAAAGACTTTTCGAGTTCCGCCACTCAACAAGCAATGTCTCCAAGTTCCGGCGGAAGGTGAAGATGTAGGTACCTACTACACAATACCTACGTACCGTACGTATATACTGTTTGCTGTGAACTATAACAACATTTATTGCGTTAAGGATAAGCTTGCATGCAACGACTGTCACGCTATGTGAGACCCTCTCAGAAAACTGATGAGATGAACTGACAAGACTTTTGCCGAAATAAAATAATAAAAGGAAAGTATTTGTGTACTCCCTCAAAAATGAACTATCAATATAAAATATATATTTTAATTTGAGTCCATGGTTTCTGAGATTGGCGCTTTCAATCAAACTAACTGTTCATTTATTTTCAGCTTTCCGCTGTTTTTCGTATTTAGCAAATTAGGCAGAGACCTAATTCTGCGCGTTCAACCAAAGCGCGTTCAACCAAACACGTGTACGAGTATGTACCGTTCCTCTTTAATAAATACAGAAGTATAGATATATAAATATTTGTATGTTCCAGCTTACAGGCACGGTAGTCCGCGGCATGAAGAGGGCTCAGTTCAACGTGTTCTTGCGACCGATCACAGGAATTGAAGCTACACAAAACCTGAGAGTAGCCCTCACTCCCATACTTTGGGTGGAAGAGGTTTGTGTTTATTCTCAATATATTTATAATTATTGTTCTCTCCACTCAAGCAAATGTTTATATTTAAATTAGTTTCTATGTGGATATGGGAATAATGGAAGTGCGGCGGCGACTACAACACTTTGGTAAGGTAAATAAAAAAACATGTTATATGTTTTTATATTTTATTTTATCTACTATATTTGTGTGGCTTCCCCAGTTCAATCTTGTCGTTGTATAATGACCAAATTGTACAACGATTTTATAATACAATGTGACCTTTAAATCTCTTCTCTATATATAATAAAACAGTAAAAATGTTTTGTCTGTACATTTAATATTTTTGACTGAAATGGATAGAGGGGGCATTTAAAAAGAATAATAGAAAGCAAAAATATATATTTTTAAATTTCTTGTCTGTCTGTCTTTCACTAATTACCTTGTTTTAACTCAGCTTAACATTTAAAGCTTTTTTTCATCAAAATCGGTTCATTAATAATAGTCATTTGAATGATCTCAAGGCATAGTTGGCTTGCGAATATATAGCATTTTATATCTATACTTATAATTAATCTGTATTTGTTTGTAATAAATCTGTATCTTTAACCGACTTTCAAAACAAGAAGGAGGTTCTCAATTAATTATTTTCGATTCGATATTCGATTCATTTATTCGATAACTTTTTTTTATGATTCGATTTCTATATTGCATTACTCGATTCGATTTTTGTAATATGCAATTATTACAGTTGTTTTACAAAGAATATTATAAATTCTTACCCCAATCAATAATTTAACATTTAAGGCTGTTTCTCAACGAGTGAATTAAATTATTCTTTGACGTCAACGCATTTGACTGTCAGTCAATTTTATATAGTTTGATAAGCTGACCCGGCGAACTTCGTATCGCCTAACACCTAACAGTAATTCTTTAATTTTTGTTTTTTAATACTTATTCTGCTGTTCGGGACACCAGGTCAGCTAGTAAGATAATAATAGTAAGATAAAAAAAGAAAAATTAAAGTTAATAATTCAACAATTACATTATGTCAAAAAATAAACATTATAAATCACTTAAAATTATTTTTATAGTCGCTAAAAAATCACAATGAGAATTACAATTTCAGGTTTCTTATTATGATACCTACTTATCATATTTTATTTTAGTTTTTCCTGTACCACCAGGAGCGTCCAAGAAGTAAACTCCTCCAGTTTCATCATTACTTTCTTAAGAGTATGAAATATATACTTTTCTTCTTCGTTCAATAGTAAAGGTTCGATTCTTTCCAAGTACAGACATCATACGGCTTTTCACGTTGTAACTCTTGATGAATAGCATCCTGCCTTGGGCGATTGGGCGCGGCCATCCCCAATTGACATAATAGCTTTTTGTAAATTCAGATTCCTTGTTCTATTGCCTATATTATGCGTATTTATGGAAAACAATGTTGCTTGCTACCTTGTGATGAAATTACAGCATGATTTCAAGAATTAGATAGAGATAAAAAGAAACAGCCTTAACTATTAATTAAATAATCAAAAACAATATCTTGCAAAAGTTTTAAAATTAATAATATTTCGCCTGAAGTAATTAATGCTTAACAAATAATAACTTGTTGAGATATTATTCGTTATCAAGATTTGTTAGTACTAACCATTTGTTGTCCATAGATATCGGTACATGTACCTATTTTTGCTATCTCAAATATAAACTTCTTGAAAACGTTAAATACTTATATCTTTTGATAGAGTGAAGCGGTTACAATGAAATAAAAACTGAAACCTACCTTCAGTTATTTACAATTTTAGTGTATAAAAGTTGATTAAATTTGTTGTGTACTTTTTACGTGATACGTGAACACATAAACAGACAAACAGACAAAAAATCCAAAAATGTTGAAAATGGATTCTGTTAGTGATAAATAATCATGTAGTCAAGCGGGCGAAGCCACGGGCTGGCCGCTAGTTATAACTTATGTGTTATTCTGAATTCTGATGTACAAACTATATATATTACTGTAAAGTTTCATCGAAATTTATGCAGTACTTTTTGCATGAAAGGGTAACAAGCCTCCGTCCTGATATTTATAATATTAGTAGGATATTTAAAGTGACCGGTAAAAGAGGTAGGGGGAGACCTCGGTTGACTTTCGAAAACACAGGCATGTATGAAGAGTTTGATGACAGTGGACGAGACAAAAGAGGAAGGTAGAGACCGTAGCGTTTGACTATACCTCTAGGGATACAGCGTGAAGCTAAATAGGATGTAGGCAGGATATTAGTACGATATTTGTATTTGTTATCGTCGCTTAAAATTATATGGAAATAAAAAATACTTGCTGTCAATTTACTTTACATATTATATATCTAGGGCATGAACTTACCAGAAGATTTTGTGGATATGCTGAAAACCAGGCTCTTACAGCCGCTGGGCCTCGTCGATATCGTCATCCCAGTCCTCATGACGGTCTGTGCGCTGGTTGTCGCCGCTGGAGCTATCATCATCATCCGAGTAAAGTTCTTGAGGAAGGGCATCCCTAATAGTGAATCTACAGAACACATTCAACCTGCTACGTGATTAAATTTTTGTAATACAGGATTTTTTAGCAGATTGTTATGTTATTTTCCCTTTTTCTATTCGATATTGGCTTTAATGACATTTGTTAGAATAAATAAAATATATAATACAATGTAAATATATTTTTTTTGTGGTCGCGTCACTAAAGACGTATAGCAAATTACTTAACTTTCAAAACGTATGGTATTCACGCGGGTGAATCTGATATAAGCCGGCTCAACTCTAATCTACATGCAACTTTGGAGACTACTAGATTGGAGACATCAGTAGCAGATTATTCAGTGGTTCAGTAAAATTCTTTACTATTTAAGAAATGAAGCTACCAGGTAAGTATATGTAAGCCTGTATATTTAAATGCAGCTGTAATTGCAGTAACGGTATTATCCATTGTGTTTCTTGAAGCGCCTGATGCATTTTAATACAATCACGCCTTCTCTGATAAACGTTTCAGTGAGTAAAGCTGTCCTTTTAAATTTACTTATTTATTCTTAAAGTTCAGCGATAGGATAGAATAGGTTTACTGTTAAAGTTGATATGTGCAACCATACACAACTGCTAATTTAAAGCTATATAATTTACTCGCTTCAAAGTAATTGTTTGTATCAATAAAAACATAATATTGCCATATTATTGTAACAGGAGCTATAAAAAATCAAATATAAATATGTTATAATTTTTAATGGTTCCCTTAGCACTAATGATTACTTTAAATAACTATTAGGATCTTTCTTAATATATATTTCAATTTAGTTTCTAGACACTCTCTTCAAGAGAATTCCTTATGCCTAATACATATTATGATAACTAAGCTTATAATTTGTATGTCACACTTCAGACACTCCAATATGCACATTCTCAGCGTCGTGCTTCTCCTACCTGAGCGCGAAAATGAGAATAGTTTAGACGAGCTTGAATCACACTCCGCTCCCAATTAAATTCTACTTCTTTTTCCCCCTTTCCGTCGGCCTTTCTTTATTTATATATAGAATAAAAGAAGTTAAAACTAAGGGGGTCGTGGCGCAGCGGCAATAGATCCCACTGTGGGAATTATTTTTATCTCATCGGGAAGTGTTTTAACACTGGATTCCTTTTGCCTCCCGTACAATATGCGGGAAAGTGTGAAAGATTTTTTTAGTTGTACTGAAATCTATCATACATAACTGCTTTTCTATTAGTTTCTATTTCCATTTTTTTAATATTATTAGAATTGATTGCTTAAATATAGATACTGGGATCGAAAATGAAAAGACTCATCATTCATATACCACATATATTTTAAAGTATATATTTTAATTCTTATTGACCTTAAGAATTAACACAGATTTCCGAAAAAACATGTAATTTCCTAATATGTAAACGGGCGTGAGAACCCTAGCACATAATCGGGTGGTACTAAGCGGGAGGACTCAAACGTCCACGTGTTAAATTAATATGCATAATCTGTCTTCTAAAATATATATTATACATGTAAAGAAGTTCTTTTACTCTTCATTCAATTTAAATAGTCTGCTCATGACCTTAGAGTTCCTACGCCTTAACATTATCTATGGCAGGATTTTGCTCTATGGTCATTTTTAGAACCGCATGGCTAGAAGCATTGACTCCGGCTTTAATTATTAGAACGTGGTTCCTGCATCGTGTAAAATATAATATTTGAAGCAATAGCTTTTAATGTTTCTCTTTACAGGTCAGTATGTATATATTGTTTAGTATTTGTATCATATTTTCAAAATAATTGTAATTACAAATTATAAAAATAAATTTCTCTTTACAGAGCAACAACTACAGTTTTTGTTTCTATTTATATCCACATATTACATACATATAACAAAACGCGACTTGAAACATCGCACTGATTAAATTTCATATAAGTCTTAACATACAAAGTACACAAGAAACTCTTCGTGGCCGTTATTACAATAGAACATGCTTCATAGGTCTACCTTACATCTAGTACATTCATTTGGGAGCTTCCCCTGCAGGGTACACTTAGGGGTGCTGGGTGACAACCATCTAAAAGGGGGTAGTTTTCGCGGCACCATTTTCCGAGCTCATTAACGGGGCCATACTTTCGTAACTGGACTAGATACAAAGATAACTAAAGACTTGACACATTCGCTAATTGACTACCTCAAACAAAAACTAACGTATAAAAATAGTTAACAAACGAAAATGACACAACACTCATACCGCGTTAGCCCCCCACGAACAAAGAAACTATTTTCACTAATAAAAAAATGCAAATAAATTAACTTGATTGCAATATAAAATGATATGATATATAAGAAATTGCCCGCTAATATTATGA
Source organism: Heliconius nattereri (assembly GCA_013403645.1). Classification (NCBI taxonomy): domain Eukaryota; kingdom Metazoa; phylum Arthropoda; class Insecta; order Lepidoptera; family Nymphalidae; genus Heliconius; species Heliconius nattereri. Next base: position 96,097 of record JAAIXI010000253.1, on the reverse strand, counting down.
AAAGTTGGAATAATTTAAATTTAAACATATATTTTTGAACAGACTTAGCTAGGGCCCTAAGGTAGAGTCAATAGGGCACTACCAAATTATGTAAAAATTGCGAAAATTATGAAAATTATGATGATCTAAAAATGATTCGGAGATAGCTGAACCACCCGCGAAGCCCTAGCTAAGTCCATTAGGTCAGAAGGCGTAAAAGATTTCACATAGAAGGACATTACACTAAGCATTTACACATAATTATAATGTCAGATATATCGTAATATTATTATCATAGAATTCACATCTACCATATTTACACGAACTTCCGCAACTTAAACATTACACTAAATAATAATATAAAATAATAATAAATCAGCATCTTCACAAACGCACTAAATTCTTTAAAAAATAATCAACGTTTGCACTTTAATTAAATAAATTCAATTGCAATTGCGCCGGCAACGACGACCGCCCAGCGCGCCATCTAACATCAACCCAGGCGTAGGATTAAAATGTTTATAATAATTATATATATGTGTGTGTATATGTATGTTAAAAATCTCTATTAGACATAAAAAATGAGCGCCGATATACTATGACTATCCTAATAGCGGACTCCCCCTCCCCCCCGCCGCCCTCCTCCCCGTAGACGACTTTAACAGAAAGTGACCGTACTTCGAACTAAATGTGCTCCTAAAACTTCAACCATCGGCCTCAAAATTTAACTAAAATATATACTATAAAAGATATACAGTATTTACACAACTGAATTTAATTTAATATAAGGAATATCTGGTCGGCGTGCCACGAGCAAATGACACTGATAGACAACTATATAATATGTACAAGGTATTTACAGGGCGGGGGTCTACTCGAGCAGTGTGCGCTTGTCATCGGGTCGACGACGATTCTTGGCGTGGGCGAGCATGGTGACGAGTTTCTTGTGGCTGTCACCGACGATCCATCCATGCTGTGGCGGGTGGTCGTGATCGTCGTCGCCGTCGGACCAGTAATAGTCTGCGCGTGGTCGCGGGCGTGGTGGACGAGAGCGCGGAGGCTCGCGACGGCGCCCTTTCTTTCGTCGCGTGGCGGGTGAGGGCTCTGCACCGACGGGGCGGTGTGACGCTCCATCCGGCTCCGACTCGGAGCTCCATGTCTCGGCAAGCACATTCTGTTTGCCAACTGTGCACTTCCGGCGCGCGCGCTGCCTCGCCACCCCTGCGTCCTCTATTTCCTCACTCGTAGGCTCTACTTCCTTCTTACTAACGTAGGATTTCTCCCTCTCCCGTTCTCGTTCTCGCTCTTGCCCTCTTTCTTCCTCTCTATCTCGTTCCCTCTCCTGCCCCCTTTCCCTTTCTCTCTCTCGTTCCCGTTCATTTCCATTGTCCCGTTCCCAATTCTTCTCTCTCTCCTTGTACCACTTCTCTTTACTTTTGTTCTTATGATAATCATCGCTCTGTTGAGACGCGTTATCATCCTCGTCTGCTGAGTGTTCGTCTTCGTCGTCCGGCTGATAGGAATCATATTTTCTCGTAAACATGTCGGGATGGTGTGACGAGTGCCTGCGCTCGGTTCCGGGTTCACTTTTTTTGGGTTGATCTTTACGATTTGGAGCTAGTAATTCATATTCAATAGTGTTTTCAATTAAATTTAAATCGAGTTTTCGCGGCGGTGTTATTGATTTTCGTTTATTGGATGATGGTGCTGATGATGATGTATTTAGATCGTTTGGTAGTTCATCTGACGGTGTATTCTCAGAAATGATGGTATTTGAATCTGGCGTTGTATTATAGTCCTTAGACGTAGAGTTATGCTTTGGTTTCATTACGTCATGTTTGTGCGATGAAGGACTCAGACTCTGTGGTGGTGTAGCGTCTTTTTCTTTTTCTTTAGCCAACTCTTCATCATCTTCGGCAAGCGAAGGTGGTTTGGGTTCCTCTTGAAGTAGACTATCAAATAATTGATCTAAATTTGCCTTCGGCTTGAGAGTTTCTCTTCTCTTTGGGCTTATCCTGTCACTTCTAACGGCATTATGTTTAAATATTTTGCCCATAACTGCATTTTTCTCGGTAACATCTTTTTTCTTAAGCGGAAATGTACTTTTCTTAAGACCAACTCCAAGTTCACACGATACCATACTGTTTTCCGTCTCGTCGTCACTACACACGTAATCATCAGACATGTATACGAAGTCGTCACCATCTGATCCGCTGTCACTCGACACGTCGGCTGCATCGATTTGGCCTATGACAGTTTTAGATGTGCTTGGTATTTCCTTATTACTAATGCTTTTAAATCTCTCCATGAGAGTTGATGGTCTAAATTCGAATAACTCAGTATCTTCAGTGTCCATAAATTCGTATACGTCCACTTTTTTCTGAGGAGTCTCTTTGGACGAACGTTGATCACTGTCAGATTTACTGCTTCCATCAGAACTCTTTCTTTCTCTTTTCTTCTTTGAGCTACTCTTTTTCTCTTTTTCTTTTTTAAATGAATTACTTAAAGAAGGGACGATCGCAGATATGTTTATGTCTGATGTCAAAATCGAAACTTTAATTCCATCGAAGCCTTTTAATGCCCCCTTAGTAGGCACAGTACCTAGACATTTTTTGGAGTTTTTTCTTCCTCTTTTCTTATCTGATTTTTTACTAATTTTATAGCTGCAAAAAAAGACCAAAAAATATAGTAGATAATATCAATAAAAGATTTAATGCAAACAATTAATGTGAAACATTACCTGACATTGCTTTCGGTTTGTGATTGAATTGTCTTAGCGGCTGCAGCTTGAGACCGACATTTTCTTTTTATTTTGTCAAATTTATCTTCAAACATATCTATGTTTTCCACTACGTCTGGATACATTTTTTCTTTAACTTCTATTTGGCGCTTAGATTTGGTTTGATTTATTGTCTCTTCATCGACCGAGTTATATGTGTCAGATGATTTTAAGCGTACATTAATTAAAGGTCCCTTCAGACTATTAGCTTCTTTTAAGTTTGATATCAAATCATTTTCCAAATTGCGTACTTCTTCACTTTCCAAAATATTCTTTGCTGTAATCGGATCTACATCGAGACATTTGATATCACACTTATCATCGCTAATGCTTCTTTCCAGTAACATCAACTCTTCTTGGCACGCTGCCGCACAATTAAAACTATTGCATTTACGTTTTGTAGGTAGTTGATGATCATTTTTGTATGATTCTTTTAACATTTCACAACAATCTATAAAAAGTGCTTGATCACGACTGAGACCTTTTCGTGAGAGCTGTTGTTCCCGGATAGTTCGTTTAACGTCTGCCAAGATTTCTTCTAAAGTTGGTAGTATAATATCGGCGGTGGATATACAATTTTTCTTTCTTTTTGCTATTTTATTCTGGAGTATTTTTAAACGATCCAACTGGCGCTTATAAACAAGTAAATAGTTTGGTTCTTCCTCAATTTGCACAGTTTTCACTTTCAATTCCACTTCCGCTAGCCTTGAGATATGAATCAATGACATCTGATGTCGTGAGTAGTTATCGAATCGTCGAAAAGCTTTTTTACAGATATTGCAAAATGCAGGTTGTGGTGGTTCAACTTTCTTTTTTCTTCCTCTTTTCGCAGATTTCTTCACCATGGAGGTTGGAGGTTTCATTTCTTCTTCTTTTTTACTATCACTGATCTTTTTTGAATGTTTTTCTTTGGAAGGAAAGTAAACATCGTCACTCTCATTGGCTATTATGTGAAAAGTCTCAGAGATTTTTTTAGTTGCCAGTAAATTAGACTTTCTAGGTTTTCTTTCAGAAAAGAATCCAAAACTTTCCATAAATTGTTCTGAACGAAGCTCTTCTTCAGTACCCTCTTTTGATTGTTTTGCATCTTTATTGTGTGTAGAGAGAGCTCGCTTGTTCTTTTTACGAGGCTTCAATTTATCACATATTGTTTTCTCCTCATTTGTATCGTCTAATGTACAATTTACAGACTCCTGAAGACGTTTAACTTTAGTCGATTCTTCCTTCAAAAGTTTTCTTTCCTTTTCTTCTATATATTTCTTCAATGGAACATCACTCTTTGAAGATTCGTCAGAATCGCTACTACTATCTTTTATACTGCTTACAGATATATCAACGTAATCAGTGGAAGATACATTATCTTTAGAAACATTATTCTTTTCAACAGAATTTGTAGTAGATAGTGCACCATCTGTATGTTCAGTTGGAGAAATGTCTATTATGGCAGAAGGAGCGGTTTGAGTTAATTTTCTGGTTTTAGCTATTATTGAAGATTTAAATGTATTAAATTCTATATTTGACGGTATTTCTCTCCTTACAAATGGTTCAGTTTTTTCTGCCATATCTTCCAAATCTATATCATAAGGATCATATAAATCTGCACCAGACGACTTAACTACAACAGATTTTGATCGTACACGTTTTGCTGCAGGTTTATTATAACATGTAGTATTACGAGAGATAACAACAGCAGTAACACCACCCTTATTTTCTGATGTTACTTCTTCTAAAGACACTGTGACCTTCTCGGTTAGTGTAGATGGTTGAGTGCTGCTTACTTCGTCATTCGGCTTAGATTTCTTAGGTTTTAAGCTCGACAGTAAAGAATCAAATTTGACTGGAGAACTCGATTTGCGCTTTTCGCTCGAGGCTGGCTTCTGAACAGGATAAAATGTTTCGATACGATGAGCACTCTTTGTATCATTATTATCAAACTTAGTATCTTTCTCATCCTCGTGATCCAGGTTTTGATTAGACATAATGGGTGTTAGTACTATGATACCGGCTTGCACGGTAGGTGATAGCTCTTTGCTTGATTCTGTCGAAGTTTTGGCCGATATGTCTAAACCAGAATCATCAAGTGATTCAATATTTTCGAAAGTTTTCTTTTTTTTACATTTTCTTTTTATATGTGGAGATTTTTTGCGTTTGTTTGTCTTTTTATGTTCATTTGTAAGTTCTTTTTCAATTTCACTGTCACTTGTCAGTACAGATTTGTTTTGTGTAACCAGTGAATTCAATTCTGTCAGTTTTTCTTCATCGTCACCTTTAACAGTTTTGTTATGATTTTCCTCATCTAAAAGAAGCTTGGAAAAAATTAATTGCTTTTTCGTCAATGGGGCCTTATGTTCAATAATATTTTCTATATAGGTACCGTCATTTGTGGTACTATCAATAAATAACGATTTTCCTCGTCGACTGCGTCTCAAAGGTGTTGTGTTTGAATCTTCTTTAGCAGTATTGTCTTCTCTCTTGGCTATACTAGTGTCAATAGGAATTTGCTTATTTTCTTTCATTGTTACACTTTTTGGTATCTCCTTCATTGTTGCATTTTTTGGTATTTCTTTATATGTAACACTTTTTGGTATATCCTTCAAAATTACAATTTTTGATACTACTGGTTCTGCAGAACGAGTTAGAGCTTCCGTAAACTTATCTGTGATTTCCTGAACATTGATACGAGTCACGTTTATTATCTTTTTTACGATAGAATCATCATTAAGTGTATTATTATTTAATTTCTGTTCGCTTTTTGATACTTTCTGTTCATTGTCTAAAATATACATTTCTTTATAAACAGCTACAGAGGAGTTACATGTTATATTAGGAGCATCAACAGATATTTTACTGCTACTTGAAACCCCTCTGTCTTCCTCGCTGTCATTAGCATTTGTCGATTCAGAATTTTTATCTTTTGCTGTATTTCTCGACAAATTATAGTCGTTAGAATGCTCTAATTTTTTGTTAATATTTTTTATAGATTTATCTTTATCACTGATTGCATGTTTATTCGATACTATAGGTTCATTGGTATCTATTTCAGGAGATTTTGATTTAATTGGTTCTTCAATAGCTTCAACATTATTTACAACATCAGACGATACTGTGTTTTCTTTATCGACTTCATTTTGAGCAATGCTCTGATAAAGTTGATTTTGTTCTTTAATAAATTTAGCCGTCGAAAGCTTATTCGTTCGGCGAATTTTCTTATTTTTCTTTTTGGAAACAACTGCCTTTTCACGATTACTATCTTTAGTTACTTCAATATCTTTGTTTTTTGAACCGAATTCAGGTGGATCTGTTGATGCATTTGTTTCGTCTGCTAATGATTTACTATGATTTAACGTAGGCTCATTTTCAACCTGACACAGTGAAGTTTCAGTTATTATTTGTGCTGTTTTCTTTGATTTCTTACTTTTCCTTTTCTTTTTATTGATATTAATATGATTATCTTCAGAAAATTTACTATATTCTTGGATTTTCTTTTTAACTATCGATGCTAAAGTCACGTCATCTTCAGAATCTTCATCTTCATTTAAAATATTATCTTGATTGTTTTTATCTGACACGTGTGTGTTAGCTACATTTACTTTGATGGTGTCGGTACATTCTGTGGGAATATTTGTGTCAATGTCAGTTTTCTTTGAAGACGACACATCCACTAAGTCTATTGAACATTTCGGTGATATAGCTTTAGTCACAATTGATATATTTTTTGAGTCACAGCTTGGATCTTTTGTGAATGAAGAAGTAACTATATTTTGTTTTTCTGATGTATGTTTATTGTCAATGTCAGATTTTTCTTTTGTATTATTTTCTTTATGCTCTTTACTAGGAAAATTATCATCTTTAATAGGTGGATCTGCTGATGATGAAACTGGAGGTGTTACCACATGTGTTCTATGTTGAGTACTACTAATTTCTGCTTGCTGAATAGCCATAGGATTGGTATCGTCTGAACTTCTAATTTTAACTTCTTCATCAGGTTTGTTTAACATGTTTTCAGAAAGATTTTTAAAAGATATGTTTTCGGATAACACTGAACGATGTCGTTCAGAAGGTGCTTTGATTCGAACTGCCCTTAAGCTTGCAGTTTTATCATTGTTACTTTTTTGTGCACTTGGTTTAGGAGTAGGTGGTAGCGGAATAGAACTTATTACAAGATCGGGATTATAATATAACTCAGACTCTTCTGTTGAGCATTCATCAATAGTTAAATCGATTATACGTTCTTTTGTATCGATTTCATCCACTTTTGATACTGTATTAATTGATGACAAATCTGATAACATTTTAGTATTATCCGGGTCAATATTTCTCAAGGGCCTATCTTCAGGAGATCGCCGTGAATTAGTTTGATATTTTGATGACATTAACTCAGTGCTTTCTTGTAATTGATTTAAATGGCGTTCAGAAAGCTGCGGTGTTGGTGGCGTGAGAAGTATTGAGCTAGATACAGTTGTCGGAGACGTCACCATTTTATTATTGAACGAAGAACACCTATCATGTGTTGTAATTTCAATAACTTGGTCTTTTTTTACAAACGTTTTTAATTCTGGACATGATTTGTTATTTGGAGAACAGCTAGAGTTTGTTTTATCATTAGGCTTATTATTGGGTGACACGGGAGACGTTGAAGTTGAAACATACTGTGGCAAAACATTCAAAAGTTGGTTACGATGATCAACAGGCATAGTCCCCAATATCTCTACGAGCTCTTTGGGCAACATGGCTATTTTTCTCGCAGTTTCAGGATCTTGATCCATACTAGTTAATTTACTACTATCCTCCTTAGCACCCTCTACTAGTCTCTTAACACACTCAAGTGGTTGTTTGGTGCATGGAACTGGGCTCTCTCTGAATTGCAAAGGTTTATCTGAATTATAAACGTATTCTTCGTCTTGTACTATGATGTCATTATCACATGATTCATTCATTACTGGTGACATATTACACGGAGGCGGTTCAACTGATTCGATGTTTACTACATCAATTGTAAGAGGTGTAGCCGGATTATTTCCATCTACATCGATATTCATGTTTGGAGTTTCAACTGGGTTATACTGAGTCACATTCGTCATTGTATAAGCCAGCTGTCTGTGATCATAACCTGACGCTGCTGCTGTGTCACACTGGAGAGAGCTACCAGCACGAGGTTCTGGTACTGAATTAATCGCCAAGCTCAATGGCATTTCAGAATGTCTATATACCATTTCATTACAAGTCACTAAAGCACATGTTGCCCTAGCGCTTTTCGGTGATATAAGATTCGAAGTAGTTATATCTTCGCCCGAGTCAACATCATTTTGAGGTTCATATGTCATAATAGATCTTGATAAGGTACGATTTGATCTTGGTGGTGAGGCATAATGAACATTAACCACTGATTCCGTATCCATACGGTTAATGGATAGTTGCGGTTCAACATGTTGTATAGGACCTCTTTCACTATCAACAAGGATTTCTTCATAATATTCAGTTCCTTGTGAGTCTACATAAATCCGATGCCTTCTTTCATTACTTCTTGATGACAAGTCAGATGGAAAGTCTTCCCTGTTAGACTCAGTATTTTTTGTGCATATATTTAAATTCAATGGTTGTTGTTCTGGCATACGTAATGCTAAAGTATTTGAATGGGTTTCAATACTTCTACTTGATAAATCTGTTGGTCCTTCATCAATAAGTCCACGACTTGGCATGCCTGTATGACACATATGTTGCACTTGCATCATAGGATGTGATAAATCTTGAACGACATTAATTTCTGAGCAGTTTTCATGCATTCTGCGCTTTTCGTATGATTGTAATGTATCATAATTTCCTTTTACAGATAAGTCGGTAGGGTAATGTTCATCTTGCGATCTGCATTGCGCTATTGACATATCATGGATATTATGTTCAACTCTACTACTTTCACTTTCTGTAGGCATTTGTGGATAACTTAACGGTTGAGGTTGATGTGAAGAATTATTAACTCGTAAATCCACAACTTCTTCAGAACTAATTTGTTCTTGTTTTTCTTGTAATCGATTAGAACCTCTATTGGATAGATCTAAAGTTTCATAGTTCTCATAGGCGACAGCACTATGATATTGTGGCTCTTCGATATATTGTACTCCTTTTTCACTAGGACTTGGAATTTTATGCGACAAATCTAACGGTGTTATTAATATGGGTTCAAGAGGCATATTATACTGAAGCTGCCGGATATTGGGTTCATTCGTCGTGTATATTATAGGTGCGCTTGTAGAGGCAATTATAGATGCGGTTGTAGGTGCAATTATGGGTGCGCTTGTAGATGTAATTATAGGTGCACTTGTAGGTGCAATTATAGGTGCGTTTGTAGGTACAATTATAGGTGCGCTTGTAGATGCAACCATAGGTGCGGTTGTAGGTATAATTATAGTTGAGCTTGTAGGTGCAATTATAGGTGAGCTTGTAGATGCAATTATTGGGGCGCTTGGATATATATGAGTTTTCTGATAGGTTGGCTCAACTGGATAGTTGTTTGTAATTAACATTTGATTCTCCATAACGTTTATTCGATTATCTGGCATTGCTATTTGTGGATATACAAGAGGCATACTTTCAGGCGTAATTAAATTACTGACAACTTGAGCATGTTCGACTTGTTTCTCACTAGATCTTCTGTTTACAGTAGGAGCTGGAGCCACAACAGTTTCAACTTTGCCACGGCGAGTATTTCTCCTTGGCCTTGCAACATTGACTAAGCTTAAATCGCGTGAGGGCACTTCTTTGGCAACTTTTGGTTTACTTTTCGCTCTAGTTTCTCGGCTTCTTTTTGTAGACCTTTGAGGCGGCATTGGTTTAGGAGGAGGATAATGATATTCAGGAAAGTGAGCCGGCAAGCCCTTCGTTGCCAACATCTCCATACTCATTGAATGTTGTAATAGGAAATGCTCAGGCGTGACAATTGGTCTTCGACGAGTTGTTTCTTGTCGAGAATTCGTATAGTGCTCACTGCTTTGTTGCGCAGCATATACTTGATTTTCATAATACAATTTCCATTGCAAGAATTCATTGTTTGCTTGAATGTCTATATATTTATCTCCCTGAGGTTGCTCTCGTCGGACACTTTGAGATCTTCGAGTGACTCTAGCAGAGTCATAGTTTTGTGGCGTATCATCTACAGTTGCAGTTTTAGTTGGGTATTGCATTTGCACCGATGTCTGAGCAGTCTCAATGTTTGAATCCGTTGCGGAATGTCTGCGCTCGATCACCGGTTCAGACTCTGATGAGTATCCCTGTGAAGGTGGCATATTTGGTTCCACTAATTTATTTCGCAGCATAGCTATGCAGTCATTTAATCCTTTACGTTTATTTGTAAGTCTATTCCTTTGGAACAATTGCGATTCCATTATTTCTTGGTGACTAAAGTGCAAAGGAGGTTTATCTAACTTAGTAACAATCGCTTCGTTCTCAAAAAGCATTCTCTCTTCAGATGGCATTCGTTGTGTTCTTTCATCATTACACTCTTGTTGTACTAAGAATGTCCGATGAAATTGGACAGACCTGTCCTGAGTATCAGGACAGGCCGTCAAACGAGCGATTGAATGTTTCAGTGGCACATTCTGCGAAGGTTTAGAAGGATTGTTATTACCCTGCTCTGAATTATAACTCTGGCCACTATTGCCAGAATGTTCATTACCTCTATTACTTGATCCATTGTTAGTATTACCGTGTTCTCTTTTGTTGTTAGAATCTTCGTTGATATTGATTCTTTCTGAATCATTATAGTTTTTAGATGACTGCTGACTTTGTATATTACCTTCAGCATCAGAAGGCGCATGCTGATCGTTGACTGTTTTTAGTTCTTTATTAGGAATTCCTTTTCTCCGTGATCTTCTTACAGTAGCTTTTTTGTTAAAAGAGTCCTTATGGCGTAAGATCTTAGAGGCCACACGTTTGAGAGTAGTTTTTAAAATTTTATGATCGTTTTGATCAGGAGGTTTTTTATGGTCGTCATCGACGTCATGCAAGGTTTCACCAAGTTGCACCTTCCGTTTCGCTTCTTCTATCATCCTTTTCTTCATTACAATTTTACTTCTTTGCTTATTTAGTTTTCTTCGAGGGCGCAAAATGGGATTCAAAGGATTCACCATAACCCGATGACGTTTGGCCGGCAAATCTGCCAGCATTTTACGTATAGTTTCAGCTGAAAGTAAATATTTATAGTTATTAAATAATGTGATAATCAATTTAGGAGTATTATATTACATAATAAAACTTTTCATAATCATCGTATAACATAATATAGATTCATCTGAAAAAAAAATGTTTTATAAAAAGTAAAGAATAGTCATCAATTTGGAAGTATTGTATTATATAGCATAACGTTTTAATAAAATAACACTTTTTTAAAAAATATGAATAAACTTACCATCACCTACTTCGGATCTAATTTTTGGTCTAGGCCTCATATGATTTTTTCTATTATGACGAGATCTTATGTCCTTGCGTATTTTTTTACGTATGGTATTGTCGGGTAGTCGAGGACGTCTCTTTCTCATTCCAAATGGTCGATATCTACATTTTCTACGCACTGTGGGAGTATCTCCTGCACAATCTAACATATGTTGGTGTAAGTCCTCTAATGTTACGGACTGTCGACATTTCGTACATTCTCTAAATCCTCGAAGAGGCCGTGTTCTGTTGTTAATCTGACTAGGTGGAACATATAAATGTTTGAGAATGTCAGAATTTAACAGGACTTCTCCTACAATTTCATAATGTTGAATCTGCGCGTTTGGATGATGGTTTGAAATATGAGAAGATAATCCCCTTGAATCACGCGTTTGAGCTCCACACGCACAGCATACATAGCAACGAGGACGGACCCATTCACCACTGAGCACTGCAGGCTTCAAGTCATGATTAGGTTTCGTTGGAATCAGGCCCAAGGACGAAGGAAAATCCAAGCTGTCTCTTCTCGCTTTAACGGGTGTTTCCCTATATTTTATAATCTGTGAAGATGACGTAGGCAGTTCTCGGCTTTCCAAAATTTCTTTTAATTCTTTCCCAATGATAGCCTGCTTTTCAGTCTTCTTCTCTATTGGGGAACTGTTAAACTTTTCTTCAAATTTTTGCCGCATGCATAGCTGTGTCCAAATATCCAAACTAGATACTAAGGTAATTATGCAATTATTTGTGTGAGAATCACGCTTTATTTGTTCGGGACTTATTAAATCTTTAGGGCTCTCAAGATTATCCCACTTCCATTTGTGCTTAGGTGCTATTGCCCTCGGCATGTAAGAGTCAAAAATATTTCTATTAAACTGTTCACATGTCAATATAATTGGAAATCCCTCTACAGTATTAATAGCAACGCTGTTCTTGGCTTTCCGTGTTTTTATAGTATTTTCTGGATCAGGGCTAAAGTTGAAAGTACCGTCAAGAAATTTTGTTAAATTTTCTTGAACATTGCTAGCAACTTTGGAGTAGAAGCTAGTGTCAAAACACTTCTCAAACTTTTGATTTGTTTCGTCAATGTTTTTGTACCATTCCCTTCTATTGGACTCCCCGGTTCGAGGTGACCTGTGAACTACTCCCAGTCTTGACAATATCTGATCAGCATCTGTATTGTGGAAGGAAAAATTGGAAGGTATCCTTTTGTTCCATTGTAAGTCGTCCAAAACTATCATTGCATTCTTTTCGATGACTGTTGCGTTGGCAGAACTCTTACTTGGCGGTAATATTAAATTCGTAGTAATATTATCTTCTATATCAGAGGGATCATTAGGATGTGATGGTTTTAGCTCACATGAAATAACAATACGATTAAAACTGTGTCCGGGTGAATAGTTTTTATCGTCAGTATTAAAATCATTACGCCCGTTAAAATTTAGATCCTTCGTTTTTTTCCTCATAGGGTTTTGGCGTAATTTGTTACGATATGGTAATTTTTGCTGTTCACATGCATTGAGCTTATGTTCTGCCAGTTCACTTGTTGATGGAAACCTAGTGTGACAGTCATAGCAAGCAAAATATTGATTGGGATGGTTGTCAACCATATGTCGAATGATGTCGTTGCCATCATCTTCAATATGGTTGCAAAACAAGCAGATAATGGAATTATCTTGTTTGGATATTGAAAAATGAATCCGTCGTATATGTTTAGAAACACTTTGTTTGGCATAAAATATCTTATCGCAGTAGGGACAAAGGATTTGGGGGGAGGGTGCATCAGACTTTTCAGTGAGATCATCAGGTTTATTTAGGGTAGCTTTAGAGGGGGTAAATCTTTTGGGTTTCTCAGTAGAGGGTTTCGCGTCCAGTTTACGAGTAATCTTAGCAGGTTGATGGCTAGGGATATTAGATTTGCGTGGCCTCAGCCGTCCGTTTAAACCAGACGATGGTTCATCTTCACCCGCACTCATCTTTTTCTGTTTTTTCAAGTCCCTAGAAATGATAAACATCCATAAAGGTACATTTAAATCCGCTGCAAATAAATATTACAGTAAGTAAGTGATAACAAATGAATACTACTGTAGATAATTACAATATTTTGAATGGCAAGTAGAGTTGTAAAAAATAATAAAAAACATTTTTTTCTATCTTATCCATAAATAGACATATTATTTTGTAATACAGTACGTATATTATACAGTTTATACTTAACAATATTAGAATGACGATTAAACCCTAAAACAAAATTAACAGCCAGGCACCCAATTACGCCACGTGACGTGGTCCCTTTTATAAAATATTTAATTGGCAAAAAAAATCACTCTAAAATTAATATTGTTTTTTCATTTCCTCACTCTGGTAAGAATACAAAGCACTGCCTTTAATTTCACCCCTCAACACGCAGTGCCTTGAAAAGGCTAATGTGTTATCACGTCACAATATCTACCACCAGAAACAGTCACTGCTTGACCAGGCCCATTTTAAAAAAGTATGGTCTAAAGACGCCTCTATCCTAAAATACACACCCACCGTTTGGTGTGTATTTGGTACGTACACGAGTGGATTCTCAAATCCTCGAAAGCGGCAATTTTTGTGATTAATAAAGCCATTAAGTTCAAATTCAAATATTTTTATTCAAAACAAAAAGTTACGAGCTTTATTTTTTGAACGTCAAATAATTTACCACCAGTTTTTTTGTTTACAAAAGTAAGTGCCTCAGAAGTTAGAAGTTAGTGCCTGAGAAGAATCGGCGCAAGAAACTCAGCAGCAAATACATATTTAATCATTTTTTGAAATAGACTGGAGCGAGCATTTCATTCCAAAGGCGTGTGATCATTTATAAAATCATTAATTTGGTAATAAACTTTAACACACAAAAGTCTTTTCACAATTTTTTTAAATCGTGATAGTCAGATAGATTGAAAATTCTCTGACGTTTTCTGGGATCCTATTGTAAAAGCGTACACATTGTCCCATAAAAGAATTACGGATTCGATGCAATCGAGATCAAAATGTGTTCCTTCGCATAGAATGATTATGCTCGAAACATCAGCATCACTTTGTTGGTGTCAAATAAACAATTCAACGAGTTCTTTGCCGTGCATGTTCATACTTCAGTTGTTGTGTTGATTGAGTTTTCTAAGCAAGAAGACACAGATCTTTAGACTTTGTCACAAAAGCCTTATTGTGGCTTATATAGCCTTAACCGCTGATGGTAGAAACGTGAAATTTGGACAGATGGTTACTTTCGTTACCCTAAAGGGGTGAAATAGGGATTGAAAGTTTGTATGGTTTTTTTTTAAAATCCCACCGATTTTTATAAAATTTGAAATTCAGACTCTTAAATAGATTTTATTGAATACGTGTTCCGTGGTTTTTTAGAATACACCTCCTAAAAGTGCAAATTAGGGGTCAAAAGTTTGTAAGGAAAATCTTCAAATCGCCACCGATTTATATAAAATTTTAAACTTAAGACTCTTTAAAACATTTCATTGAACACATGTTTAGCAAATAAGGGATTGTAAGTTTGTATGGGAAAATCTTTAGATCACCACCGATTTTATAAAATTTGAATATAGACTCTTTAAAATATTTCATTAAACACGTGTTTCATGGTATATTAGATTTTACACCTGAGGGAGCAAATAAGCAGGCGCAGCTACGCGCTAGTCTTATATATAACTAGCGGCCCTCCCACGGCTTCGCCCGCTTGAACTACATGATTATTCATTTAATAAAGAAAATTGACTGACAGTCAAATATGTTGATGTCAATGAATAATTTAATTTAGTCGTTCAGAAACAGCCTTAATATAATATATGTTAAACTATTAATTTAGGTAAGAATTTATAATATTCTTTGTAAAATAGCTGTAATGATTGCATATTACAAAAATCGAATCGAATAATCCAATATCGAAATCGAATCCAAAATAGTTAATCGAATATCGAATCGAAAATATTCTCACATTTCAAAGGCCAACTTATGCCTTGAGTTCATTCACTTTTTTTTATGAACCGACTTGCATGAAACAAACTTTAGATGTTGAGTTAAAACAAAAATAATTGGTGAAAGATTCAAGTAAATCGGTTCAGTACTTACGAAGATAAGTGTGACCTAGCGTGATACATACAGACAGACAAGAAATTCAAAAAATATATTTATGTTTTCTATTGTTCTTTTTAGTGCCCCTCCATTCATTTCAGTCAAAAATACTTAATATAAAGACAAAATATTCTTACTGTTTTATTATAAATAGAGATAAACAGTAAAAATATTAACTCAACATCGTAACGTAACATCTAAAGTTTGTTTCATGAAAGTCGGTTCGTTGAATTAAAAAAAAGTTATCGTCATTTGAATGAGCTCAAAACATGCGTTTACCTACAAATATATAGCAATTTATATCTATACTTATAATAAATCTATATACATAAAAATATAACATGTAAAAAGAATGTAATGTTTCAAAAAAAATATACGTATAACAAAAAAATCGCTTTAAGTTCAAAGTATTGTTAGCTGAATATCCAACGTGCGACGGAATATCCTGCGCGCGAGCAGAGCATCGACACCCACCACCACCGCGCTCATTCATCTTATAACAGCTAGTGCGCATGGGGGTGCGCTCTCCGTTTGGCAGGTCGGTAATCGTGCGTAAGGGTGGTTGGCGTTGATACTGTGAGGCGAGTCTTAGTCATTGTTTAATTATATTTCATTATGTACTCAGATTTATTCACACAGAATTATTGTTTGTATAAGTACAAGTCAATTCTGTAATATACTGCTTGTTATCTGAATTCATTCAGTCATTCTGAATTATCTCTTTTTATATTAAACATTTGTGATTCCTAAGAATATATTATTATAAATATATGAACATCAAATATCAACATTGGTCGTATTTTTAAATTCAGTACAATCAAAAATCCTTATAGAAATTACGATAATGTAGTAAAAAAATCATATTAGAATATTACAAATTAAAGTGATATAAAAATATATTAGACGTCATTCTTTAATGACACAAGCCGTAGACCGTAGTGATATCACTTACTTACAACACAAACATTCATACTCACGGCGGCAGCAAAAACATATGGTCGGGTGAAAAGTCATTTAAACTATCGTCTGATAGTAACAGGCCCAGCTTGAAGAAAATAGTTACATCATGTCCTTGTTCCAACGTCAATAAACCATCTGGCAGGTATCTGGACCAAAATTTCACCTATTAACGTACAGGCACAGCCTCGTCAAAACGCTAAAGGAGAAGAGAAACAAAAAACATTTAGTAAAACAAAAAAATAAAAAAATTAAAATAAAGCATGCAAATGAGAAACAATCCGGCAAAGGAATGAATAAAAATAAATAGAGAGCCACAAACAAAGCTGACTAGGAAAGTTTGCTATAAACTACAATAACCCCAAAACCCTAAATATCTATCAACAGATGTAATTTAGTCCTATGGAAAGAATGATAAATTATAAAACGCAAGGAGCGGGTCGGTCCCCCACGCCGCCCAGTCCCCGGCCGACCCCTGGCCACCCGGCCGCCCCGCCTCGCCGAATGTGGGATGCATAGGTCCTCATTATGCAGGTGACATTGGTAAACATCGCGATCGTTCCTGTCCAATAGTTGAGCGACTGTGCGAGTCCATTGTCTATCAATTGTATGTTTCTAACGGTTGTTTATAAATAGAAATAGGAAAACATAAAATATGTATAACACCTAGGAAAAATTTAAGATAGTTAAAAATGTAATTACACCCGTTCTTTCTTTGCGACATTGATTTTTTAACTGCTTATATTTTTTTGTTATACCTAATAAAGAAAGCCCGGTCGCGTGAACGAAGACGACTTTTTATTATCTTAATTTACTTTCACTTGGATTTAAAGATATTATGTACCTATATGTTCCTATCGCATGGTTTTTTTAACGATAGAACGAATGAAAAGACGATATCTATTTTAAATGACATAAAAAGCTTATACACTTAAATATATTACTACAATATTTATAGCCTTAACGCGAGTATTTGGTTTGTTGAAACATTTCTCAAAAACGAAAGTTCGGGGTTACCAGTCAGAGAAAAGTTACGGAAAGTTTTACAAGAGGAATTCGATGTAATTAGGTAGCGATATTCCAAGAACACCGTGAAAAATACATTCGCCAGAGTCGAGTGACAGTTATCCTTAGATATAGGAAAATGTCAACTAAAATTCAAGTTAAAGACATCAGCAATGACGAGCGGCACGCAACAGATACAAACGTTCGCATCACTAGCGCACTTCATGAGAGGTGCCGTTCTAAAAACAACATAGTAATATTTAAGTCTTCTCTAAATTACCTTTGTTGCTGGTAAGAGTCGGTAGAGATACAATCGCAGCGTCGACACTAAACGTATTCTAGCAATTTTATGAAATCGCCAAAAGCCTTAATTTAATTTATACTACAAAAAACAGAAATATGACGACTGCCTACTGCACCACCACTCGTTCTCTCGTCACGGACCTGATAAGGATACAATAGATAAATAATAATTTGTAATACTTACATATGTATTCGCGGGGCGGCGCAGAGCGCCCGCCCCCGGTTGTACACAGGGCCACACGTGGCTCCTCCCCGCTTCGGCCGCTGGTCAAAGAACTTCTTTCAAGGAGTTTACAGCAGTTCCTCGGAAGAGCCAGGTTGACGCTGCTCCTGGCCGTACTCTAATTTTATCTGGAATTTTATTGCGTCTTCAGTATCGTCTTGATTTTTACCAATTTCCTCCTCTTCAAAGAATTTGGTGAAAACCAACAGATTTTTTTATTTGTATGTGTTAGGCGAAAGTGAGTTTTGGTATATGTTGTATTTATTTTAGGAATTTTTTTTTTTTGTAAGAATTTAAAATTATAGCACAATTGTGATCAACACGCATAATAATTTGACAGCATTTATTATTTGAAATTATTAGTTGGAATTGATTTTGTACACGCTAGAAACGCCCATATATCAAGAATTCAATTCAATTCAATTAATTTTATAAAGAAATTTTAAAAGCACACAAAAACTAAACTTTTCTTCAAATTCAAGTAGCAATACGTCCGAAAATCGAAAAGTAGTCCGAAAAGATGAAATTGTCATAGTCAAGTCAAATGCCGCGTCGAAAGCGCTATATCAGCGCTCGGTGCATCGACGAAGGCGGCCGCGAGAGGACTTGTTGCTTGTGCTTGCGAACGCTGACAGACGACTGACGCAGCTAATATACCGTTGCAAAGGGTCTGGGACGAGGGAGGAGGGCCGAGCCCGGCCAAGGGAGCCCTAGGGCGCACGAGCGGATCTATACCTAGCCTGTCCCACCTATAACCACCCTGCCCGGTCTTACCTTCACCTACCTTATACGCCGTATTGAATAGGACATCTAGGACATGCGCCGAGCAAAACGCAACCGTATCGCAACACGATACAGTGCACTATATTTAAATGTATTTGTGATTTATATTCATTTTTTAGAGATTCAACAGATGAACGTACTTCTTCTTAACGTGCCTCTCCAACTATTGAAAGTTGGTTGGTATTTTTTTTTCATTGGTTGACTATTAAATGCAGAGAGGAGAGCGGAGGGATATTATCGATTAGTTGTTATGCTCATGGATACAATCCTTAGTTGTACTTGAATACAGGAATAAGACATCTAGGTACCTAAGACTTAAGCTCGGGGTTTGATAGAGGGTGGGTGTTAAGGGGTCGCTGGTGGTATCTATTGTACATGTTGTGATTTGTTTACAAAAAATCAATTCAATGGCAGAATTAAAGCCTTTCTAAGAATAAATTCTGTGAATTTTATGTGTAGAATAAAATATATTTTTTCTAGTTTTCAGAAACCCTTGAATAATGTATGTATAGAATTTATTGTATATACATAGATCCTGGTCTCAAGTAAATAAATACATAATACCAGTCATCGACTGTAACTTTGCTTGTATGGACTTTAAAAATTAAAACTTTTTTTTATTAATTGATTTTCCTCATTCCAGAAATTTTGAATAAATCTTTCTTATCAGTCACATACACTCCCTAACCTATATAATATATGACATTTTTTTAAGTCCAGTAGTTACGTCTGTGGGTTGTCTGTCAGTCGGTTAGCAAAAGTCGCAGTAGCAAGAGTTTCATATACCTATTCAAATTCAAAACAATAATACTCCACAACTCCGTCCGAAAGCAGTATATCTTAGATAAACACTAAGGTGGAGAACCAGTGTCTACCCCACTTTGTTATTACAGTATTTAGTTGTTACACATATTTCCTATCGTGTTTGTAGCTTAAGTAGTCGTTTATATATGTTACCGGCAATGTATCAAATAATATGAACATTGTGTAGAGTACGTGGTGTTCCATCGGAATTGTGCAAAATAAATGGATCATGGTCCTTAACGATTCTTAAATGCAAATTAGGTTAGGTTAGAATAGGGCTTGTTAGCTGGTAATTACTGGTAATTTCATATAGATACCTAAGTATCGTTACAATTTGATAGCAAAACTTGGCAACTTATCGGAGTGATGACCTTATAATAAGGTTAATTTTGCGTTAAATCTTAACGTTAAATTTAGTGTTACTTCGAAAGTAGCGATAAAAGTAGCGGTATAAATCATTCTTTTATTTTGTTACCTTTATGCAACGTTCCCTTCACATTTTATTTCGCTACCATTGCTCATTTTGTTAAAAACTAAGATGGGGCGTACGTATTAGTGTGTAAAAGTTTGGCACATATGCATAAAATATTAAAATTTCATTTATTCTATTTGTCTAAAGAATTTAATTCATTTACGTTTCGATTTATAATTATTGTTTTAGTTTTAATTGAATTATGTATTGGATTACATTAGAAGAATATTTAAAATTATTAAAGTATTATAGTATATTCATATTTAAATTAATTTCTCTGTTAAAATTTAATATACACGCGAGAGAGAAACTCTTTTATATCGCTCTTCAGTTCGCTCTTTTTAGATTAACTCCAGTGTCATTTAGATGTGGAATTATTATATTATATTTGCAAGGTATACTAAAAAGTAACCCAAAAACAAATAAAAAAGTAAAAAAAAAGTTTAAGTTAAACGGTTTTATATTGCAGATAAATGTACTAAAAGTTAAAAAATAATTTCATGGATACAGTACAAAATAAAATCGTGGGGCATCCATGAAATTATTTTTTAAGTTTTAGTACATTTATCTGCAATATAAAACAGTTTAACTTAAAAAAATTTTTACTTTTTTATTTTTGTGTTTTTTATTTTTGTTTCTGTTTTTTGTGTTTTTTTCTGCTTTTTTTGTGTTTTTATTTTTTTGTAGAATTTGTTGTTACCATTTTGTTCCCACAAGTACTGGAGTAAGTAAGTAAGTAAGTTGGGTGGTGTATCCTTAGCGACGTACCATTTTTAGCCACCCTATCGCCACAGTCCTCGACAGGACACCAGATCTTGACTTGGGTGGGAGATTCATATTGTATTATTGTATAGTATACTGTATTATACTTACCAAGCCCTTTATTTCGATACCCATATTGATGGGATTGAAAACTACATTATCCGCCATTTTGTAGCAGTGGCCATCTTTGATTTTGATATTGTGTAGTGCACTGAATTCTAATTGACAAGCCCTTTCATTTAATACCCATATTGACGGGATTGAAAAAAAGTAAGTTGTCCGCCATCTTATAGCGGCGGCCATCTTGGATTCTCAATAATATTGAATATGGATAATTGTTTTGTCACCAGAATCAAAGGCGTATACGAAATTTCAGATCAATCGATTAACGGGAAGAGGGTTAAATTTCAATTACTAAATTTGACCCAAACAAACAAACGGTGTGAGCTAAATAAAACCGTTTAAAAACAGAATCTTTATAGCATTTTTTTGTTATCTGTCTGTCTATAAGTCTCTTCACAAGAACGCATGCTGTATAAAATTCACAGCGTAATGAAAACTTTCAGGGTAGGCCCCGTTTACCTAGAATTATGAAAATTGACAAGTACTAAGAACTTATATTACCTACTAATAAATTATATTTTTTATATATATTATATATTTAGATATTTATAGATGAAGCCAGACGTTGCGCAGAGGCCCAGCGTGTAACTTAGCGTAAACGCTTAAATACGCAACAGGTTATGGGCTAGATTCCTCCACTCGAGGAAATGAAGTATTAAATATTGGAGCAATACCTTCAAAATTCGGAGGAAAGTGGGGAGCGGAGCGTCGTTACGCTAGGTTCCCTCTGCCCACCCTGCTACATGCGGAATATAGCTTGAAGATAAAAAAAAAAATACAGATATATCCCAAAAACAAATTATAGTTATATCTGTAGTAGTTCCTTTGATACAAAATGGTTTCGCCAATATAAATTACTAGTGGGCGTGCCCAGCTTCGCCTGCGTATTTGCACCCTTAGGGATGAATTCTAATTAACCATTTTTAAGTCTAAATTTAAAATTTTATGAAAATCGGTGGCGATTAAAAGATTTTTCCTTTTAAACTTTTAAACCCTTATTTGTATACTTAGGGGGGCAATTCTAAAAAACCACGAAACACGTGTTCAATTAAATATTTTTAAGAATCGAAATTTTGAATTTTATATAAATCGGTGCCGATTTAAAAAAAACCATACAAAGTTTCAACCCCGATTTCCTTAGGGTTAAAATTTTTCAAAATCCCTTCTTAGTGGATGTCCAGATTACGAAACTAAACATCTGTCCTAATTTCATTTGTTTCTGTCATCAGCGGTTAAGGCTGTGCGTGCGTCTTATCTCAGTCCGTGAGAACATGTCCTTTTTTAACCGACTTCAAAAAGAAGGAGGTTATCAATTCGACTGTTTTTTTTTTATTTTTTTTTTGTTTGTTACCTCATAACTTTTGACTGGGTGAACCGATTTTGAAATATTTTTTTTGTTTGAAAGGTGAAGCTGCCCGAATGGTCCCATTTTTTTTTGGTTCATGTCTGACAATGGTATCTATGAGAAAATCACATAAGTCTTAAATTTGCATTAGGTATGTGCGCGACAAATAGACGAATAACTCAATGTCGCGCAAACCGATTTTGATGATTCTTTTTTTATTTGAAAGGATATACTTCAAGGATAATTTAGTGAAAGTTTGGTTAGGTTCCGATTATGGGATCCGGTGAAAATTTAGAAAGTTTGTTTTTTTTGGTAAAAAATTGATTATACTGTAATAGTTACAAGCAAAAACTTTTTAAATTGATGTCAGAGGTGAGATTCCTGATCGTTGCATTTCTTTTCCACCAACCTCAAAAAAGAGGATGTTCTCATTTTCAATCAACTTCAAAAAAGGGAGATTCTCCATTCGTCCGAATACTTTTTATGTATTTTCTTGTCAATGTACCAAAATGTAACTTTGCACAAAAATAATACCTAATTAAATAAAGTTTCACTTAGGACAACCACAACCACGCGTTGACAACCACTACCACCACCATCACCACTCGTTTAAGAATCATCACGTTAAGATCATACCCATCACTAAAAATCGTAAAATAAATTAATTTTTAACAAAAACAAAAACCGACTACTAACAACGAACTAAAAAGTGAAAAATAATTTTAGAAAAAATTTATAATTTTTACGTCGGTATCAAACTAATGCTACAACAACCTTACTACAATATCTAATTACTAAGCCTGTTTGTTTTACTTGGCACCGACTTCAAAGTTATAAAATCTTTGTATAATTATTTTTCACTTTTTAGTTCGTTGTTAGAAGTCGGTTTTTGTTTTTGCTAAAAATTAATTTATTATATATAGACTAGTGGACTAAAAATAAAAATAAATTAAATCAAAGAAACAGGACTGGACCAAATGCCACGCTTTGTGCAACCAAATATTTGAGTTCCTACTGAAGTAGTAACATCTACTCACTTCTCTCTGTCTATTAAGTAAATTATTTCACATAACTACTTCATGTTATTTAAACTTTTTTTAGTAATATTTAATCCTATTTCAGTCCAGTCCAGTTCAGTCCAGTGAAAATAGCGTTAGTGTCCATACATAACATTTTATAAAGTAATGCAAAGAATGAGACCGTCGTGGTGTAGTCTTACAATAATCATCATCATATCACGTAATTAATAATGAAGTACAACTTATAAAATTTGACAATGCATAGTAGAGTAGGCTGAGAAAATGTAGTGTCGACCTTTTCTCTTGCCTTCTTTCCGTGCGAATTCACCTTGCCAGGGCCAAGGTAAATAACCAAACATATTTCTAAGAAACATAAAAGTACCAACAATAGGCTTCCCCAAATAGAATGCGCGTTACAAGTGTTAAATGACAGGTGATCTTTTCGGACTCGGCGAGTGGTGTGTTAATGTCAAGATCAAGTGGCACAGGTAACTGATGTCATTGTGAAATATATACATGGTATGTCCTGTGGAACAGAGCAGGCAGAGTGAAGAGAACCAAGTGTTAAGACACTCCGACTAAATTCAAGACATAACGAGTGATTGAACGCTGCGCTTTGCTCCGGTTAGGAATAAAACCAGCTAGGATTACATTCAGGCGTTTATTTTTCATTTTATTGAATCAAAATTTCATGGCGCTTATGCAAATATAAAAGCAAGCTGAAGACATAAAAATATGATTGAAGTAAGGTTTACAAGAAATAGTGGAAAAGATATTACAGGTTCGATTTTCCTACCCCCTAAAAGCTCAAAACTGAACGAAAGACTAGAGTTGACTTTATTTTTTTTTACCTTCATTTCGACACCTGTTCTAGAAGAACCTGGTATTACGACACTCCGTTACTAACTATCCGCCCAATTTTTGACTCTTTTCTTTACTTTTCTTCGATTCTCCAGAGTAGAAAAATAATAATCAAAGCTTTTCAAAGTGAAAAGAAAATACAGGAGACGAATTTTTGATTTTATTAATATATTTCGTCATAACAATCCATTATGTTTGCTATTAACGTCGTGTCACCGATTAATTGACTATAAGCCGCTCTTTCACATATTCTCGTTCCTGTACAATTTTATAATTTTAAAATATATGATTTTTTTGATTTTAGTCTGTGGCGGTTATTAACCTACAGTTAATCAATACACACGCGTTAATCAATACATATAAAATGTTACACTGTTTTCTTACACTGTTTGGAAATAGTTTGATTTATTTTTTGAAATATGCTTAATTGAACCAGTTGCTATAGGTTCAGAAATTTAAAATCCGACTGTTCAAGGGACGGTGTGAGTTCGATACTTACTTGGAAAAATGGATTATCGCCATTTAAAAAAGAAATTTACCCCACTTTATGGGGAAATTGTGTTTCTACGGAACCCTGGAAGGTGTCTCGCTGTGCCATCAATAATGCAAAATTTTATAAAATCATATTTCAAATTCAAAGAAAGCCCCGATAAAGTAATCCTAAAATCCAGGACGTAGGACACGTACATACATAAATAAATAAAAAGTATTTGAAAATAGGATGGCCGGCAAATTGAAAACAAACCTGGCAAAAGTAAAAAAACGGTACAGATATTGGAGCTGAATCTACTGAGTTTTCAGTTTTGTTATTACAGAATACGTAATAGGTTGCTATCATTTGGAAATATTTTATTCCGATTCCGGTTGACTATGAGAATAGGCGATGAATCGCGCGGTCAACACTTTACGGTTACAGCGTTTACACTCGCAAGCTTGTGCCGCTGTGTCATGGCAGCCTCATCCCTTTCCTTTTAATAATATACCTATAATAGTATGAATTATTTATTTTAACTGTCACATGTGTAAATTCGTATATAACGCCAGAGAATCAAACATAAAAACCACTTATTACAATAAATGAAGGAAAATATAAAATAACTATCTATACTTGTGGAAAAAATATAATTGTGAATAGTTGCCCGTAGGGAGACTATACGTAGAAAGAATTGCATTAACATCCCACTTTCCCATTGCGCCGCGACAAACGTGACGTCACTTTCTTTTAGACAGGAAGTAAGGGATTGTCAATCACGGGCGAAGCAACAAGTGGCTATGCAAAATAACGGATTAGTACAAAGTCAGCGAAGTTACTTGTGTTAGTCTTTTGTGAATCAAATCATTTCTATATTACTATTTACTTTTAGTTTTCTTTTTTATGGAAAAAGGTCAAGGCAAACGAGCGTTCGGGTCACCTGATAGTAAGTGATCACCGCCGCCCACGACCCCGTGCAAGACCAGAGGAGCTACAGGTGCGTTGCCGGCCTCCAAGGTGGAGATAGACTCGCTTTTTAAAGGTACAACCTGTAAACACTGTCGCGGGTACACCATTCCATAGTTCCGTGGCGCGTGGAAAGAAATTCCTACGTAACCGCACAGTAGTGGAGTGCCATGTATCCAAGTTGTGTGGTGAATATTTAGGTTAGGAGGTTTAGGAGTCCCTAATATAGACATTTATACTGTTAGTATCATATTCAGTACATTAAAATTTGTGAGTTTAAAGTTTTTGTGTTGTGTTTTGTTCATCATCAGTCATCGCGCAGGTAACGAACTACATTTTAACTTTTAATATCACACTTTCTTGCTTATTGCATTCCCTTTATTTTCTAACATATATAAACATTTTTAATCTAACAACACAAATTCGTGGTACTAACACCCCTCAGGGAGAGGTTAAGCTCCAGCTGACGCTCGACGAACTAAAATCATAAAAGATGCAGTGCGAACAACTACTGAAAGAAAGGGAAGACAATGAGCCAGAATTTATTCAGATTATGGACAAAAACAAAAATCTTAAAAATTATTTCTCAAAAATTTACTTAGAATACTCAGAAATACTACAAAAAGTAAAAATCTGCAGAAAACAGTAAATGGGAAGCTCTCAAGCTTACAGATAATCTCGAATCACAACTGAATGAGGCCAAGGAATATATATTTACATTAGAAAATAATTATTTAAAACAAAAGGCCTCTCAAACCCAGAGCCTACTTTAAGAGCTGGTTGAGAATACATCCCCTAGGATCCCGATCCCATTCCAGGTACAGAATATTCCCTGGTTTCTCCAGTCATCACCTATGAAGATGAAATTTCAACAATAGATTTGACTGTTGATGATTCGGTGACTTCCAAGCTCTTAATAGTACAAATAAATTTAAAAAAAACATTAAAATAAATAAATATATTAAAAAACACAACAACTATTAAAAACAAAAGACATTTGTAAAAACTTTACAAAAATTGCAAATAATTGTTGTAAAATTCCATACACAACAACTTGAAAAGTCTCAAATCTCTTCAGGCAAGAAGGTGTGCTCGCTTGCCTTTGAAGATTTTGCATCAAGTCACGAGGTGCTTAGCAGAAATTTCGTTTTCAAGTTTAAGTACTTGACCACATAGTTCAAAGGTTTGTGTATGTACGTATGTATACGTACATGGGCTCATCAAAGTAAAGGTACATCAAAGAAAACTAAAACGATTCCATTTTTGGGCCCAGAATGTAAAGAGATGTAAATAGTATGATTTTTTACATTCAGGTTCACCATTCTATCCCTGAAAATTCTATAAGTTTTGGCAAACTGAGAGCTGAGTTATTAGAGATTTGATAAAAGTGAGGTTGTTGTTGTTGCTTGTTCCAAAGGATTTCTCTGTCGGTTGCTAAGTAGTAAGAAAGAAAATTGATACACCGGCTCCGCCTGTGAAATCTTTTCAGAAGAAGAACATTTTCAAAATTCAACAAGTACAATTTCTCAAAATTGAAGCAAAATATACAAAAATCATAAGACACGATGTCATTGTTACTCAGCTGTCACATCTATCATTTAAAATATAATCAGTTCAGTTCTTTATTTATGTCGCTTCTAGCGTGCCTTAAAATATGATGAATTTTTAATGCTTAGTGGCATGCTCAAAGCGCCATAAATAAAGAACTGAACTGATGATTGAATTTAATAAGTTAAGGGTCTAAAACTATTTTTTTTTATTTTTCTCCACTTTTAGTATATCAATTTATTATTATTTGCTATTCTAAAAATTAAAAAAAAATTACAAATTTTTTAGACCACATCTCAACTCTTTACATTTGAGCCTAAAAGTTTCAGTCTCTTTTAGGTTTGATTTGAAGTCTAATTCTCATATCGGTATTTTACACAACATATGTTTCTAGAAAATATGTTCAGTATTTTTGAGTTATAGGTATCAACGCAGTCTGAGGCTAAACTTCATGTTTAGTGATTTGGTGGTAGATTTTGTTTTTTGACATTTACCTATACCTACTACTTGTTACTGACATATACCTACTACTTGTTAACTAAAGACGGGTATCAAAAGCAATAAAAGAAAGATTGGCCCTAACAAAATCGAACCAACTAAGTTAATCTTACAAACACACAAATAACAATTAGAATTCGCAACGGACCTGCCTAACCGATCACCCTTTAAGCCATAATGTAATGTAACTACATATTTGACACTAGTTGTTTTATTTTTAATCGACATTTTTAAAAAGAAGGTCTTCGGTATTTTTTATTTTTTCTTATAAAAAACAGTTTCTTAAAGACAAAGGTCATCTCCAAATTGAATGACTGTTACAGAGTTATTATTTTTCTTTTATAAGTCTTATTCTTTCCTATTATTCGATTTTCTACTTTCCATCCATTTTAACACGCTTTTATTGGGTCGACTTATAAGAATGTAACAAAACCTAAGCCTACTGAACCTAACCTAACTGAATTTGACTCACTTATAAAATGTATCATCATGAAACTTGGCAGTTATAAGTAGCTTAGATGACAATACAATATTGTGGTATCATCAACTGGTCTGATGATGGGAACCAGGGCCTGAATAGCGGAACTCTTCGTCGTATGACGGGTTCTTTTATTAACTTTCGTCTAGCCTATTAGTGGCACAATTGCTCAGCGGTGCGACTAGGGCATGATATCTACTATAAACTACCAAATCAACCTCAAAACTATTCATTCAAACAAACCTTCAAAAGCACATTCAAGTCTCAATTATGGAAATGGAAATAACGTCAGTCCTACTTGGTCAGCAAAGAAATCCTACAAACATCTATGCATTATTCATGAAAAAAAATGCATATAATAGCAACAGAAGTGCAAGCCGCGAATAAAATTTAAAAAAATATTCACAAAATTATGTTGAAATCATATTTCGTTTCACTGCAGTGGCAGAGCTTTTCTGCGTTAAAATATGTCAACAAGTTTCTATTTCTATATTTATTGTACAAGTGAAAGAAATAAAAATATATATATATCGCCACCGCTAGCATATATATATATATATACTACCGAATATATATACTACCGAATAGAACGGATACCGAATATATATATATATATATATATATCGATAGTTAATTAGGGGAGCGAACTAATCTTTTTTTTTTATCTTCTAGCACACAGTAGGGTGGGCAGAAGGAACCTAGTGCCAAGACAATCCGTTCTCCATTTTCCGCCGAATTCTGGAGGCATTGCTTAATGAGTAGCGGAACTCAACACCGGGCTTTTCCTCCACATCAGAAAGAGGAACTGAAAATATTAAATATTTCATTTTCTTGAGTGGGGGGAAACGGATTCATAACTTACATAGAAATCGAACAAAATGAACATTAAGCGGTGTCGAATTAGTCATTCGTTCTTTTCGAGCTAATAATTTTGGTTGATTTAAATTAATGCTTATATATAAAGATGTGTTCATTCGTTTATAAAATTAAAGAAAAACATGTTCGAAATGTTGAGTTTTCAAAAATGCTGTACCTAATACTAATTATGCGGGAATGGTTCAGTCGAATGTCTACTTCAGTCAGTTTTGTTTTGGTGCATGCTCGATACTTCTAAACTATCATACGCCTGAAATCTCTTCATCTAATACCTAACACTGAAATTCATACAAAATACATGTGATATCAAAAATGTCAATGACACAGACACACGTACGCCTACGCCTACGTATTTAAAAATATTATAGATTCCGAGGTCTACTCAGCTACAACGCGGAGTTATGTTCCGCGAAGATTGACAAACGAAGAATGAAAAAGTAAATAGTTTCTTAACACATAGGCAGGGAGAGAGATTAAAATTTAAAAAAAATGTCATAAAACCCACAAATTTCTCCATACAGAATCACTTCAACACATTAACTTCAACCGGGCGTACTGGACGAAAAAAATATCATCTCGAAGCACAAAAGGGAGGATATCACTTTTAAATTTAATCATCATTAATCAATTGTCAAGCCTGTCTCGAGGCATGCGCGACTTCCATTCAGTAATATTGGCGACGCATCCCCGTTGGTACTGAACTAACGGGTAACTTACTATTAACTAAAATACTTGAGTAATGTTAGTGTATCATTTCTTTTTTATGGTGCAGTTGGCAAGACTGATCAAGAAGGTCTTAGATTCGAGTCTTGCCCAGTATTCTCACGAGTAACGTCATACAAAATAGCCTACAGCCTTTCTGTGACCTATACAACACAAAACGAATTTTTCCTTTTTTTCTGAGATTAGCGCATATAACCACACAAGCTCTTCAGCTAGACATATAATGTACTAGTGGGCCCGTGCGGGGCTACACCCGCTTGAAATATAAATATTAATAAAGAAGTTGAAAAGATTCAGTCAATTCAGTAAAACAGTTGTATAAAAAAACCGTTATAGGCCGAGATCCCATCGCTTAAATCTGCAGGGATCTGTTATTAAACTTAAATTAATGAATAATACATCACTAGTAGAACAGATTACACTAGAGTTGCCTAAAAAAACCTGTCGCAATCACCTTTAATTAATTTTTTTCGTAACTCGTTTTTGGAGAAAATTGCACTCATATGTTTTTTATATGAACTGACAGGTCACTTAATGTTAATAATTTGCACTCATGTTTTTTTAATTCAAATTCAAAATATTCTTTAGTCAAATAAACTTATTATAAGCACTTTTGAATTGTCGAATGAACATATAAGCAAAAACCACCGGTTCGGAAGGCAGTTCTGCTGAGAAGAGCCGACAAGAAACTCAACAGTTGCTCTTTTCAAAGTCTATGGTACAATTTATTACATTAGCTGGCAGCTATCCTGCATTACATTCAATAGACATGAATTCCATATATGTTTATCATCTAAGTATTCTTAAAAGAGTGTAATAAGCTCTACTTGTTAGAATTTTTTTTACAGATATTTTTAATTTTGGTAGTGGCAAACCTAGAATACACTGCGGAATTTTATTATATACACGTATTCTCAGACCCATAAAAGATTTATTAACTTTTTGGATGCGAAAACTTGACGTAACAATCTTATCTTTTATTTCCCTTTCCTACCGTATGACTGTCACTATTTTTACTATGACAATCTATATTTTGTCGGACAAAGAGAATATTATAATATATAAATTGGGAAGCAACTGTAAGAATACCTGCATCTTTGAAAACATCTCGCAGAGCATCTCGCGCTCTTAGTTTATAAATATATCTTACGGCTCTTTTTTTTGAGAATAAATATTGAATTTATATCTGAAGCACTGCCCCATAGCAGCTTTCCATAAGACAAATACTTTGAAAATAGCTATAGTAGACTAGTCGGGCAGTTTGCAAGCAATGAATTATATGTCAAATTAAAGCTTATTTTTTTTCAGAACACTATAACACACGGTTGCCTGGAAAATAACTGCAGCAAACAGGGGTTGCCATCGTTTGAAATATTTTATTCCGGTTCCGTTTGACTATGAGAATAGACGATGAACTGCGCGGTCTGCCTTATGTTTTAAAGTAAAATATTATATAATAGAACGTCAATCTTAAAATCAATGTTTATTCTAATTATTCACCTGTTAAATGATGATTTTAATAATAATATTCCATCCTAATATTTATTTATATTACCATTTTAAAACGACTCAATTATCTTATTAAATAAATGTTTAGCAAATACCGATCTACTAAAAAGTACTTATTAGTTACATCATGTTTTGGCATTTACCCGAGCGTGGCAGATTACTGGGAATAGTTTTCTGTATGTACTTAATATGATTAAAATCATCATTCTTCATTCATCATTCATTCATCATTCATCTATTCATCTCTCTATTCTCATAGCCAAACGGAACCCGAATAAAATATTTCAAACGATAGCAACCCGTTTGCGGCAGTTATTTTCCAGGCAACCATGTGTCTTTTTTTTTTCTTTTTTTTTTTATTTTAACATCTACATCCACGGGCGCATAGTTGCCCGTGCCTTTTTTTATTTTATAAAAGTTATTTTAATGTGGCGTACTTAATTTTAGGACAATTTAAGCTGTACTTATATCTAGAGCTTATACTAGAGGGGTTGGATGAGACCCCTACCGACATTCTTTTTTTTTTTTTTTTTTTTTTTTTTTTTTTTTTTTTTTTTTTTTTTTTTTTTTTTTTTTTTTTTTTTTATTATTATTATTATTATTATATAACTTATTTTATGTAATTACTTTTTACATGTAAAGAACACCTTCGCCTATTAGATTTGGCCTGGCTCATGCAGAACGCCTTCCTTGAGTTTTTGGATCAGTGCCTCTATCACCCTATCATCTCTTTGTGACATTGCCCCTTTTAGGTTCGCCTCCACCACCTCCGTAGATGAAGCGCCCACCGCTCGGCTGATAAAGTTGCCTATTGCGTCTCCGCCGTCGTCAGAGTAATAGACACAGGTGTTGGTATCTCTCGTCACTGCGACGACTGCGTGAGAGACGCTCTCATGTACTCGGATCCGTGCGCGTCCGGTTCGGACGATGACGACGTCTGCGAAGGTCTGCCCCTGGGCCTCATGGATAGTCATGACTCGCGAACCTGCTCCAGCTCCATATCCCTGGTCTTTCAGCTGCCTCTTCTCCTCCTGCGTGTGGACCAGATATAGGGTGCCGTCATTACAGTGTGGTATTCGCGCGTCGGTGTATCCGAGAACCTTTAGGGAGTGGACAATGGGGCTTGCGGAGTAAATGCTGTTATATACTCCGGCGAGGGCATAGGCGACGTCCATTGGGCTCCGGTGTGTGCAAGGCAACTCGCATGTGATGTTGGTTGTCAAGCTAGGCCTGCAGTACCTTAGTTCGAATAGATTTTGTCTGTCGATGTAAGGCAGCTGATTGATATCTCCGATGAGTGTGACCTCGTTCGCTCCTGACAGTCTGGCCGCCATAACAATGGCCCCGAAGTGGTTCATGAGGGCTTCGTCCACCGTTAGCCGGTTTATAACTATTCCCTCATGAAAACCGTTGACTAAGATCGAGGCCATTGTTCGCACTCTCTTTGTCGCTTTCGTGCCAAGGCGGTGCGCCAGCTTCTCTCTTAGATCTTTCGCGGCCTCTACTGTGGTTGTCGCTACTACTTCCGTGTCCTCATCGAAGTGCTTGATAATGTGAGTTGTCTTACCACACCCCGGAACCCCGTTTACCCAGGAAAGTTTTGGTAGCTCCCAATTCACGAAGGCTGCGCCCGGCTCAGGATCGCTTGAAATGGCGTTTGCCATTCCGAGTATCCTATCGTCCAGCATCACTCTCGTGCATTCGGCCACTACTACCACTTGGTCGCTGGCAACCATGTGTTATAGTGTTCAGAAAAAAAAAAGCTTTAATCTATATATTTAAAAGGACTTGTCGCCAGTGACTGAGGTAAGACGCACGCACAGCTGTAACCGCTGATGGTAGAACGTGAAATTTGGACAGATGTTTACTTTACGTAATCTGGACATCCACTAAGAAGGTTTTAACCCTAAAAGGGTGAAATGGGGGTTGAAAGTTTGTATGGATTTTTTATTTAAATCGCCACCGATTTTTATAAAATATGAAATTCAGACTCTTAAATAGATTTCATTGAACACATGTTTCGTGGTTTATTTTAATTCACCCCCTAAGAGTGCAAATAAGGGATTGAAAGTTTGTGTGGAAATCGCCACTGATTTTATAAAATTTAAAATTTAGACTCTTAAATATATTTTATTGAACACATGTTTCGTGGTTTATGTTAATTCATCCCCTAAGTGTGCAAATAAAGGGTTGAAAGTTCGTATGGAAAAATCTTTAAATCGCCACCGATTTTATAAAATTTGAAATTAAGACTCTTTAAAATATTTCATTAAACACATGTTTCGTGGCTTATTTTAAATCACCTTCTAAGGGTGCAAATAAGGACTTGAAAATTTGTAAGGAAAAACCTTTAAATCCACCGATTTTATAAAATTTCAATATAGACTACTTGAATATTACAAAGGTTTATAATTTTCAAGTTGGTGCCAAGTAAAACTTACTTACAGGCTTAGTAATTTGATATTGTAGTAAGGTTGTTGTAGCATTAGTTTAACACCGACTTTAAAATTATAAAATCTTTGTTAAATTATTTTTCACTTGTTAGTTTGTTGTTAGAAATCGGTTTTTCTTTTTGTTAAAAATTTCTTTATTTTACCATTTTATGTGATGGGTATGATCTTAACGTGATGATTCTTAAACAAGTGGTGATGGTGGTGGTAGTGGTTGTCAACGAGTGGTTGTCCTATATAAAACTTAACTTAATTAGGTATTATTTTTGGGCAAACTAACATTTTGGTATATTGACAAGAACATACATACAAAATATTCGGGCAAATTAGGAATCTCCCTTTTTTGAAGTTGCTTGAAAATGAGAACATCCTCCTTTTGGAGATTGGTTGAAAGAAATGTATGATCAGGAATCTCACTTCTGACATCAATATTAACAATGTTTTTTCTTTGTAACTATTACAGTATAATTATTTTTTTGCCAAAAAGAAAACAAAAACAACAAACTTTCTCAATTTGACCAGATCCCATAATCGGAACCAAACCAAACTTTCACCGAACTATCCTTGAAGTGTATCCTTTCAAATAAAAAAGATTCATCAAAATCAGTCCGGCGCGATATTGAGTTATTCGTCTATTTGTCGCGCACATACCTAATGCAATTTTAAGACTTATGTGATTTTTTCGTAGATATCATTGTCAGACATGGACCAAAAAATGGGACCACACTTACTTCAAACTTTCACCAATTGCTTTGTTTTAACTCAACTTAACATCTAAAGGTTGTTTCATCAAAATCGGTTCATTAAAAAAAAGTTATTGGTATTTAAATAAACTCAAGGCATGAATTTGCCTGCAAATGTAAAGCAATCCATATCTATACTTATAATAAATCTGTATTTGTTTGTGATAAACCTGTATTATTAACTTACTTTTAAAACAAGGAGGAGGTTCTCAATTAAATAATTTTGGTTCAATATTCAATTCTTTTCATTATTTTGAATACAATTTCCATATTGGATTATTCAATTTAATATAAGTATTTTTTATAATATACAATCAGTACAGTTATTTTACTAATAATATTATAAATCCTTACCCAAATCAATAACATTACATTTAAGGCTGTTTCTGAACGAGTTAATTAAATTAGTCATTGACATCAACACATATGACGGTCAGTCAATTCTGTTTATTAAATGAATAATCATGTAGTTCAAGCAGGCGAAGCTGCGGGCAGCCCGCTTGTATTAAATAAATCTTTAAAAATCTTGTTACATATTGTATTAAATGTTGTATTTAATTTGTTTTTGTGTCCAAAAATAATGTTTCTGAATAAGTAGGCCATTGGTTCAATGTTAATTTTAGTGTATAGTATATTATAGCAATTACAGAAAGAAGTGGCGAACTCAAAGATTTTTTTAGATTGTTATGAAAACTGTTGTATTAAGAAAAATGTGGCCATAAATTTTAAAATCAAATAACTTTTACTATTCATTTTCACTGCTTTAATTACTTCAAATAGGCTGCTATTGTAAAAACACTAAAGAATTATTATTATTTTCTTACAATTCGCGAATATATACTTTATTGAAAGTTAGTAAATTTTCTTTGAAATTTCCAAATTTTATTCTCGTTTCCAAAAAAAATCTATTTCAAAAATTGTATTGCAGCTAGTTAATTTATTGAAATTAAATTAATACTAAATATTCTTAACCACAATTAATATAAGAAATGTAAAATTTCGTGGATATATGGAATAATTGGCCGTCTACATATACGTACTTTGTGTTGGCAAAACCTAACAAGGACAAATTGTGTACTCCCGCAATTAACCTAGTACAAAACGAAATACTAAATCAACAAATATTTAAAATGTTCTAAAATACATTTATTTATACAAAATCATCAATAAAAACTATGAGAATTTTAATGGAAAGCTATCGACTATACGTACTTATATTATGTAGTTGGTACCATGCACGTAGCAGTAAATATGGTGGATGCATATCCGAGATTATCGAAATACTCGTCTAAACCCAATACCTCAATTAAAGTGTATCCAATTACTATTTATATTGATACACATCGTGAAAAACATTAGTTTTTAGTTATAAAACATTAATATTAAATAAGAAATGCTGTCAATTACTTCACGATTGCACCGCCCTGTGCTGTGTTGATGTAGCATAATTTTATTACTTACCACGCAGAAAAATGGCATGTTCCACGTAGAAAACAAATATATACGAACAAAGTTATAAGCTGTTATGAAATTTGACGGAAAATTAATAGAATTTAGTTAAGTCTCACAATTTTTACCACAAAACAATAACACTACGCGCAATCACTATCGCACCTCCACTCTGAAGTTGTTGACAACGGAATCAATACGGCCAACATAAATAAGAAAAAAAATCAATTAAGCAATTTTGGACTTGAATTATTATTATTTCTCTGTATTAACCTTTATTACGACGAAAATCTTTAGAATTTTTAAAAAATATAACCCATAACGACCGGAGATACCATTTTGCCAAATATTACGAAACTTTCCTTACGCATGTCTCATGAGTATTGATTTTTTATTAGTTTCTTTTATATAATATTTAATGAACACATGGCGATATATTTTTGAAAGTATTCTTATTATATATAATTTTATACTAAAATAGCAATGATCTATCAAATCATAATTATATCAAAGTAATCTATTTTTAGAGCGAATGTTCCGCGGAAGTACATATATTTTACATTCATTTATATAAATTTAAAAATCCTTAATTTTGTAGATAAACTTCATTTTGTTACTAAACATTTTAAACATTTTATACTATTTCACCTTATAAGGAAACTTAAATTTCAACAAAAGGCATTAAATAAATGGACGTGATTATTAAATTTATAATATAATTTTATAATAATATACGAAATATTAACAAAAACAGTATGTGCAGTAGAATATTATATCCAATTAAATAATGAATACTCAGAAACATATAATATGGCAAAAAAATGTCTTAATTAACACAAGTGAAATATGTATTTTAAAAAAGTTTCATAATAATCAAACTTTGTGTTATAATTATAATCGTGTTTAAATAAAATATTTATATTTTTACGATCCATTAATTTAAAATAAAATTTACTAAAGTAAGAATTGCGTACAATAGACATAATAAATTATGAATTTAGAAGAAAATAACTTAAATTGAGAAATTAGTTATATTAATAGCCTAATATTTATGCTGTGGTACAATATTTTCAGTCTGTGACACAAGACACTGAGAATGACGTTTGACGCTGTCAACATTCAGGTGACCTAATTTTTCAGCTAGTCTGTGTCTGTGATCCGATCATTTAAGTGTCACGGTGGGATTCTGCATAATATTAGATGTATTCTTAATTAAATAAATAGTTTTATATGCGTAGGGATTTTCTTTCTATTAAAACCGCACACGTATTTAACGTTAAATAAAGTTGAAGCAGATTAACGAAGATGTTAATATTTTAAAATGAAACCTTTTAAATTTATTAAAAATATATTTGCAATGGCTTTTATTTTGAGTGGTATGTGGTTGCTGTTTACTTGTAGCAACATTGGAATATTTAGGTAATATATTAATAAGATTACTACTAATTCAGACACCTTCCAACTCCACATAATATTATAGATTAATATTTATCTATGAATAATAAAGCAGATTGTTTAATGAGATGCATGATATACAAGGTATAACTAGTCACGTAGTTTTATCAGTTCCATTATTACTTCGGGTAAATATTTTATTCAAAATTTAATGAGGAAGTTAGACAATTGAATTAATATATAACAGACAAACAATATATATAATATATACAAACAATTATATATACAATTGAAATAATATATATTTGTAATTTTTTCTTTATTATTTCTTGTTTACACTTATATATAGTGGGTTTGAGAGAATAATAATTGTTTTTGCCGTACATTAATGCTGTAATGTAATGTGTATTTTTTAGCTCTTAAGCCGTAACTTGCAGCAGGATAAGGTAAAGAGCTCCCACTGTCAAGATATTTTCAAGGCATGTTTAGTAGCTCTTTTAGACAGTAATGTTTAAAAATATATTGTTTATATCAGCATAGATTGTTTTTTTTTTCCATAACAATCAAAAATCCATATGAAAATTTTAACAATTAAATAGTTGTGTCTCAAGAAATATGTACCTTGGGTTTTATTTGCTATTATAATAAATTATAACATTAGATTGTTGATAACACTATAAGTACAATTAAATTAGTTATTTAAATGCCTTGTTGTTCAGTTGTGTTCCAGCATGCAAAGTTGTGATGACAAAATGTTTGCTTGGTCACTAGTATATATTTTAAAGAACTGTAGATAAATAAAATCCACTGTGTCTTGAAAATTAAGTAGAAAGTGAGGAACCTTAATACTATGTTTCCTTTGCATTTTTTATGGACAGGACAAGGCAAACAATTCTATGGGTTGTCTGATTGTAAGTGATCAGTTGCAGCCCTTTGAGATGGAGATACCTATACCCACCCTACTTTGTGGAAATAAATGTGAAGCTTCAATTATTTATAGAATAATTAAAATATTTAATTTAATATTTGCATTTATGCATATCCTATTACTTGTGAAAAATGTGTAAAATTAAAAATAACTTTATATACAAACTTTATAACTTTATATATCCATCTATCAGCCTTTGAATGTCCACTGCTGGACATAGGCCTCCCCTATTTCTCGCCACTCCGTCCGGTCCTGCGCCCTTTGAATCCCAGGGATTCCCACTGTCTTCTGAAGGTTGTTGGTCCACCTGGTTGGAGGGCGGCCAACTTTATATATATTTCGATAATAATTAGCACACCATTTCGCTATAATACACTTACCTTATTAATATATTGTAATTTTTAATTTCCAGTTTAGAAACAGACAAAAGTATACCACTATCAGTTAAAAACAAGCTATGTAATGTCAATTTCAATGATGACAGACCTCATGTGACGAACAGTACTAGCTTAAAAATGATATACTATATAACTCCGACATACCCAAGACCGGAGCAGATACCGGAGTTAACAAGATTGGCCCATACATTGATGCATGTGCCGAGATTGCATTGGATAGTCGCTGATGATCAGCCTTTGTGTTCGGAAGAAGTATTAAGGGTTTTGAGGTGGGTTTCATTTTTATTTTTTTAAGTGGTCTCTTTTTAATTTTTTTTAGCTTCAATCTGTATCACAAATATGCTATATGCGGATACACCATGATCAAATAGTCGTGGCCACCGTGAATGTAATTTTGGATGGCTGAGCAGATTTGATGTTAGGATTTAGAAAATAAAAATACTTTTGATAATAAAAAAATCAGTTCACACTGTATCCCGCACACAGCCTGCTGCCTCAATTTTATTTATTCATTGAACGTAATCAATTGAAAAGCTCAAGAAATGAATGTTTGTTTGAAATAGAATACTTGTATTTATAAAAAAAGGACAAAAAATAATCGTTTTTTTTTCAAATATTTTTTAAAATTATCATCTTCATTGATGAGTTAGGAAGTAATAAATAAAGAGAGGAATAGAAATATGACAAAATATAGGCAATTCTTAGGTACATTAAAACTTTATGGATCAATTTCTATTAGTTTGGCTTGTAGAATTCATCAGATTATATATTTATCGTAATCCTTGAATTATTCCCGAGAATGTCGAGATAACGTTTTTTTTTACAACTTTGTAGCCCTCCCCCTTCTTTACGTCACTCTCAAATTGTCAAATTAGTGGAATATACACGATTTAGCAAGTAACTTACTCTACCTTAATCTGATGCGGATGCGAAAACATGGGACGGTGTTTGATGTTTGTTATTTGAAGGTTTTTTTTAGTTTCACGATGTATCCCGCACATAGTAGGGTAGGCAGTGGAAATCTGGGCACCTGGGTTCCCCACTTTCCGTCGAATTCTGGAGGCAGTGCGTGTTGAGTGGCGGAACTCAACGCCGCACTTTGCCTCGTTACTAGAGCGACGAAATTAAAATATTGAATATTTAATTTTCTACAGTGAAAATCGAACCTAGAACCTCGCATTTACAGTCACACGCTTTTGGCCCTGAGCCAGAAATGGCCCCAAAATTGAAGTGTGAAGCTGAAGGTACTAAATTATGTTATTGTATTAACATTACAAAACCTACTTTTACAGGCGTACCGGCCTACCCTACACTCACATATCAAGCCCTAAGCCATTTAAATACAAAAGTACAAATTTTCCCCGAGGCGTGGCAAATAGGAGGGCAGCCCTTCACTGGCTCCAAGAAAATACTGTAGAAGGCATCTTATACTTTGGAGATGATGATAACACAGTAGACCTTCAGCTATTCGATGAGATAAGGAGTACTAAGAAAGTGTCCATGTTCCCAGTCGGTTTGATAGGCGACTACGGAGTATCTGCGCCTATTGTGAAGGATGGGAAGGTAATTATTATTTAAACTTAACTTCACGCTTTATACCTACCGGAGTAGTCAGAGAGAACGGAGCGCCCTTACGCTACGGTCTCTACAGACCTCTTTCGCCTCGTCCACTGTCATCAACCTCTTCATACATGCCCTTCGGGGGGTCCTCATGCTTTTTACGTGACCTAACTCCAGTATTTTTGATACTGTGTTTTCGAAGGTTAACCGATGTCTCCCCCTACGTCTCTTACCGCTCACTTTTCCATCATAAATCTTTTTCGCCATTCTTTCATCACTCATTAGTTCGACGTGCCCAAACCAGCTGAGCACGTTCTTCCTTATTCTCTGGCTAGAACCTGCCATTCAGTGTATCTCTTCATTGCGGATTCGATCAGCTAAGCTGGAACCAACACTGCATTGTGTACGGCCAAACGCGAAGCTGTGCTGACGTTTCCCCGTCTCATCAATGCAGCTAAAGCTCCGTTAACCCTGTTATCGGCATCAATACGCCTTTCCACATCCATCTCGCATCTTCCATCTCTACTGATACTCATATTTCCCCAGTATACCTCATTTTTTTATGTTTGTGTTTAATTTTTGTGTTTTATGGTTGTTTTTTTTTGTTACTTATGTGTATTAAGGTATTAATTGAAATTTATTGTTAATTTACGTCTAATTTAGACATATTTTATATAATACTTTACTCAGTGCTCAATTTAGTTTTCGAGAAGAAAGAATAATTAATATGATTAATTAATATATTATTTTTAGAAATCGGAAACGGTTAGCATTTGTATAAAAAAAAACTATAAAAATACATAATATCGTCTATATGTTTCTAACGTATTCTTTTGAAGTGTGTTATACCACACTTTGGAAAGAAAAAATAGTATATCCATTTATGAAGAAGGCCTTTATAGCTTACACTTATATGTTATCGATAAAGGGTAGCGTTGAATTTGGCAACGGAGTTCTCAACTCTCAACACTGGGTTCCCGTTGCCTATCCTGCCATGTGCGGGATACAGCGTAAAGCTAAAAAACAATTTAAGTCACGTAAGTCAAGCGAATTATTTTGCAATGCGAATTAAGTTTTAATGCCTTTCGCATTTTTTTGATATTGTTTTCTTATTTAACGTACCTACAAGTACTGTAGGGACACCAGAGGCGGACAGGTTGTGGGTTCGATGCCCACTCGAGAAAATGAATTATTTAATATTTTAATTTCATCGTTCTGGCGTCGGGGTAAAGTGCGGTGTTGAGTTCCGCCACTCCAGAATTCAGTGGAAATTATCGAACGAACATGTCTTAACACTAGGTTCACAGGTTCCTTTTACCTACCCTACTAAGTGCGGGGTGAAACTAAAAAATAAATAAGTAATCTGTATTTATGGTATGAGTGGAAGGCGGAGTGACTTAATTCTAGGTTCCATCTGTCTATCCTCCTATACAGAAAAATGAAAATGACTAGTCTTTCTCTTTCTTTTTCTTTAGGAGAGGGAAAACCCTCTCATTTACTTTAGCTCAAAATGTATAAAAATGTTTCTTCTTTAAAAATGTTTTCTTATTTCAAATATTATTACCTACCTAATAAATTTCAGTAAGTTGTATTAAAAGCTCTACTTTATTGTACTAAAAGATGGTAATGGAAGTATTTGCTTATATTTGCTTATACGTTCATTCGACGATTCAAAAGTGCTTATAACAGTCAATTTGAATAAAGAATATTTTGAATTTGAATTTTATTTAAATAACTAAATTGGAATTAGAACCTACCGCCTTTGAGTACCGTGACAAATTTTCAGTAATTTGTATATGTATACGTCTTTGCATGCGTAGCTAAAATTACTGTACGAATTTAAATGTGGTTTTAAAGACAATTCTATAAATTAGAAACTGTTCATGGCAAAGCGAGTTATATAGCGAAAGTATTTTTAGTTTCTTTTTCCTTTAATGTTACAGCAACTTAAATATTATTGCTTGCTTTGAATAGCGGAACCTAACGCCGTACTGTTTGATCCATATAAATGACTATTTACGTTTTCGTAATTCGGTCCGTGTAGATTATAAGAATTCTCTTATAGGGATCTCTCCCAAACAGGATTCGAATATGTAACTACAGTGGGCAGTCAGATATATACAGGATGGAAGCGTCAATGCTCGTTTTACGGGAACAGCATATAGGGTAAAATATTTTAAACCCATACGTAAAGAAACTAATCAAGATCCCTCAACAGTTAAGACGTAGGACTTTTTTCTTATATCACACACCCGACTGCTAAGGTAGGGTTATGTTTTTCGCGCGCATCTTGTATATATGTATGTATGTATGTAATATTAATAAGCGGATTTACATGATTGAGGTATCGTTAGATTCGTTTTAGCAGCCCAAGTGGCTGTGGGACGCTATTGGACTTGATGAAAAAAATAATAAAAAATGATCCGCAGCCATCCATAAATTTCGCAGCCAACAATAACGTCTGTGAAAAAATCTTTATTTTTTTTCTATACTATATTTAACAATTCAATATACAAAATGTTTTCTAAATATTTTACTAAAAAGCTATTTTAAAAGTTATATACATATAATTATTACTAAAATGCATTTTTAAAAATTTCAGGTAGTCGGTTTCTTCGACTCCTGGCCAGGTTCCAGAACGTTCCCCGTCGACATGGCTGGATTCGCTGTGAACATCGAGTTTCTCAAAGACACAGCCAACATGCCTTTCATAGCCGGCCACGAGGAAGATAGATTTCTAGTCAGTCTAGACCTAAAAATCG
Organism: Heliconius nattereri; assembly: GCA_013403645.1. Lineage (NCBI taxonomy): Eukaryota > Metazoa > Arthropoda > Insecta > Lepidoptera > Nymphalidae > Heliconius > Heliconius nattereri. The sequence goes on along the minus strand of JAAIXI010000253.1, from coordinate 53,396 downwards.
AGGATATAGAGCCCTTAGCCTCAAATTGCACTAAAATTCTAGTGTGGCACACAAAAACTGTCAAACATAAGAAGCCAACGCTAAAAATAAATGTAAATAAACTAGATACAATGCCGAAATATAAGAATTTTGCTAATTTACTAAAAGAAACCCATAGGATAGGCATGGCCGATGTAGATCCAAAGACCGGTATAAAATCTTTCATAACAAGCAACAGAAAGACTTACGAAACTTTAGCTGATTTAAAATAGGTTTTAGCCTTATATTTAAATAGAAAAATATGTAATTATTGGCATTTCAAATGATTGTAACGAAATATTTATTTATTACGGACGTTCGAAATAATCGTACCGATATATTTTAAAATATATTTTTATTGCCTGTAGGTGCTGTTTTTACAATATTTAAATAAATATCTGTTATTTTTACTGTGCTATTCAATATACTATTAAGACTTCAAAAGGAAGCTTATAAGCATTTTTCATATATAATAACATAAACGAAAAAAAATCGAATAATAAATGGCAAATTCAAGTATTTCTTTTTCAATAATATATTTTTTAACATTAACATTATTTCTATTATATTAAAATATTTTAATATTATTTTTAATAATTTAAATTGATTGAGCTTCTAATAAATAAAATGTGATGTTAGATAGCGAAGTTAGATAGACTATTCACCATCATTCATCGTCCACATTTTTGTGGTGGATATATATTTTTTTAGTTAACCAAATCATATTTATTTTATTTTTATTCAATATAAAATCATATGCAGAATCTCCATTTTTCTTAGTTGCGTAGTGCATGAATCTCTATATTATAATAAAACAGTAATAATATTTTGTCTGTACATTTAGTATTTTTGACTGAAATGGATAGATTTGTTTAATTTCTTGTCTGTTTGTCGCTGACTGATCGAATGTTCGAGATTTCAGGTGTTGAGGTAGTGGTGAATCGATGATTTGACGAAGTCATACATATTGTTAGTAGCGCAGTAAGATTATCAAATCAGTCAACAAATCTTAAATATAATAAAATAATGATCTGAAGACAAATGACGCTCCGCTAATTGTTGATATTATTTTATAACTAGTAGTTAAATACCATAAAATAGTACTTATAATATATTTATATATATTGCACTTTTTTAATACAGATTACTAAAGGTGTATTATGGGAATAAGTACATGGATTTTCAAATTAACCTTATATTAGGTTACTCGTGTAATACTTTATTTATGTATTAGAAAATGAAAAGAATCTCATAACATTAAAAAATAATTTAGTTATTCAAAATTATAAATTTATTTTCATTTATTAATCCCCAGATAGGTATAAAAGGTTAAAATTATGTTAAAATTATATTATCGTAATTCTCTGTCCCAAATAGATAGTTAATAGAAAAATGTTAAAAAATGTAAAATTAAATAGCACTACTTATAATATTAGATTTTTTATTAATAATTAATAATATACATACAAGTAGCAAATTTGTGTTTTGTTTTGTTTTTGTTATTTCTTAGCTTAACTAGAAAGTAACACGTAAAAAAGCAATATTATACCATTTAATGATAATAACAAATTATTAATAATAATAACTAATTATTAATAATAATAACTAATTATTAATAATAACAACTTGTCTCTTCGTCGGTGCAATGTGCAACTAATTGTTTCAAATACTGAACGTAAATTAGCATAATCAAAACGTGTGTGTTACTATTTTAATTAAATATTATGTTGTTGTTTTTACAAAGCTTTATTGTAATAAGTTAATATCCTGTACAAGCTGACATATGTCATATTAATATTAGGGCATAAATATAACATTTGAATTTTAATTAAATGATAATTAATCTGAAAATTATCGCATGCGTATTATTATTTTAAGCTTTAATCTTATAGATTTTATTTCAAATTAAATTATTATCTATTTTAACTGTACTCATCACTGATCTGACATTTCGTTAGTTTTAACTTTCTTCTTTTAGATATTAAACAATAATAAATTAGAACACCATTTTACAAAATTAATATTTCTTAATACGTATATAAAATAGATATGTTTAGATATAAAAGAAATAGTCTCCACCATTATTCTTATATCATTATATTTCATTATAGTCTGTGTAAACAAAAAAAAAGTAATTTTTAAAGACTAATTATGTACAGCCTTATTTATTTTTATGTTTACTATTTTTATTTAGCTTAGCACCTTAAAGAATATTAAATATAAGAAAATAGAAAAACATACGTCACAAAGATAGTAATTTTAATTAAATAATGGGTAATGACTCGAACAAACAAAACAGTTTCTAAAATGGTTTACAATTAGTTGGTTATGGAATTATTTTATAAATATTGAATAAACATTTGCCATTTTATGCTATCTGTATATATTGCACCTTTAAAATGAAAGTAATTTAATTCAAAAGTTTGGTTTTTCATAAATAATACTTTAACTCCCTCGAATGGGAATCGAATCTACAACTGTCGCGTTTACAGTCACACGGTTGTGCCCTGCGCCACGACGGCCTTTTTAAATGCCTGTAATTGCTTATTTGTAATTAAGTTTTAAACAACCCGCGCCATTAAGACTGTCTTAAAATCACAAAGTTATATTTTTGCGTATTTTTTAAATTTTATATTACGTTATTTTATGTCGAAGTTATTGTTAATTTTTTAATATAATAAAATGATATTTTAAAAATATTTTTCGTTGATTGCAAAGTAGGTTTTTATTTATAAAAGTACATTGTCAGTTTAAGAGTATGTAACTGAAGAAAATATTTTAAAAGAAAATGTTTTTTTCTTACACTAATTATTACTTGTATGAGTATACAAACACATATTTATAACTAAGACGATTTTTATCTACATAAATAAACATATTTTTCAAAATACAAATTTATTTACCTTTTTAATTGCTTTGTTTTTTATGATTATATTTAGACCGTAAAGCAAGTTAAGTAAATTATTTTTGTCATTTAATAAATTATAAACTTTAATGTAACAAAAAAAACACTGTATATATGGTTAATCGAGTCTTTTGTTTTAAATAAAACAAACATGTAATTTCAGTAACATTTTTTATTGAATTACTTTAAACATGCAAATTTATCTAAATAAAGTTAATTCTAATTTATAAAGTTTATTATTTAATTGAGCGACGCGTTGGGATGTTTGACATATTTTTTTTGTTAATAGTGCAAATAATGTATGTCACATTCAATACGCCGTTCAAATTTACATTATAATTATATATTTTAATTTGTTTCTACTTAGTTAAGTCCCTAAATATTTTCAATAGGTTAACCCTATCCTAGCCAGCGAAGTTAAATACCATTACAAGTAGATTGTATAATGATGTACATGCGGCCACGCCCCTGACCCGCAACGTGACCGCTGCGAAAGAACGTTGTCTTATTTATCCGCATACTTATCATATAAAAATACTTTTTAATTTATTTCGTAAATTGTTAAAAAATATAATTTCTCTAAACCAAAAACTTTTTGGTCCACCTTAATATATCTATACTAGCAACCGCCAGGAGCTTCGCCCGCTTGAACTACACGATTATTTATTCAATATACTGAATTACTTTATATTCTTATATTTGATGTTTGCAGCGCACTTATAGTGATTTCTAATAGGTTCCCGCCGGAAATGGGAGATGTTTTAATGCAATCAGCGCCTACATTGCGCCCTGGTTAGGTCAATTTAGGAGAATTATTCCACCATGAAAATAATTTTAATAAGAATAATTTAAATTTTCCACGAAACCTCCCTGATGGCGCCGGCCAATCCTCCCACTGGGCGAGGAGGCAAAACCGAAGCCACCCTGAAGAAGAAAAAGAGAGGCGGCAACTCAGGCGACACTGTCACGGGCAGACTAACCCTAGCCAGAGCTCCATCATCCAAGGGGCCGATCTGCTGGGAACAATTCCAGAACATCTTAGCCCTCACCAATCCCAACCTTGAACCTTTGGTCACTCAGGACCACTTGGCGTCCTCCATTCGTGGCACCATGTACGAGGCGTCCTCCCCACCGACCACGCGCCGTCTGTCACCCATCCCCCTTTGGATCAAGCTGCTACTCGAGCGCAAGAGTATTGATCCGTATTTTGCACAGGTTGGCAGTTCTGTACTCACTAGGTGCATGGCAAATATTTATTATAGCGTATTGCGAATAAAAAAAAACCAATCGAAGTTGGGGATGAATTTGAATTGATCTAAGTGTATCTCATATCCTCCTTGCTTTGGGAAGAAATCAGGATCGACTACAAAGGGAGTATCATCTCAGTCTTGCAATATTTTCTTTTTCTTTTGATCGGATAGGTTCGCGTGGTCCCAGTGCATGGTGCCAAAGGAGAAGTACCTAGGAACAAAGAATAGAATAAAATATAACTGCAGTTTTTATTGTTTTTTAGCTACCCAGTCAGAAACAACGACGACTGTGTAGTGCAAAGTATACGTGATAATACATTAATGATGTTCATCGACATAATAGTAAGACAAAGCGTAGTATTTAGCTTCGCTAGGGTTAAAACTGGCAAACGGAGTGTTAGCACTAGGATCCTCTATGTCTACCGCACTATATGCGAGTAATGTAGTAAATTGAAATTATTTTTCATTCAAGTAGACTTTTGGACGCATTTTTCAATGGAATCTTTGGAATCGAATGAACAGAAAGCTACCACTGACTCGGATAGCAGTTCGGCTTAGAAGATCCGGTAACTCAACCGTTGTTTTTAAATATCAATGCCATTTCTTTTATTACACTACTACACAACAGTATAGATATACTAACTAACTTGCATAAAATTCAACTGATATTAATACTTCACATGAGCTTACTGTTAGTAGATATTATTTATATTTTATAAGTAGATACCTTTCCACGATCTGTCGAAAGACGAATTGCTCTGTGTCAGTGAGTCCGTGGTACATGACTTTCAAGGTGTCGAACAGCTGGTGGACGTTAGTGACGCCCAGCACGTGGGTGTCGATGTTGGGCTGGCATAGCGAGTAGTGGGTGGCCAAGCGGGCCAGCTCCACGTTGTATTTCTAGAATAGAATAAAATTATCTCTTCTCTATATATAATAAAACAAGAAAAATATTTTGTGTGTACATTTAATATTTTTGACTGTAATGGATAGAGGGACGATGACGAAGGATGGATAGTGTTTTTTTTTAAATTCTTGTCTGTCTGTATGTATGTATCGCACGCTAATCTTCGAAAGTACTGAACCGATTTACTTCAAACCTTCACCAATTGCTTTGTTTTAACTCAACTTAACATGTGAAGTTTGTTTCATCAAAATCGGTTCATTAAAAAAAGTTATGGGCATTTGAATGAACTCAAGGCATAAGTTTGCCTGCAAATATAAAGTAATCCATATCTATACTTATAATTACAATAAATTTGTATTTGTTTGTGATAAATCTGTATTTTTAACCGACTTTTTAAACAAGGAGGAGGTTCTCAATTAAATATTTTCGATATTCGATTCATTTATTTATTATTGGATTTGGCTATTTTTTGTAATATACAATCATTACAGGTATTTTACAAAGAATATTATAAATCTTTATTCAAATCAATAACATTACACTTAAGGCTGTTTCTGAAAGAGTAAATTAAATTAGTCATCGATATCAACGCATATGACTGGCAGTCAATTCTGTTTATTAAATGAATAATCATGTAGTTCAAGCGGGCGAACCCGCTGGCAGGCCGCTAGTATAGAATATTAGGAAAAAATATTTTTTTATGTACTTTTACATATTTTTCATGCATGCGATAGAAGTAATAACTTACATATATGAGTATGTAATAACGTAATTGTTGCGCTAAATGAGCGATATAAAGACAATGTTACGCAAGACGTTTAAGCAATGAACTGATTCCACTAGTCTTGGGCGGAAAGTCAAGGAAATGAAGCCTCTGCTTTACGATTTATTTTGCTTTACGCTGTGTGCCGCAGAGAACGGGGAAGGTTATAAAGGAATACATACAGGGCACCTGGGAACCTAGTGTTAAGACACTCCGTCAATTCTTGATGCAAAGCCTCGCTTTTTTATCGCAAAAAAGCCTATTACTTTAAAGTGTTATTTATACAGTTTAATAAAAAAATATCAATATATAACTTTTATAGCTTAACTTAGCTTCACGTTTTATGGTAGAGTAGGAGCGTTAGAGTACGGAGCGCCAAACGCTACGGTCTCTATATACCTCTTTCGTCTCGTCCACTGTCATCAACCTCTTCACACATGCCCTCCGGGGGATCCTCAGGCTTATTACGTGACCTTCCTCCAGTATCCTTGATTATGTGTTTTCGAAGGTCATCCAAGGACTCCCCTAACTCTCATACCACTTACTTTTCCATCACAAATCTTTTTTTCCATTCTTTCATCACTCATTCGTTCGACGTGCCAGCTGAGCGTTCTTCTCCATGTCCTCGCTAGCACCTGACATTCTGTGTATCTCTTCATTGCGGATTCGATCAGCTAAGCTGACTCTGCATATCCTACAAAGAAATCCCGTCTCCACGGAATTATCTTTCTTTAATTCTTCTTCTGTAATACCACGTTTCACTGTCGTGTAACAGCGTCGGTACCAACACTGCATTGTGTACTGCCGTCTCATCAATGCAGCTATGCCTCCGTTAACCCTGTCACCGGCAGCAGTACGCCTTTCCATAACCATCTCGTATCTTCCATCTCTACTGAACTTACTTTCCAAATATATCACTTCATGCACTTGTTCCAATGTCCTTACACTGATCTTGCATTCCGTCCTTTCTTCATCTCCTACCTTTTATGTTACTAAAAATTTCATTTCATTTTTTCATTACCACATTATGTTAAAGAGTTTTCTTGTTACCAGAGCGAGCGATAATTAATTTGTGGAAGTGGGAATCAAACCTATACTCTCAATTATTAAATAAATTAAAAGGGGGATGTGAATATATAGTTTTTTTATAAAATAAAAAAAAACAATTTACCCTGCACAAAGTGGTTGCCGCCAGACTCAGTTCCCTCATATCATTGTTAGCGGGATGCCAGTCGGGCGGGCCCTTGTTGGTCAGCAGCCCCATGCCGGTGGCCGACGCGTTGATCACACCGATACCGCGACTCTGTTAGTTTAGATTTTAAATATGATAAGACACCGTGTATATATGGCCCTGGCCTGGCCTGGTCAATAATGTTGTGTGTGTGCGGCCGGCCGAAATAGTAATATAGGAATTCAATTCATATATCGAATTTCAATCACGAGAAGTCTTAATAAATAATTTAACTATTTTTAAGCTTTAAATTTAAATTATGTTATATCTATCTCTATATATAATAAAACAGTAAAAATATTTTATCTGTACATTTAGTATTTTTGACTGAAATGGATGGAGACTTGAAAAGAATAAAAGAAAGCAAAAATATATTTTTTTAATTTCTTGTCTGTCTCTGAAAGTACTGAACCGATTTACGTAAAACTTTCACTAATTTATTTGTTTTAACCCAACTTAACATCTACAGTTTGATTCATCAAAATCGGTTCATTAAAAAAAAAGTCATTTTCAAGTTATAGTCATTTGAATGAACTCAGGACATCAGTTTGCCTGCAAATATATAGCAATCCCTATCTATACTAATAATAAATTTGTATTTTAACCGACTTTCAAAATAAGGAAGGGGTTTTCAATTAAATATGTTCGATGCGATATTCGATTATTTTTTTTTGATTCGATTTCGAAATTGGATTATTAGATTCGATTTTTATAATATGCAATCAGTACAGTTATTTTACAAAGTATATAATAAATTCTTACCCAAATCATTATTCAAATTCAAATTCAAAATATTCTTTATTCAAATACGCAATTATTATAACTTTATAAGCACTTTGGAATCGTCGAATGAACATATGAACAAAAAGCTACCACCGGTTCGGAAGGCAGTTTTGATGAGAAGAGCCGGCAAGAAACTCAACATTTGCTCTTTTCAAAATCAATGGTACAACCTATAAACATTAGCTGGCAGCTATCCTGCATTACATTCAATAGACATTAATTCGATACATGTTTATCCTCTAAATATTCTTGAACAGTGTAATACGCTTTACTTGTTAGAATTTTTTTTACAGATATTTTAAATTTTTGTAGTGGCAAACTAAGAATACACTGCGGAATTTTATTATATACACGTATACTCAGACCCATAAAGGATTTACTAACTTTTTGGAGGCGGAAACTTGGTGTAACAAGCTTATCTTTATTTCTCGTTCCTATCGTATGACTGTCGCTATTTTTGCTATGACAATGTATATTTTGTCGGACAAAGAGAATGTTATAATATAGAAATTGGGAAGCAACTGTAATAATACCTGCATCTTTGAAAACATCTCGCAGAGAATCTCGAGCTCTTAGATTATAAATATATCTCACGGCTCTTTTTTGGAGAATAAATATTGACTTGATATCTGCCGCACTGCCCCATAGCAGCATTCCATAAGATAAAATACTATGAAAATAGCTATAGTAGACTAGTCGGGCAGTGTCAACGTCCGTCATTTGTCTTACTTTTTTAATTGCGAACGCGGCAGAGCTGAGTTTATCTGCAAGTGCTTCCAGATGAGCGTTCCACTGGAGTTTGGAATCTATAGTTACACCTAGGAAAATAGCTGATTCCGACAAATTAAGAGCTTCTCCTTTAATTAGTAGACTAAAGTTATGTTTTTTAACATTTTGTAAAGTAAACTCAATACATTTAGTTTTTTTAGCATTTAACATTAGATTATTAACATCAAACCAACGAAGAATATGCGACAATGCACTATTCACTTCGTCATAGTTTATTTTATTTCGGTCAACCTTAAATATTAAAGAGGTGTCATCCGCGAAAAGAACAATATCACATAGGTTCTTCACATAAAAAGGCAGATCGTTAATATAAATAAGAAATAAAAGAGGACCGAGAATAGATCCTTGTGGAACGCCCATCTTTATAGGAGATCCAGATGATTTTACATTATTTATACTAACCTTCTGGATTCTTCGGTTTAGATATGAGGCAATAAGATCAAGGGCGGTACCCTGTATACCATAATGATATAGTTTTAATAACAGAGTTTCATGGTCTACACAATCAAAGGCTTTGGATAAATCACAAAATACTCCAATAGCATTTTGTGACTTCTCCCATGATTCATAAATGTGCTTTAGGAGTGCAGCACCCGCATCCGTAGTGGACTTGCCTTTGGTGAAACCATATTGCTCACTATGGAAACAATTGTTAATATTTAAGAAATTTGTGAGCTGGTTGAACATTATTTTTTCAAATATTTTACTTAAGGATGGTAAAACAGAGATCGGTCTGTAATTTCCAGGCTCAGATCTACTTCCACTCTTGTAAAGCGGCACTATTTTGCTATATTTCATTAAGTCAGGAAAAGTACCGGATTCTACACAATTGTTAAAATAATTTAACATTTATAGTTATTTCTGAACGAGTAAATTAACTTATTCATTGACATCAACAACACATTTGACTGTCTGTCAATTCTGTTTACTAAATGAATAATCATGTAGTTCACGCGGGCTAAGCCGCAGGGGCGCGGACACATCATAAATAAAATTACTGCTATTCCGTTGTACATTACATAACTACATTATGAATTTCCTTATCTGAACATCCACTAAGAATTTTATTCCACTGGATTTTGAAAAATTATAATTGATAGATATAGAGGTTGAAAGGTTGTATGGTAAAAAAATGTAAATCGGCACCGATTCTTAGAAAATATGAAATTCAGAGACTTAAAAATATTTAATTGAACACGTGTTTCATGGTTTATTAGAATTCACCCCTAAAACGTGAAAAATAATTTTACAAAGATTTTATAATTTTTAAGTGGGTGTCAACCTAATGCTACAACAATCTTACTATAATATCAAATTACTAAGCCTGTTGGTTTTACTTGGCACCGACTTCAAGATTATAAAATCTTTGTAAAATTATTTTTCACTTTTTAGTTCGTTGTTAGAAGTCGGTTTTTCTTTTTATTCAAAATTAATTCGATTTTTTTCGCCTAAAACCATCTACATGATCATACATATATGTTTGCACATTTTCATCTCAATCGGTCAAACCGTTTGGGAGCCTATTGGTGACAAAGAGTGTAAAAAGTCTCCAGTAAAGCTACTCGCTTCGCTCAAATAATTTATAAAACGTCAAAAAACTAAACAAAAAATGTAACAGGTATTTCATGTGTTTGCGTGTGGCTTTAAAGTATTTAGTGACAGATTATAAGATCGAAGCTCGTGGGATCGAAGGGTTATACGAGTATAAGGTGAGAATCGAATCAATCATCGTCGCGCTTTCGCTTTATGCTGTATCCCGCAAGGATCCTATTTAAAACACTGCGTTCCTCACTTTCCGCGGAATTTTTCGAGGCATTGCGTATTGAGTGGCGGAACTCAACGAAGGGCTATTGTCTTGGTGCCAAAGCGCAGAAATCAAAATATTAATAAATAATTATACATCCCTCGAGTGGGATGAAACCCATAACCGTCACGTTACAGTTACGCCCTTGTGCCCCTGCGCCATGGCGGCCTTAATTCTTAGAAATCACACTAATTATCCGCTTGTAGTACATTTGTTACATCATTTTATCTCAACTTATACCTATATTTCCCACAGAACAAATTTTCCCTCAGAAAAAATAAAAATATCACATAAAAAAAACAAAGAGAACATACCTTAAAAAACTGTGTATAATTCTGGAGACGATTATCGAAAAGTGTAGATTTGGCGTAAGACAAGATAACAGATATCTTGACTTCTGATTCCTCCACTATTTCTTTTATCAGGTCGAGGTCGTAGTCCGCCAGTCCTATGAAGCGGGCCTTGCCGTCGTCGACTACCTTCTGAAGAGTTGGTAGCGTCTCGTTCAAGATGATAGAGGTGCTTGGGGCGAAACTGAAGTCGTGGACCTGGATAAGGAATTATTACGATTATTATAAACTAGCGGCCTGCCAGCTGCTTCGCCCGCTTGAACTACATGATTATTCATTTACCAAACAGAATTGACTGACAGCCATGTGTTGATGTCAATGACTAATTTAATTTACTCGTTCAGAAACAGCCTTAAATGTTAAATTATTGACTTGGGTAAGGATTTATAATGTTCTTTTAATCTTTTCTTTTAAATCGAATATCGAATCGAAAATATTTAATTGAAAACCTCCTCCTTGTTTTAAAGTCGGTTAAAAATAAACATTTGTGAAAACAAATACAAATTTAAATTTATTATAAGTATAAGCATAGTTATGGATTGCTTCATATTTGCAGGCAAGGTCATGCCTTGGGTTCATTCAAATGCTCATAACTTTTTTTTAATGAACCGATTTTGAAGAAAGAAAGCAATTGGTGAAAGTTTGAAGTACGGTTAGTACGGTACGGTACGGTTCAAAGATTAGCGTGATCATACATTCAGACAGACAGACAGACAAGAAATTAAGAAATTATATTTTTGCTTTCTATTATTATTTTAAGTGCCCCTTTATCCATTTCAGTCAAAAATATTAAATGTAGAGACAAAATATTTTTACTGTTTTGTTATATACTAGCGACCCACTCGTGGCTTTGCCCGCTTTATCTACTGAATTATTCATATAATGTATGCAAAGCACTTAAGATAATGTGAAAATTAATTACACCCTAATGCAACCCGGATTTTCGTAGTTCCAATGAGATTTTCCAATTGTTTTTAAAAAAAACACGCAAAAACAACACACACACTCTAGGGTTTCCATTTTTAGGTTGCGGTGAGTGGCGCGTGGTGTTCACGTAGTATGGTGCCTGCGTCACTCGCCGGAGGGTGAGGTTCCGTACCATCTACAGGATTCCTCGTTGAGTAATACTCGCTAGGGCATTGTTATGTCATCAATGTATAGTGCGTAGAGAGCAGGTGACAAAATTCTGACTGGGACAACGGCAGCGATCGGGTCGCTGCTAGACCTCGCACTCTCAACTCTCACGCAAAATGTCCTGTCGCTTACAAAGCGGCAAAGACATGCGCGACGTGCTGGGGGTGTGCCGGCTCTGAGCACTTTATGAAGTAAGCCCGGGTGCCTGACGCGGTCGATTACGCGCTACGTCAAGGAAGACTGCTATAGCACTCTCTTTTCGGTTGATCACTATTGTGGCGTAGTTTACCCAGAGTGGTATACCCACTCGCCAAACTACTCGCTTCGTGGGTGGATGTGCGACTGGAGAAATGAGAGGAATAAGTTCTCGAACAGGTTGGCGACCTTGCTGAGGAGGATTATAGATCGGTACCCTTAGCAGCATAATGCGCAGGCCCTCCTTCCATGCAAAAATAAATTACACAATTTTTTTTAACACTGGGGGCCTAATTTAACTACGCTGCCCGGGGCCTCTCACGGGTTAGACCGTCCCTGCAGTAGGCAAACGCTAGTTACTTCAAAAGAATATGTAGATTTTTGTTTAAAGATCAGTGAAGTGGAAAAATACATCAAATTATTATTCCTCCATAAAAATGCACGACGCACTGTAAGCATAGTTTGTAACCGGTACGTATTAAGGTATGTATAAAGGCACCGGTACGTACTGCGAGGTTGCCGCTCATCTTAAAGATTAAGAGAGCAAATGTCTGTAAGAGGATCCAAGTGAAGCCCTGACTGTAAGTCAGAAAGAAAAAGAAGTATACGCCGAGTACTAACAGAAAATAGTACTTACCTGAATCACATCGACGTAGTCCATGCCAAGTTGCTGCAGAGTGTTGTCAACACCTAACGCCGTCTTCTCCGCGGAGAAATCGAACATCGTCTCCGGGTTAAGGTCGTATCGACCCACTTTGCTGGCCATGTAGTAAAGGCTCCTCGGGAACTGCTTGAGGGCCTAGAATTTATGATTATTATCTTCTTACTGACTGTAAAAGCGGCTTCTTCGCACTGACAATGAGATAATGCGTGTCGATAAGTTCCGCCATCCAGAGTGCGTGGTGAACGGACTATTTGCATGCTGTGTTCTCTGCCTTATGCGGCAAACAGCACGAAGCTATCAAAAGTGTTGAGACTTTCCACTTTTCGCCTGAATTCGAGAAATTGCGTGTTAAGTGGAGGAACTCACTCTAGGTTTTATCAGTGCGGGGAAAAGAAAATAATTAATTCCCTTAAATGAAAATCAAACCTACAATCATTGCGTTTGCAGTCAGAGCCGTAATCGTATTTAGCTCACAGCTTACTGTCCCAAATTGTAATACATTTTCTAGAAGTGTTTTTCTTTTCTAAATGATGAATAACTGTTTAACAATGTATGTACAAATAGCAACTTACTTTTCCCATGGTTCTCTCTGAGGTGCCTTGTCCGTACCAGGGTCCGGTCTCGAAGTAGTTCATGCCGTACTTCAAGCACGTCTGTATAAGGTAGAGGCCATGATCCTCTTCAAAACTCCTGAGAATTGAAATTTTTAACTTGATTTACTTCTACAAGACGTCGGTAGGCAGAAAACCCAGAGACACTCATTACTCTTATTGTCATTTATATAATAATTTTTATAGTTCTAAATAATCAGTCAAGATGATTGCGAAATGCCGATGGCGCATTGTTTAGGTTGAACGATAACAGTAAACGATAAAATAGTTGATATTCAATTAAATATAAATGTAAAATATGTAGAAATCAACTCGTTATATAAAAGATGATTAAAATAAATAATTATAACGCTAATTCTTAAATCCGTCTGCCTTCCCTAGTATACAGGTAAAAGTTGCTTTAATCAAAAAATTACGTTAAGATTTTTTTTTAATATTATAACCAACGAACAATTCTAATACCAAAAACAAACAAATAAAAAAACCATCGAAAACGTAAAGAATTAAATCCAAAATAGACTTACTCGTATATATTGCTGAAAGGTGCTCCTCCCAAGCTGACCTGGGAGACCTTCATGCCAGTCTTCCCGAGATAGTTGTAGTTCATATTGCTGGCGCGCGCGTCTGGGCGCGTCTACCCCCTCCGAAGTGCAGCTGACGACTGACCACAGAACACATTTACTCAAAGAATGTTCACTTCATACTAAAAAATGGGTGACAAAACGATGCTGCTGCCATCTCTGTGCGTGCCCCCAAAACACAATTTGCGGGAAATTCAAAATTTGGCTTTAAATCGATTTTTATTCAAAAGCCAGAATTATTACTCTTTCAAAATCATTTGAAAGTATTATTATTTAAATTATGTAATACCTCCAAATGATTTTGAAAGAGTCTGAATAATTTATGGTACAATAATAAAAAAATAATGCAGAAATAAAACGAATAAATACTATAAATGTTTTTTATTGCTTATAAACAAATTCAATATATTTTACATTTAAATAGACAATTATAAGCACTTTTGAATCGTCGACATATAAACAAAAAGCTACCACCGGTTCGGAAGGCACTTCTGCTGAGAAGAGTCAATAGTATATTTAACTATTACATTAGCTGGCAGCTATCTTGCATGATATTCAATAGACAACAATTAAAACAATTAAAATAAACTGCTAATGATAACAATATTGCAACAAGACAAACTTGCCCTTACATGTTAGAAACAATAACAAAACAATTACAGATAATGATAAAAATAATAAAATAGATATAATGAATTTAATACAGTCGAGGCAAAGCGCGGCATTGAGTTCTGTCACTCTACAGTGGGGAACAAAGTGTCTTAACACCAGGTTCCCTCTGCTTACCCTGCTATGTGCGGGATACAGCGTGAAGCTGATTTGATAAATCTAACATTAATATAGCATTACTTATTTTTTAATATATCTATTTTCCTTTTTAACGATTTCTGATAATCTGCAAATTGTCTATTTTTAACTGTACAAAATCTTTTTACTGTTATGTGGAAGACACTATTACATATAAAATGAACATTTTCTTTAAAATGTTCCTTACATTGGGCAAGAAAACTTAAATTTACATCTTCTTCCAATTTACAAATTACCAGTTTTTTGAGGTTTAAAGAATATGATAATGTTTCGAATAAATTATTGCACATTGTGGCACAGTTCTCAACACATCTAATAAAATCTTCAGATACATAGTTTAACTTCTTTTTAGCATTATCATATTCTTTGAAATCCATGAAAGTGTACAATAATACATTAAGTTTTAAAACTGAATCACAAACCTTGCATTTATTCTTGCCAAGGTTCTTTAATAAAAATCCACAGACATATGCACAAGCTTGTGATTCTTGTGCATCAGATACACTTTCTTGAAAGGATGACTCCACAAATGAGAGCATCTCTGAAACAATTTGACTTTCTGATTCTGTGCATGTGCCTGTGGGAGAGGTTGTGGTTAAAAATTCCTTGTAATCTGACATAGAACTACAATCATCTATTTTACAGTTTCCTGACCCCAAATGAGCAAGATTGGATAAAATCGCCGTCTTCAGGCCAGCAACAAATTGCCCTGAAGTTGGATTATAATTTGATCTGCAATTCCCTCTAATAGTGCCAAACAAATTTTCTAAAGAATCTTGCTGAAGACGGCGAGTACATAAAGCTTTTATTTTATGTTTTATTTTTAAATTATTATACAACCTTAGGATACCTTTAATTGTCCATATCCAACCTTCCTTAGATGGGGGCGAGCTATGACATCCTACAAATGTACAATTTTCAAAAAAGTCATACATTTTCTTCAAATGATCCAAATGGGGAGAATTGTCAGTCATGTTGGTACAGTGTGGCTTTCCTTTCTTTCGATCTGCATAATCACTATTTAAGCAGTCAAATAATTTATCCATATTTGATACTAAATTTGCAGTGACTGTTGCCTCTCCAGGTAGCAATCCTGAAAATTACAAGAGCTAATAAAGATCATGTTACAGAAACTAAAATCAACATGTCATTGTTAGATGAATCTTCTTGTTTAAGCAATTAAAAGAAAATTAAAGAAATGGTTTAGTTTTAAGATTAATTCAATTTTAGTCGTAACTATTAGATTTTTTTAAATTTCTCTCTGTGTTTATGTTTTAAAAATGTTAATTAATATTTAATATTTTATTTTTACATATATATCTATCTATTTTAGGTTTTCATGTGTAATTACCATGTTTGTGATTTCTTCTTTATGTGAATTTATTTAGATTGTTATTTGTTTTGTGAACCAATAAACAGAAAAAAAAGTTAAAACAATACCTTGAGATGTTTTGGCAAACATCTCCGCGGCAACTGAGTGACTTAGTACTTGAGCAGCAAGGTTCACCCTCATTTTCTGCTTAGCATTTGGACATATATGATCCTGTTTTAATTTGGGTGCGAACACAAAATTTCCATCACCATTGTCTATTTGGAAGAAATTTACTATGTGTTCCCATTTGGCTATACCTATAATGTAATAAATGAGACTTTATGTTAAAAAATATTTTTTTCAACTTTCATTTAATTATTCTTCCTCCTGGCATTAATCCCGGCTATTGCCAGGGTCTGCCCTCCTACTCAACCTACTCCACTTTGCACGGTCTTTTGCTTCCTCGGTGGTTAGACCATTGGCTCTCATGTCCTGCTTCACGACATCCAGCCAGCGCTTCCTTGGGCGTCCAGGAGGTCTCACTCCAGGAACTGATATAGCAAGGCACTTGCATCCGACATAGTTCTTAGGCCGGCGCGTAACGTGGCCAAACCATCTCAGACGACGCTCTTGGAGCTTATCCGCTACGTCACGGACCCCAAGACTACCTCGAATGAATGTGTTGCGTATGCGGTCAGACCGCGTTACGCCGCACATCCACCTCAGCATCTTCATTTCCGTGACGTGAAGCTCCTGAGTGTGCCGAGATAGTGCCGGCCAACATTCGCTGCCGTATAAAAGAACCGGTCGGATGATGCTCTT